>OX438762.1:85879140-86366742 GCA_949316455.1 Acleris holmiana | reverse complement strand
TCGTCTTTTTAGTGCCTTACAACATAGGAATTTTAAAAATATTGAGATATACGATATTGCGCTTACTGAAACAAGACGTTATACAAAAATATTTGACCGATACAACATAGTGTTTTAAATATTAGGAAGTTACGACAAACTTTGACCAACTCATAACTTTTTCCCTTCATGGTCAACTGATCCCACATAAAATTCATCCCGCGGGATGAATGGCCCCTTTTGATTTTTTTCGTGGGTGACTCGACACAACTGAGCCTACAGGCCCAGTTAACCACTTATCCCACTTACAGGTCTACTCAACCCGCGGGCTCATTCAACCACTCTTAGTATTAAAGAGTCTTCTCAGCCCGCGGGCTCAGTTTACCACTATCTATTAGGTATGAGTTGTCTGAGCCCGCGGGTTTAGTCGACCCCTATCCGAGGCTTAAGGGTTTACTCACCCTACCGGCTTAATGGTTGTCACTAGACGGATTCGTGAGGAAGGTAAGTATTAAAAAGGTAATGTGATGAAATTCAGCACTAATGGGACGTAATAAACACGGGTACATGAAAAAAATATTTAATTTCCACGACAGTACATCAAAATAAAGTAAATTCTAAATGCAAATTAAAAAAAACATGGAAATTAGTGCCTATTAAGCTTGCTTGAAGAAAAAAGAAGCTACCTACATTCTTAAATGTTCGATACAGAAATCGAGGCTAATTTTTTTGTTTTTTAAGTCCAACACTGTTTGAGAAATGTGATCATTCACTTCCATTATTTCGCTTTTTCTTTTAGAAAATTCATTTTTTCTTATTTTTTCTACATCGTTTTTCATCATCCTTTGCAGTATTACAAGAAGTTGAATAATATTCGGTTTCGGTTTCAAAAGTTTATTAACCTTGCTGTGCCACCCCTCGATAGCATTGTTTGTGCGGTTTACTTGATTATGACATGTCCACCGGCCAAAATAAATCGATTTTGGGTCCATCCATGTTTTATAGAAGTATTCGTTAAAGGATTTTCCAATTTTGGTTTTCGGTCCTTTATCTAAGGCGAACAGCCACGCGTCGAGCAATTCCTCAAAAGGCAAATGTGCCAAGGCAGATAGTCGCTTGATATGGACCTTGCCCAGTCTATTCTTCTGTAGGCCACATTGCCTCGCCTTTCTCCAGAGGCATTTAGTGAAATGGTAGTAGCATCCTTGGATCTCTACACCTGGACATGTATCAATAATTGCTGACATGAGCGATTTTTCAAAATCCACTTTAATATTGATGGGATTCCAATTCGTTGCTTGACTTTTTATGAGTCTAAATAGTAAGCTGTATGTTTGTTTGTTCTTATTTGGCAATAACGCGTATAATATTGGTACCACTTTTATGTTTTCTCTATCGCTACCGAGGTCGACGTGTAGCGTCACAAGCTGGTAAAAATTCCTTTGGCATGATTTAAAGGTGCCGTCTATGTAAAACATCTTACCCTTCGATAGCCAAGTTTTTAATTCTGGGCATGAGAATACTAAAATCCTGGTATTCTTTTCCGTGTAGTCAGCAAACAACATGTTTTTAAATTTGTTGGGTATTACAACATCAACAGCCCGTTTAAAACTTATATTTTTTATGCCTAATGCCTTGTACCGTTTCCGGTATAATTTTTTTTTCACATTTTCAAAAGAGGAAATTTTGGTCACTTTATCTAAACCAGCATCTTGAATTTTGCCGGTAACATCCTCATAAATCTGTGCCACAGGTGTCATTAAGTCATGGGCGACTTTTTCGTTAATGGTGTTCATGTGCTTTTTTATTTCGCAAGTAGCATAGTTAGCCTCATGATTATGAGGAGTTTCGCTAATGATAACGGAACTTGTTTCATTAATTGTCTTTACTACAGCATAGCACTTACTTTCTACACAACGCCATAGGATAGTGTCGTCTTTATTCTTTCTCTTAACGCGGTAACTATACCCAGCACGTATCATTATTCGGCCGCCTCTTTGTGAAGTAATAAAATCAATTGCATCTGCACTAGATGATGGGGAGCACGGTTTGTACGGGTATGGCTGCATTTTATTCTAAAAAGCGATAACTAGACGAATAATCGAGCACGATCGAAGTCGGTATGACACTACTGACATATTAAGAGTGATAAGTAATAAGATATTGCAGGCCAGTAATAATAATAACTAACAATGTTACGCAACCTCTTTACATTAATGCGAAAGGATAAACTTGAATAAGGGGAATCCCCGTAATTACCGTAAAATGGGGTAGGTTGGGTCGAAATAGAAGTAAATAGTATCTTTTTTTATAATATCTTTTGTCAACCCTAAACTGGTAAGGAGTAGTCAAGTTAAGCCGGTAGGGTGAGTAAACCCTTAAGCCTCGGATAGGGGTCGACTAAACCCGCGGGCTCAGACAACTCATACCTAATAGATAGTGGTAAACTGAGCCCGCGGGCTGAGAAGACTCTTTAATACTAAGAGTGGTTGAATGAGCCCGCGGGTTGAGTAGACCTGTAAGTGGGATAAGTGGTTAACTGGGCCTGTAGGCTCAGTTGGGTCGAGTCACCCACGAAAAAAATCAAAAGGGGCCATTCATCCCGCGGGATGAATTTTATGTGGGATCAGTTGACCATGAAGGGGTCGAATTAAGAGGTAGGGCGTCGCGATTTAATATGCACGGATTGCCGATGTAAGTTTCACACTTATGCGGACATAACAGACACTTAAGCCACTGCATTTGTTATTAACGGGTTGATTATACAGGATAGTGTGAAATGAGGACGTGGTAGAAAATTACCATCAGCGATTGTCAACGATGACAAAAGAAATGTGATTTAGGTACGATATTTTTTCACAAAATAATTTGGAAACCGTGTGGTTGCCGGGTTAGAATAGAGCCACTCCATAGGCCCTAGCCAAGATGCGTTCGCTAACTAGCGATTCGATTCGTTTTGTTTTTAAACCAATCGCGTCACTGGTAGATCACGTCATTCGAAAAGTCACGTGATCTACCAGTGATGCGATTGGTTTAAAACCAAACGAATCGAATCGCTAGTTAGCGAATGCATCTTGGCTAGGGGCTCTGGTCTTGCCGCGGATATCGTAAGAGGCGACTATGGGTTAAATTATACTACAAAACAAAAAATCTAAACATAAAAACTAATTTTAAAATTTTAAAGTTTTGGTTCTATACACAAACTTTATAAACGGGTCAAAACTTAGTGTATTGCGTTTTACAAGCAGTTTTTACATTTCCTCTTAAATTGTATCAATGAAACTCAATCCTCAGTTCTCTATTGAAGAGCTAATGAACTACGTTACGTCAGAGCGAGCAACCACCGTACGCCTACCTCACTCTTAAAATCTCATCAAAACCAGACGCGATGTAAGACCACATAATTGCACTCAAATGCTTTGTCACTTGACTTTAAACTGCAGTACTAATCTATTAAAGGAAAGAAAGTGATAAGGTACTGTAATGAAGGAAGGATGTAGCAGTACATACTCCTTTCATAGTTTTCTTTTTTCTATTTTGTTATGTCGAAATTTCTCGAAATCTTTTGAATAAAAAGATTTCGAAATATGGAATGCCCGCCGGTGGTTTTCAGGGGGACGCTCCAGAGTCTCCAACGGACCGCGTTGGCATTCACATATGAACTAATGTATATTTAAACGTTAAAATAAATGAAAGAATATATTAACACTGCAAGACGTATACTTTTATTCTACGTAGCTTAGTTAAAAGTGCGTAAAGTATTACGCTTAGGAATAGGCGCCTACCAGGCTTATACTGCGCTCCTAAGCTAAAACACAGTATGTCAGATTCAATTGCCAAAGTAGATTCAATCTTCTCTTGTTAGTAATAAGGTTTTGATTGCTACAGGAGACTTATTTGACATACTGTTATTTGGCTTAGCAGGGCAGTATAGTACGAAAGGTGCTTATCAATTGCCGAGAAATTGGTCATACTTATACGGATATAAAACTTGTTCCTTATACGTTTGTAGTTGCCCTTATCCCACCGATCATACGTTTGTTCGTTCTCACGCCCAGTCTTATGTATCGATCGACGTTCCATTTTCAAATGAAGTGCTCCCGCGAGCAGTCTACTGCCAGTATTTAAATTTGAAAAAAGAATCTTATCAAATTCATAACTTGAAAGTTGATGATTTGCTTTTTTTTAAGAATCATGTCATTTCATCCAATATTGAGTTACGGCTCGAGCAATTTTTAAGGTTTGCTTAAACTCTTTTTAGTTATTTATATTATTTAGGTAGGTACTAGCTATAATCGTTTTAGAGAGTTTAATTTTCCATTTATACATTTTTTAAAGACTACTTGTAAAGTTTAGTAGATAAAGGATTTACCATTAGGTTTCCTGTTAAGTGCACGCCCGAGCCATTTTTACATTTTTAACAGCTTTTATGCGCTTCCATTTTGTCCTCTTATTTAAAACAAAATGGAAGCAAATGGAGTTCGAAATTTAATTTGTCTATAAGCCAATTTTACTATCCAACGTATTTTAGTAATTTCGTTGCTGCCGCTGCTATTTCTGGATTGTTTAATTAATTACTCTGCGTGTATTTAAAATTATAACGTTAATTTTGGTAATTAAAAGCAATTAGCACCAATGTCTTTTTTAACAATGCTTGTCAGCTATCTATACCTATCACACTGGCTTCGTAACTGGCCGTATATTATTTATTCTATTTTCAAAACACGCCAAACGCTTTTGTAACTTACGTTGCGCGTTATACATTGTTAAATTATATTTATTCCGATAGTGATTCTGTGGAAGGAATTAGAATTTGGTTTATAATCAAAACTTGTTCTAATTTTAAAAATGTATGTGAATGTTTTTTTTCGGCATCCTCATTTTATCAACGTAATAGTTTATTTAATTCGCATAGACACTCAGGTCTATTTTGCGCTGCCAACTACGGGTATACCTATTCGTCGTTGCTTATTGGCGTAATAAGGTGTATATTGAATCGAGAAAAGAGTTGGTTATTTTTAACTGTAACGGGGTACTGAGTTAATGAAACCACCGGAGAAGTTTAAGACTTATATTAGCAAAGGAAGACGAAAAAATAACAGCTAAGCATATACAAATAAGCTAATTATAAAACAACAAAAGGCAGTTAGACTATTTAAAAAAAAAAAAAACAGGCAGGGTAAACAAAAGCGGTTACTTAACAAACTATTTACAGCGAACAGCAATATTTCGCTACTACTAGCGTCACCTGTAGCTCACTAACAGATTGCAGACAGGGTGAGAGTAATGTAATTTTAAGCATTAAGCGATAACAAGGCAACAAGGTGCGCGTGCGCTAGACTATCCTACCGTCAAATGGAACAGAAACAAGAGAGGCGTTAAGTGCGTGCGTTAATAATACAGGGCGAATTAAGAAATATACGAAAAGAACTAAATAACAATAAATGAGTTGAAGTAGTGCACATCGGACATTCCGTGCTACGGAAGTGTCGTTATCGCGCAGCTATTTCCTAGGTACTAAGTGTACGTCCTAACTAAAGGAATTATAATATACAATACGGCTGTACGCCACGTTCCGTGCTACGAAAGCAATAGCGGTCGGTCGTATTGTTTGCGCGCTCGTCAAGTCCAGGTATCGTTCCGTGTCAACAGAAGCGTGTGCCTGCACGAGCCGAACTGGCCGGCGGCCGCCGCGGGACAGGTTATAAGGCCGCGAGGGCGAGCGCTGAGGTATGAGCGCGCGGGGCGTGCGCGGCCCGCTTCACTATCGGACGATATCTGACTTGGGCACATACTAACGCGCGTTAAAGTGGTGGTGGTTTCATCTCAGGGCGTTACAATCTCCCCCACTGGCTCCGAAGACGACCCGACGAGGTAGCCAGTGTTCTTGCTTGTCTTGGCGGGCGGCCACGCGTTCCGGGGTCTGTCGAAGTTTCCGGTGGGCTCTTCTTTGGTGGACGTCCTCTTTTGCGAATAGGCATGGTGGGTCTTGGCAATGGAACCTCGTGTTCTTCAGACTGAGCTAGCCGGGCGCTACTCTGGTAAGGACGTAGAGCTGAGGCATGGTACAAACCAACACTTTGTTCTGGTGCATTAGGGTCGGAAATATGGTAAGAACTGGGCCCATGGCTCCGAAGGATTAAATATGGACCATCACGTCTGGGTGCTAATTTGGAACTGTAGCCCTGGGCGGTTTTGCTGATGGCATGGGTTTCTACCATTACGCGGTCACCAGGTTTGTAGTTGGGGCAACCTTTTCTATTTTTGTCGACGTATTCTTTTCTCTTTTCCTCCTTCAATTCTTGCACCTCTCTTACTTTGTTTAATGTGTCTGCGAGCAATAATAACTTAGGGGTAATCTCAGGGATGAAATTTTCCGATAAAATTATTTCTCGCAAATCGTTTTGGTTGTCATCTAGTGTTTTTAACTCTCGCCCAAATGTGATATAAGCAGGTGTGTGGCCAATAGTCGAACATGTTGCTGTATTCATGGCAAATCGGATACTTGGTAACTGTTCTGACCAGGTTCGGTGATTGTCACCGACGAGAATTGCAAGCTGCGTTTTCAGATCTCGGTTTTTACGCTCCACAGGATTAGTCTCAGGATGGTACACGGGTGTAAATGCATGTTTTATCTTGAGACAGAAAGCCACTTTTTGCATTACGGCGCTAACAAATTGGGTTCCGTTGTCACTGATCATCCTCCTGGGCATACCATACCGAAGGAATATCTCATTTATTAACGTGATTGCGCAATTTTCAGCCGTTGCAGTTTCGAGTGGAAATAATTCAACCCAGCGAGAAGCCAGGTCTTCAATTATGAGGATCCAAGTCTTTCCGTCAGATGAAATGGGCAAAGGACCGAATAAATCGAACGCGATGACTTCGAATCTTTTATTCATCACCGTAGTCTGTAATAGGCCGGCGGGTTTCATATTGGAAGGCTTGTATTTTTGGCAAGACAGACAGTTGCGAACATAATGTTCAATATCCTTCCTCATACTTTTCCAGAAGTATCTTTTATTGATGCGGTTATACGTTTTCTCTGCTCCATAATGTCCTGCAGTGGGCTCATCGTGGTAAACGGAAATGATATCGGCCCTCTCTTGTAGTGGAACAACGAGCTGTGCATCTTCAGCGTCACTGTCAGGGTTGTATCTATATAACAATCCATTATTCAAGATATACCCTTTTAAACTCCAATACTTTGCATCTTCTTCAGAGTTTCCTTCGACTGCAGTTATAATCTTCCCTATGCTTTCATCTTTCATTTGTTCTTCTCTTATTTCCTTTGGACTCTTTTTAGGTAAATCTACTGTAATGCTACAAATCCCGCAACTTCCTTTGGTCTCTTCGTCACAATTAGGACGCGACAATGAGTCAGCAACTACATTCGTTCGACCTGGGATATATTTGATGGTGATATTAAATGGTTGCAGCTGTAAAGCCCAACGCGCTAAACGTCCGGTAGGGGATTTTAATGTCATAAGCCACTTTAAGGCTTGATGATCAGTCATGACTGTGATCGGAGTGCCTTCTATGTAGCCACGAAATTTATTGACAGCCCATACCACCGCCAAAGCTTCACGCTCCGTGGTAGAATAATTTCGTTCTGCTCCCGTTAGAAGTCGACTGGCGTATTCGACCGGGTGTTCATGCTCTCCCTCCCCCTGCACAAGGACTGCTCCGATGGCGTAGCTGCTCGCATCACTCTTAATGATATAGGGTTTGGTCTCGTCAGCCTGAATCAATACAGGCGCTGAGGCCAAGAGACTTCGGAGAGTCGCAAAAGCAGTCCTCTGATCAGCGTCCCAAGTCCATTTTGCATTCTTTTTCGTCAAGCGGGTAAGAGGTTCAGCAACTTTGGCAAAATTAGGTACGAATCGACGATACCATGAACACATCTGTATAAACGATAGCAAGTGTTTTAAGTTAGAAGGGGCTTTCATGTTGAGTATTGAGCCAACTTTATCATTGTCGAGTTCAAGTCCCTTAGCTGTGATGTAATGGCCCAGATACTTTATCTTCACACAGCAGAATTTACATTTGTCCTTATTTGCAATAAGATTATATTCCTTCAATCGGTCGAAGACGTCTTTAAGGTCTTTTAAATGCTGATCAAGCGAAGGAGACAAGATGATGAGATCATCGAGGTAAACCAGCATCTTAATATGGTTGAGGGATATGCGAAACCCGTCCATTAGACGTTGGAATGTGGCAGGCGCATTGCGTAAGCCGAAAGGCATTCTCAAAAACTTATACATGCCAAATGGCGTAACGAAAGCAGTTTTGAGTTGGTCCTCTTCTCTGACCTTAATTTGCCAGTAACCAGCACGAAGATCTATTGTAGACATGTAAGGGGTAGGTTTGGCAGTATGCAGTAAATCGTCAATGCGAGGTAAGGGATACATATCGGGCGTTGTGATGGAATTGAGTTGCCTATAGTCGATGCAGACTCGTGTTCCTCCATCTTTCTTAGGAACCATTACAACGGGTGCAGACCATGGTGACATACATGGCGTTATAATCCCTTCGTCGAGCATTTTCTGGACTTCATCCTTTAATGTCTGTGTCTTTGCTGGGTTTAAGCGATACGGGTGGACTGAAATGGGTCTATGACTACTTGTGTCAATGATATGTTCCGTCTGCGTTGTGGGTTTTCCGTTTGGGAGAAAGACTGAAGCATATTTGGTAATTAACATTTCCAAGCGTTGGTTTTCCTCAATGGTCAGGGCACTGTCTTGGACATCCACCGATCCGATATCGGTGCACTGACAGCTGACAGGGGAATCAAATAATTCGCTTTCCTGAGGCGTAATTTCATTCTGTGCTTCTGCAATAGCTCTCGTTGCGTCATCGTACAGTCGGTCTATAATGGGTGAGTAACCATCTAGGCGTGTACTACGTTGACGTTTATGAGGTGGAGTACGAAGCTCAATGGGTATGAGAGGTCCATAGCCATCGGGTTCGTTTGCAGGTGGTACCTTGCTAGTGCTCATACTAGGTGCAAAGTTTGAAGGGGCTTCATCAGCCAGCGACGGTTCGAATAGGCGTTTTACGACTACCTTAGGTGAGACAACCAATCCTACATTGAATGTCGGGCCATAGGGCCGCTTTAAATCCATTTCCGTCTCAGAGATTATATTCTTCGGAGTGATGCGTTTTTCCGGCGTTAACGTGGGTGAAAGTAGTTCCGGCATTTCAACATCAGAGACTATTTCTGCAATAATAGTTTCACCGATATCTTCCTGTATTAGATCGAAGACCCTAGTAGGCTCGTCTAAGAAACGGCATGTAAGCTGAGGAAGATTTATGACCATCATGGCATCCTGAATAAATCCGACTCCTAGCAGGGTTTTATTATCCCTAGCTTCTGGTAGTACGATAAATGATGTGTGCACAGTTTTGCCATATACCACAACAGGTGCAGTTACAGTCAAGACGTTCTGCATTTTTGCAATCCCATCGGCAAATGTAATATACATCTTTTCTGGTTTGAACTCGAATTTCTCTTTCAGAAGTCTCTGGTACAAGTTGTATGACGCAACGCTGGACTTAGCGCACGTGTCCACGTAGCCTATTGTTTGAACTTTCCCAATGTTAATAGGTATGATAGGTCGCAGACGTCTGTCTCTGAAGGTGTTGACCGAACAGAAACTTATTTCCTCTAGTTTAATTTTCTGGACATTACACTTCTGACAACGGCTTCTAACTACTCCGGGCTCGCCACAACCATAACATGAATATTTAGGTTTTGCAGGGTCATATGGTGATATTATAGGCTTCACAGACTTTTCAGAGCTGTTTTCGCTTCTTAATTTCTTACGGCAGACATCTACTGTGTGTCCAGGAGCTCTGCAGAAATTGCAACGCAACTTATGTTTTGTAAAAGACTTTGGTTCTTTAGGTGCATTCGAAGTTGAGGCTTTCTCGCCCAAACTACGTTCAATATTCCTGGCTTTGTTTGCCAGTTCCTCAAAACTGTCAATAGTCTCTCTATTTATTCTGTCCCTTATCTCAAATCTTATCTGACCAAACACCATATCGATTTCTTGGTCTTCCTTGTGACGTGGTGACGGTAATTGAGCTAAGAGTGCTCGCTTCCTTTGTATGAATAGCTCCGTTGGCGTGTCATCATCTTGCTTAATTCCAATTATCTCTTGATAGATTTGGTAAGAAGGTTTCTTGGGTGCATACGCATGGCGTAGTCGCGTCTCAAATTCCTTCCAGGTTTTCACCTCATGCCTGATTCCTTGCCACCAGATCGCAGCATCATCTTGAAGAATCAACGGCAAGCCATCTAGTACAGTAAGATCATCAATTTTTTCTACTCTCATAAATGTAGATACACCAGAAATAAAAGATTCCACGGCCGTAGAACTTCTAATACCACTAAATTTCACAGGACACTGGCTCAGAGTAGTCCTACGAGTGCCATTGCCAACCACTGCCAATAATTCCCTAAATTGATCTGTTGATATCCCAAGCATCGGGACAGAAGCAGATCGATCTCCTTCTTCAGCCATCTTTGGCTTGATGACCTTGATTTGTAACTCCTTGACTGGTCTAGGTCTTAGGTTTCGCCGTGTGGGCTCCACGATTCGGGCGCCAATTGTAACGGGGTACTGAGTTAATGAAACCACCGGAGAAGTTTAAGACTTATATTAGCAAAGGAAGACGAAAAAATAACAGCTAAGCATATACAAATAAGCTAATTATAAAACAACAAAAGGCAGTTAGACTATTTAAAAAAAAAAAAAACAGGCAGGGTAAACAAAAGCGGTTACTTAACAAACTATTTACAGCGAACAGCAATATTTCGCTACTACTAGCGTCACCTGTAGCTCACTAACAGATTGCAGACAGGGTGAGAGTAATGTAATTTTAAGCATTAAGCGATAACAAGGCAACAAGGTGCGCGTGCGCTAGACTATCCTACCGTCAAATGGAACAGAAACAAGAGAGGCGTTAAGTGCGTGCGTTAATAATACAGGGCGAATTAAGAAATATACGAAAAGAACTAAATAACAATAAATGAGTTGAAGTAGTGCACATCGGACATTCCGTGCTACGGAAGTGTCGTTATCGCGCAGCTATTTCCTAGGTACTAAGTGTACGTCCTAACTAAAGGAATTATAATATACAATACGGCTGTACGCCACGTTCCGTGCTACGAAAGCAATAGCGGTCGGTCGTATTGTTTGCGCGCTCGTCAAGTCCAGGTATCGTTCCGTGTCAACAGAAGCGTGTGCCTGCACGAGCCGAACTGGCCGGCGGCCGCCGCGGGACAGGTTATAAGGCCGCGAGGGCGAGCGCTGAGGTATGAGCGCGCGGGGCGTGCGCGGCCCGCTTCACTATCGGACGATATCTGACTTGGGCACATACTAACGCGCGTTAAAGTGGTGGTGGTTTCATCTCAGGGCGTTACATAACTAAATAACGAAGCACCGTCTATACTATCAGCTCTTAACTTCCCACTTATAAATAAATAAATATCACGGGACAATGCCACACAAACACAAACATTTATTCGGCTAAAATACAATTATTAATTACAAAAAACTATACTATGCAATACTAAGTACTACAAAAATATACAGTAAATAAAATAATTACAGTTTCAAAAAACTCGTTTGCTCGAAAAACAGGATGGAGTTGCGCTCTTGTATTAAACAATTAGTCAATAAAATTTTTTTTATAGCAACTTTGACCGTGTAATAGATGAATAATACCAAAAATATCAAAAAATATCAAAAGTTCTGGAACTTAATGCCGTCTATTTGTCGTACAAGGGTAATTTATTTTATTTTTTACCGGAATCTTGAGTAGATTCATGCTATTTCAGCATTACGGTAAATCCCGAAAAGATGCCACACTTTTTGAAATTACTCTGTGTCAAGTACAACAGTTTAGCCGGTACTTACGATTTTCATCTAAAAATGTATGAAAAGTAAAAAAAATATTCTTTAATATCCAGAGTATCTATAATGCGAAAGCTTTGATCGCTTTTTGCCTTCCTTGGGCCTGAGCAAAAGGACTTGACAGACATAAGTGTTCCGTTTTTTTTTAGTTTTGCGATACCAAACTTTAGAGTTTCGATTAGACTCTAGAGACTATAGAGTTTAGAGTGCCGATTATTAGTAAGAAGACTTAAAAGTCCAACATATTTTATCAGGGATGTAAGCGACTGAACTCCCCTGTCTGTGAACGCTGCAGCCATCAAGTACTTTCTACAACGCAAAATGGCGGCGCTCCCCAAGGATCATAACTGACAAAGTTAAAGTGGCTTTAATCCAATAACTTTAGTCTAATTATCATCATTACGAATAAATATTATTGCAATCAATTCTCAATTTCATCTAAAATGTTTTTTAGGGTTCCACACCCAAAGGGTATAATCCTGACCCTATTACTACTCATGAAGGAGCTTCTGCTTAGCCCACAAGAGAAAAAAAGCTCTTTAACTGAACAATAATTGTTCTCGAGTGTGACATAAATAGCCTTATTCCTCTAATAAGTTCATGGGAGTGAATTCATTCACAAAATTTTTTATGTGAAAGTAATTTTAAGCGAACAAATAATTTAAAAAATCTTTTTATACATACATACATAACATCACGCCTTCATTCCCAGAGTGGGGTAGGCAGAGCTACAGAAATACCAACAACTCCAAAAAGACTTGTTGATAATTCTGTAACCACATTTTGCACAATCAGACCAAGAAGTTTACTAGTGTATTAGTGACAGGTTGCGAGCCCATCGCCTAACAATACTACAAGCCCTTATTCCCTGAGTCGCCTCTTACGACATCCACGGGAAGACATGGAGTGGCACTATTCTAACCCGGCAACCACACGGGTTTACATCTTTTTATGGTTTGTAAATAAGTTACATACATAACATTCCGCCTTCATTCCCAGAGTGGGGTAGGCAGAGCTACAAAAACAACTCTAAAAAGACTTCTTGATAAAATGATAATTATCTAACCACATTTTGCACAAACAGACTAAATTGTTTACCAGTGTATTAAGAATCTAGTACTTGATTATGGAGTAATAATGGTAAATTAGTTCATTCGATTTGTTCACATCTTTTGTTGCTTTAATTGAGATACCTAGCCGTCACCGTCAATCGAATAAACGAACCGGATTGTAAATAGGTATACTAACTGTAAGCCGGAGGACAAAGTGCAGCGATTTCCGAAAATCCTAATTCTATTTTACTTGGCAGTATTTTCTTAATTCGAACTCTTTCTTCCAAGTATTAAAGCATAGTTTTACGTAAACTTATTGGAAGTTATAATACGTCAGAAAAACCCGTACCGTACCCAATTATAAGACGCGCGAGTCAAATTTCAAAGAAAATTCGTGCTTACTAAAACTAATTCTTTTATTTCTTAAGGCAATTTAACTTATGCGGCAATTTAAATTAGCGTTATTCGATAATCGAAAAACTGTATAGCGTTAACGTAAGATCGCATCGACCGCTTATCCTACTAATATTATAGACGCGAAAGTTTGTAAGTATGGATGTTTGTTACTCTTTCACGAAAAAAGCACTGGACGGATTTTGGTGAAACTTGGAATGCAAACAGCTTATACCTTGGATTAACACATGGGATACCTTTCATATCGCTATTCCCTCGGGAACTGATTTATACGCGTAGGGGAGAGCGGGGGTAAGTTGTTCCGATGATAATAGAAATGCAAGTAAAAAACGGAGCAATTTGTATGATGTTTGACGCGAAACGTTATGAAATTATGCCGTTGCAGGAGCCGTTTAAGTTGCTCCCATTATGGTATAATAGTATTTATGAAAAAAAACTAAATCGACGGAACAACGAACCCCATAAAGTAATACCTTCTTGCCTTTGATTTTTTGTTAACTGAGTTGATAGTGCACACAAAATAAACACATATTTTGAGGAACTACAAAATACTCCTTTAGCGTGTGTAAACTGAGATTTATTTTTTAAGGATAAGTTTGTATTTCAAAAGGATGGAACAACTAGCCCCATACTGGGGTTAGTAGTTCCGTTCCGATCGATCTCATAAAAAAATATTCTATTTGAAAACTGTTTAACGATGCACAAAATAATGTCACTATTCAGAAACTCCAATAATCATTGTTTAAATGTGTGTGTAAACCACACAATATTTACACTATTTTCATAGCTCAATTTTGTGTTTTATGATTATCGGCACTTTTAGCCCCGCTCTCCCCTACGAAGTCGCGGGCGGAAACTAGTTAATTATAGTTATCAACTCCATAAGTTTCGACTCGATAGAAAATAGAAAGGATTACGGCGAGCGAAAATCTGCATTACTTGCCGAGGTGCAGTGTTTGCGTCAGTTACTCCACAAATCGTCTCGCACCGTGCCGAATGCGAATTTTGGGTGTAGGTTAGTATCTATATAGTCAAACCCCGGTTTGACGCAAGACTGCACTTCAGCTAGTGCTTAGTTAAATATCGACTGGTACATCGACATCCATATAAAGCGATTTTTGAATGATCGTTATTATAAAATAAGACCATCAATTCTATGTAAGTACTTTTCCCAATACTTGCAAACCTCTTTCATTTATCACTATCGCAGTTACTTAACTCATTAAGTCAATCTTTGAAATTACATTAAGACGTAAATATGGCAAATAGAAAAACTAGATTTAGAATTTGTTATACACGAAAAGCATTTTTAAAATATTAGTTGTTAACATTATTGTATGGACTCCCTTCAGGTAAAAGCCTCCTCCATAGTATCCCATTTGTCTCTGATTTTGCAGTATTTGTCCAACTGCAGCCGGCGACCGTAACGAGCTTATCTTGCTTCAATTACTTGGCTGGCTTCTACTTCTAGACCTATTTGGTCCATCCCACTTTGTTGTCCTTAGTGTCCATCTGAAATAAATATTACATTTATTTTTATTTTGTGTACAAATAAAATAAATCGGAATGAATGAATTAACGATGATTTATTTGAAACCAAACCCAACGACGTTACAACATGCTTAAAACTAGAAAAAAAGGTAAGTAATACAGTTAAGCGGTCTCAAAAAGGAGTCCACTCAGCATTTGTCAATGAAGTGCCTCGACGCTGTTTTTCAGTGAATCCAGAACAAAACAAAAACAGAAACAAAGCAAATGACATAAGGGACATCATACTTTTTATCGATATCGATTTATAAATGTGTCCTTTTACTATTGAGACGTTAGTACTAGGGAATGCAAATAACCGGTTAATAACCGAATTTAGTATGCAAAAGACGGTTAATAACCGGTTTTAACCGGTTATTTTCATTCCCTAGTTAGTGCATGCTCTTAATGCTGCAGTCAAACCAGGACTTGATTACAGGAGAGGCCGGGAAGCCACCGCCAATCCCTTCTGAGGCTTATGCATTTAGTGCTATCTAGAACATGCACATAATAAATAGGTAAAGCCCGTAATGGATTTTGTACTTACTTCTCGACCTAGGTAGGTCGGGTCGGATGGACTCGACTAGAGCGAGGGCTAGCGTTGCGTCAGCCATTAACGTTAAACTTGGTGTATCTTTTGAACCATCAGAGAAAGCGGGTTGTTTTGTTGTTCAAAATATGTTATTACAGCGAATTTATAAACAAAAAATAAAGTTAAATATTAAGGATGTGAAAGCGATGCATTTTATTAATTTTATACATCATTTTTAGGGTTCCGTAGTCAACCTAGGAACCCTTGTAGTTTCGCCATGTAATTTGGCATGAATATGCATATTAGTTGAGCCAACAAATTGGTACAATAAAATGTTTTTTTTGGTAACCCCTTCACGTGTCTTGGGGGTTTTTTTTTTTAGTCGTCTACCCATAGTGTGGGGTGTCGTTGGATAGATCTTTTAAAATCATTGTGGTTTGTGGCAACAACTTTTCGATCAAAGGATCCGTTTATGAAATACTAACTTTTAAAGCACTATCTTTTGTTACAGTCAAGTGTCTCCCCTCCCCTCCCCTACAGCCAAAACTACAAATACTAAAATCGGAAAACAAACTGAAATGAAAGAGCATATAGCGAATTTTAAAGGAAAACTGTCACGACTAGGTAGACATCATTGGTTCTTGAGATAAAGACGATTAAAGTGTTTATACCTACTAAAATCATCAAAGACGGCACCAAATGACTTTAAATAGGAAATTAGTTAAAACTTGTTGTTTTTACGTTTGTAGTACTTAACGGCTTCGGAACCCTACACTGAGCATGGTCCGACATGCTCTTGCCCGGTTTTCGAAGTAAAATTTGCTGCTTAAGAGCTACACTACCGATATCGAAATAGAAATAGTGTTAGTTTTATTTTTTAAAACGTCCGAAGGTTTTTAAATGTATTCATGCAGTTTTTCTTGTTACTAAAATTGATGACATTGTTCCTGGGAACAGATCTTTGTATGTCTTATAGATGTCTACTGCCCGATTTAAATTTTACTCCTTATATGGGCGGTTTTCAAAAAAAGTGTACATCGTTAAGGACAACAATAAAAACTTTAAACTTTTCCATTTCGTCACGCAATTTAACGTATGTAAATGTATGGCTAATTTTCGTGACGAAACGGGCGAAGTTACATTTTCTTAATTTTGTCCTTAACGATGTACACTTTTATTTGAAAACGCCCATATTTCGATCCAGTGGTTTTAAACGTTCGCTATGTTTACACAAACTGTCAAAAATACCTCGAACTAGATGCAATGGTCGTACTGTGCGAATTTTAACTAACGGCCCACTCTCCCCCAGTTCCTCTAATCCACTGGGTTGAAGCGATATTGCGTGTGGCTTATTTTAGTATTGCTTTCAACAACCGCTAGTGCTGTCAAGTAAATAAGAGGTTTTAAACGTCGACAATACGAAAACGCGTCAAAGGCAATACCGTGTAGAATTTCAGCCCTGGTTTTTAGGGTTCCGTTCCTCAAAACGAAATAACGGAACCCTTATAGAATTACTTTGTTGTCCGTCCGTCTGTCTGTTAAGAACCTTTATCAGGGAACGCGTGGTATATAGTTAAAATTAAAAGTAGATACTGAAGTCCCTTGAAGCTGTGAAAAAGCAAAAATTTCTAAGTTAATGTTAATAAAAGATACGGTCGTTAATGCCGCAAAAAAACTCTCAAGGGAATCCATATTTATAGGGCACTTCCCGTAGATCTAGAATCCTGAAATTTGGCAATAAGGTAGCTCTTACAGTAAACTTAAAGGAACAATTCCGAAAATCGTTCATTAGCTGCTACAATATAATTTTTCTTTGCTATTGCAAACTTATTTGCAGTTGGTAAACTAATCGCGACCTGTGTCGCTGCATGGAGACAACAATTTATCAACGTCCAAGTTAAGTTTGTCCCGCAACACAATTTTGCATTCTTATAAGTTTTTACGGAACCCTCGGTGCGCGGGTCCGACTCACACTTGACCGGCTTTTGTTTTACCTGAATACCCACTCACAATATCCGCATTTATCTGACGATTCGCATCGATGCTTGAACTCGGATCACCGCATTCCATGAACTCGAAAGCTTGCTAACCGGTAAAACCGGTATTGTCCGATTTCCACCACTGCTTCTCGTAGTACTTTACTATAGAAATAACCGGTTTTTTGGTTGCTGTCTAATTGGCATAATATTTTGATTTGATTATAGCTAAAGGGTGTCATATAAAAAGGCTCAATATGCACATTTAATTATTTAAAAAATAACTTGACTTACTTTTTGATTTATAGCCTAAAATGTACAAAAACCTCTGTCTCCGAAGTTTTAATGGACTAAAAATCTGAGATTTCAGACTTAAGATAATTATCTATATTTTACGCAAACATAGTAGTCAAAAATAACAGGTTTGGAAAAAATTGCATTTGTTTTATCTGTATTAAAATTTAGCAACTCAAAATGGACTTTATTGCATCTAACATTTAATTCACAACTAAATGAGTATTTTCTCGAACTTAATTATACTTCCTTATCGTAAAATTAGGTTCGAGGAAATAAAGCCGCTAACTACTAACGCCCTAGGGTGTTCATAGTTACTTAATTAACAATATAATGCAAAAAAAACACAACCGTCCATAAATACTTTTGGTGTCACTTTGTCATCATTTCCAGTTTTTCTATCCATAAAACTAGATTATAATGAATATAAAGTTTAACATGACTCACAAATTCAAAATTTAAAATATTTATTCAGCAAATTGGCCATTGAGGGCTCTTTTACACGTCGGTAATATGAAGTGTATTAGCACTTCGGACAAAACAATTGCGCAGATGAAACGCCGCAAGAAACTCAAGCAGAAGATCGTTTAAAAAAAGTAAGTTAGGGCTTTTAATTAAAATAAAACTTAATTGATTTGTGTAACGAAAGTTACCCTTATAGTTTGTATGACGCGATCGTGATTTTGTTTTCATTAAGCCTTTAACTATGATTTTTTTTGAAAATTAATGTAAATTAATCATAAAATACAAAAATACTGTTAAGTAAAAGTATTTTCCTACTCCTGTACTTTTATCTGTCATTTATATAGTCACGAACACTAATATAAGAATATAGATAATATGTCCGCAGAACATTCCGTAGTTAAGTCTATCTAATCTATTCCCCTTAACAGCACTTGTGCTTTTTTGAGCCAAAACGACATGCCTAGCTGCCAAAGCTTACACCTAGGTTAATTTGACCAATCAAAATACTTCACCAAATTAATCCACCAATCACAATACACATTGACGTCAATCGGAACGTTAGGTTCTTTTTGGTATGTACCTAAACTCTTTTACTAATTTAACTCTTTAAAAAAAACATGGTAACAACCAACCAGAATGCAGCTATATTAAAGTCGACCAATCAGGTAAAAGAATTCATTTTTCAAATATTAGGTGTTTTTTAGTCCCTATTTCACAAGTTAAATCGATTGTGCAACTTTTTTTTTTAAATATAAATTCTGGCAAGTGCACATCAATTTAAAAACAAAGTTAACCATAGACACATATTTTGTCGTTTTCGAATGTTTCCCGCTTGTTTGTTGTTCTGTGCTTCGTTCGTTCGTATTCTAACCTGGGTATATTAATAAAATTTTGTTAATTTAATTTTGCATTTTATTTGAAACCTAGTCGTAGAAAAAGTATTGTATGCAACGGTGTATAACTAAGTCAAAAAATACTCGTGGCGTCTTGCTTTACGATGTTCGCCTGCGGCTCACATCGTAACCACACCACTCGTCTTTTTTGACCTCTCTTATACAACTGTTGCATAAACTACTATTACATTACAAGGTAGTAAAGTAGTAAAAATATTGATTAAATCTAGCGCAAATAAAATGATTCTTCATTCCAATTAAGCACCAGGCTTCTCCATTCTGTGACCATGATCGAATATACTATTAAACGAGCAATATTTGAATATATATTTCAAATCACGTTCTCGGGCTCTAACGATTTTGATTATGTAAAATTTATCAGTCAAGTCATCATTCTGATCCCGCCGAAAAATCGTGTTCGAAAAAAGTATTTGATATATATAGACGACCCTACCAAATTGTGATTTAATAGTGTCTACATACACCCTAGAATCGTCGCCCAGGAAACGGTGACTGAATTACATTTAAATTAGAAGTTCGTTAAAACATTTTAAACTGATTTAATTTTAAACCGAAATTATTGTCACCTAAGCCTGGTATCTACGAGATTATTTGAGCAATAAGACAAATTAGCACATAGTATTTTATCACTTTATTACTAAATCTGGGCGACCGAGCTCTTCGCGGGTGTAGACAATACTATTAAAACACATTTGGATAGTGTCGCCTAGAGCTATCAAATATCTCACAACCCGATTTTTCGGCAGAACCCGATTTTTTCCCGAAGATGACTTGACACGTCGATTTTTGACCCGAAAAACCCCTATTCCGCAACTTTTATCAAAATCGTTGGAACTATTTCCAAGATTCAGATTATTATAAAAAATAATTCAGGAATTAATGAATTATTTAACTTACGTATAGTACGATAAATATCATCCTGTATACTAATTCAAAGACACCGTGTATATAAATACAAATCGCTGGCACTACCGCACTGCTAGGTCAAAACAGTGTCAACTCAAAAACTTGCTAGTTGCGTTACAAGTTTATAGACGTTGTAATAAAGTTGATTATAAAATACAGTTGTATTTTGAGTTGATACTGTTTTGATCAAGCAGTGCGAATAACAAATAAAAACAATGGCGAATTTAGCCCTTTGTGATTACGAAATAATGACATGTTATCGATTTAGAAAACAACTGAGTAAACACTGAAAACGGTTGGACGGTTAGAATTACCCAGACTCAAAGACAATTGCAAGACAACGGATAATAGAATATTAAATTTTATCGCCTGAACAAGGCAATTTCGATTCTATTTTCTGATATGGTATCATTAGATTACGAGTAAGGTAGTAGTTTTTAGACAAGTCAGGCTCAAGCCTTGTGAACTAACGCCTGCTTACAATTAAAAGGGAGTGTTAACATTGATTTGACAGTTTTTAGAGTAATCGTTTTGTGATAATGAATATAGATTAAAAGGCAACGTGCCTATGACGTTGATATTTTGAAACGGCTTTTTTAGGGTTCCGTCGAACTAGGAACCCTTATAGTTTCGCCATGTCCGTCCGTCCGTCCGCAGCCTAGCCAGAGTCTTAGTACTAGAAAGTTGTAATTTGGCATGAATATGCATATTAGTCACGCCAACAAAGTGGTACAATAAAATGTCAAAAGAGTTTTTTTTAGGGATCTTTCTCTACACGTAACGTGGGGATGTATTTTTTTTCTCTCGTCTACCCATAGTGCGTGTCGTTGGATAGGTCTTTCAAAAATATTGCGGGTTTATGAAAACAGTTTAGACTCAAGTGTCCCCCCCTACAGCCTAAACTACAAATACTAAAAATCTAAAAAAAAACTTAAATGAAAGAGCATGTAACGAAATTTACAGGAAAACTATCACAGCTAAGTAGATATTATTGGTATCATGTTTGTAGTACTTAACGGCTTCGGAACCCTGCACTGACCATGGTCCGACATGCTCTTGCCCGGTTTTATAAACTTGAGTGAGGTTAAGTACCAATTTCACCATGTGATATTATATTGACTTGTTTGTATGAATGTTAATCGACTGATAGTTTATACATTTTGACAACTGTTAACGCTCTAATCATCTGTTAAGTGGTTTCCATAATATTTTTTTTACAGTTTATGTTCGTTTATTTATTTCATTAAAATGTATAAAATGTAAATTTGTATTGCATGTCCAAAATAAAGGATTCTCATAATGACTGTCAAAAATAAATAAGTAAAATTCAAAATTAATCATTCGAATTATTTCAGCAAAAGAGACGTCAACATAACGCATAGTCGGAAGAACAAAGGCACAATGACAATGTTACTAAAGGGGAAATTGTGTCCTTGTCCTACTGAAGGTGCGATAAGTTAAAAATTATATAAATTCTGGTAAATTAACACTTTCAATACAATTGTAAATAATATTTTTCTGAATACTGTCCACTTTGAAGTGATTCGATTTTATTACAATACCATAGGTAATAATATTAATTATATAAAAAATGGTATGCAGAGATATATTTTTTATGTTAAGGAGAAGGCACACAAGCACTCAGGCTACCTGATGGTAAGTGGACATTTAAATTCTTAAGACTAATCCTAAGACCTCAAATGCGTTACCAACCCTGAGGACTAAGATGGCATGTCTCTATGCTAGTAATTTCACCGGTTGTTTTATCCTCACACCGGAACACAAAAATGCGAACACTGTTGCTTGGCGGGTGGTAAATGGATAGGACGGTGGTAGCGATCCGGACGGACCCTGCACAGGGTCCTACCACCCTTAAAAATGATTATTATTATCTTAATAACTCAATTATTAACTATCATAAAATTTCTAGGATTTACGAAAATTCTATAAAATATCATCAACTAAATATGTATTATATCATGTAGGCAATAAGAAAAATATTTCAAAAATTATAATATACGCGAGATTCACAAATTCCAAAATGAATGGTTCGCTTCCAACAGAGAATTAAGTAAATTGTACATAAATGTAAACCTAAGTTTATAAGTGCAACTAACAATAAACTTCGTTACGAATTTTCTCATTGGCCGTCTAAAATTGAAAAGTCATTTGCATGCGAATGTGTGGCATAACGTATCCAAGTCTTATTACGTGGCCACCTATGAATAGACAAAAGCTTCTTCCTTCCTTTTCCAGTCTCCCTCCCCCTAGGCTTCAGCGACCACATGCTCCGCCCCCAACGGTATCGTCGCGTCAGTGCCGCTGCGGGCGGTTCAGTCGTAACTTCAACTATTGAACTCGCAATAAAAAAGCGAAAAACGAAAATCGCTTCGATTAATAAATCACACGGTCTCGAGATGGACGGGTGGATATTCAAAGAAACTCTGGCATTCCTGCCGCCCTCTAGACAGAATGTTACTGTGATTTCCTCACAGCTAATAAGGTAATATAACTACTTATTAGTAACTTAAAAAAACTTCTGATATAAGGTAACAAGATAACTTTATTAAACTTATTTACTCTAATTCATTTTGCGGCACAGTTAATTGGCAAATTTTAAAAACACTGTATTTTCCGCGTGGTAACACAGCGATTGTATCATTTTGTCGAATTTCTTTTCGGACGACGCTATTTTCAACTGAAACCATGATGATTTCAGGATATCTTAAACTCCAATTAGATAGGTTAGAGCTGCGACTTAAAAAAACTCCTGTGACGACAAATAACCTTTCAGTGAAATGAAAATTTTGCATAATTATACGTTCGTCAAAAGGTATTTCGATAAAAGTATAGCCAAAACGATAAAACAATTAAAATCTAACCTTAAGTGCCTTTATTAGACAAATGCAAGCAATTATTTTCCTTCGTTAGTCTGCATCTATTAAAAACATTTTCAAAACCATATTAAAACATATTGCTCGTGTCAAACTTATAAGAATGCAAAGTCGTTATTTGATCTCGGTTCTAATTTTTTTTTGCCACGTTCCTTTTAAACGGCGTAACAGTATTTTATCAAACGTAATTAATGGCTGAACTCAGTCAGTTAATAACGAATAAGCCTTGACGAAGCCTGCTAGAATATGAGTCAAAAAAAAAAAAAAAAAAAAATCAAAATATATTTATTTTGCGTAAAATGTGGTACATACAATGGTCTTACAATATATTATAGGTTTCACACACTTTACCAGCAGCTGGCATGCAAAATATTATTGGAATATTAAAACTAAGAAGACATTTTTTTTTTTATAAAAATAATAAAATAAGTCACAGCTATGGGGCACTACAGTAATTGCCAAAGAGAAAATAATGTCACCTTTTATCAAAATAAGCAAAGTATTCGTTCACAGAGTAGAAACACTTTTGTACTAGCCATTTTTTAAGCTGGCGTTTGAAAATGTTTAATGGCAAGATTCAGTCAAGCGTCAGTCGAGCTTTTCTCAAATAATGCGAGGAAATGCATCAAAAGAAGTATTTCAAGAAAAAACGACAAATTTAAAGAGAATCCTTTCTTGTTCTTTGGAGAACTACAAGCATTGCATTTCAAAATGACCCGCCGCCCGCCGTCGCCAGGCGCCGCCGCCTATCGCCGCACCCTTCTTATATTCAATTGGGTGTATGGCATTATTTCTATGGTCTTTTTGATTTTACAGGCATTAGAGACCGTTTTTGAATAAAATAACAGACACGAATGTTTTTTCATACATTGATTTTACTCCTTGAAAATATAAAAGAAGACATTGACTGACTGACTGACATATCAACGCACAGCACAAGCCGCTGGGTCTAGAGACTCCAAACTTGGCACGTAGGTTCCTTATGAGGTCTAGGGGTGCACTAACGAAGGATTTTTGGAAAATTCATCCCGTAAGGGGTTAAAATAGTTGTTTAATAGTAAGCTTCGTACATATTTAAATAATTCATATATATTATTCGATGTAAGAGTATTTTGATGACAGCGAGCTGTCAATTATTAATTAATGTCAGCCATTATCAGAGATAATTGTTATTTTTTTATAAACGTTATGTAAAATGCCACAAGTGAGTTTCTAATTACAAATACTATAACATATTGTAATTTGGCATATATAAATAAAAGTCACGCCAAAAAAATGGTAAAAAAAAACTTGAATAAAATCATTTTTTAGTGTGCCTCTTCTACACGTCACGTGGGGATTTATTTTTTCCCCGTCTACCCCATATTGTGGGGTGTCGTTGGATAGGTTTTTTTTAATATATAGAGTGATTCAAGAGGAAGGTTTATATGTATAATAATACCCGGAGCGAAGCCAGGGCGGGTCGCTAGTTATACAGTAAATAGTGAAAATTGATATTTTCAGGTGCTTTTTCGTCGTTTTAAATATTGCGTCCTAATGATTATTCCCCTTGGGAGTTTTGGCGCCTACAGAACCATAGATTTAATCCTATTCTATTTATTGTTTATGGCAAACGGTCTAGATGGGTGTTGCAGTTAAAGTCAATACCGACTGACTTCGTTTTTGGCTTAGACACACGTTTTCTGGTGTATAAAGCAACTAGAAACCAAATTTCGCACACTTTATTACTGATTTCACATCACGGATGGTTTTTTAATCGCAAAATTGTAATTGCATTCGCATTTTGAGGTTATAGAAGTGTTTCGACGGTATGGAACAGACAGACACGATACGTATTTATAAAACAAAACACATAATAGGGCCTCTATTCTATTGCGTTATAACGATATCGCTATGACGTGTTTTAGTATCGTTTATGTCACAGTCGCCGTTATTGTAAACGACATAAGGGTTATCAAAACGTCGACAATACGGAAACACGTCAAAGACGATATCGTTATTACCGTGTAGAATCCCAGCCCAGATCGGATGAACGGATGGTCGAGCGACAAAAGCAGGAAAAAGCACTTAGTGTGTCATTGTTTCTTTACCTTGTACCTAATTAAGGAATTTAAGACGTTTTAGTTTTAAGGTTCTTTCCTCGTGTGGTTGCCGGGTTAGAATAGTGCCACTCCATGTCTTCCCGTGGATGTCGTAAGAGGCGACTAATCGAATAAGGGCTTGTAGTAGCTCTTAGGCGATGGGCTTGCAACCAGTCACTAATGGGTCAATAGTTAAGTGCTTGTGTGCATATAAGTAATGTTTTTATATGATAGGTCTTAAGCAGTCCTAATGGCGTTTTTGCGGGTATGGGCTTAGCCAGAAAATTAGGCCTTAAAATCGTTAACTTTCGGTGTGTCTACAGGAAAGACGGTAACCTAAATCTGTGTATGACCCTAATACACTAGCGTCTTTTTGGGCGGATTGTGCAAAATGTGGTTACAGAATCCCTCTGCCAACCCCACTCTGGGAATGTGGGCGTGATGTTATGTATGTAGTTTTAAGGTTAATGGGTTTGGGAATGCAGGGGGAAGGATGTCATAACAATATAAGGAAACTAATGTAATTGGGCAGTTTAAAATAGTGTGGTTTGCGTACCCTACCTCTAGGCCACATAAACAGTGGGGGAATTGAACGATACCCCATCTGTGCAGTGTGCAGTGTGCAGTGTGGGAGAGAAAGTGAGACCCCATATAGATTAATAGGGAACATGCATATTTTTTTTCCTTACGCTCTCTGGAAAGAGCTATGAAAGAGAGGAATGACTGTATACGCGAAATAATTGTCGTGTAATTTTTTCATAAGATATGAAGCTTTAAAAAGTCATAGTTCAGACCCCTGCAGAAACACTCTATACAAAATCGATGATAGGAATGACGTCACAGCTGCTGTTCCATGTTTAAAATATAAGGACCGTATAAAGAAATTAGCATTTATTTCGTAAATTATTATGTTTAAGCCAGTATCGTTGAATTAAAATATTACGTACATGAAATAAATAAAAATAAAATAATAAATAAATTTAATCACAGGACAATGTCACACAAATTGACCTAGTCCCAAACTAAGCTCTAGGCTTGTAATATGGGTACTAGACAACGATAAACTTACTTATATAGAGAAATACATACTTAAATACATAGAAAACATCCAAGACTCAGGAACAAATACTCGTGCTCATCACACAAATATCTGTCCTTACCGGGATTTGAACCCAGGACCCATGAAAATACTTTAAACATTAAAAGAAGTTATAATTTTTTATCAAGTTCTGATTCTATATTATCTTAATAAACGGGTCAAAACTTATTGTATAGGGTCATGTGGGGCAAATATAAGACGTAAAAATAAGACTAAGTTTCTAACACTACTTCATTCCTATTCCATTTAAAAGGAAGTCTACACACAATACTGCTTTTTAATTGGAAAAGGAATGAAGCAGGTAGAATAAGTTTTCGAGTGTTAAAACTTAGTCTTATTTTTACCCGTGTCTTATACAACGTGTTACAAAATAATCCGTAAAAAAGAAATTACAAAAGTAGTGTCAACCTTTATTAAATAACGTCAGTTCAGTATCTTCGGTATGCAGTATACTAGGGTTGACACTACTTTCGTAATTTCTTTTTTACGGATTTTTTTGTAACACGGTGTATTTACCCCACCTGACCCTAGCGTTTTATTTGATTTTTTCATTTTCTCCTAAATTATATCAATGAAACTCGATTCTGAGTTTCATTCATGTTCTCTGTTGTTCACTTCTAACCAGGGATCGTTACCGGTATTCTGACTACCGGTTTTAAATGAGGTATAACCGGTTATAATTGCATTTCGCTATTTATATCGCTAAAGCTCTGATTACCGGTATAATGAATACCGGTATTCAAGTATCGTATCAGTTTTGCCAATTGAGAACAATACCTCTTTTTGATACTTTACCCCTAAAAACCATAACCAGTAATACCTGTCAGTGTCAATATATTCGTTTATTTGTTTCTGTAAATGTTTTCGGTGTTATTACAATAAACTCAGACACGCCTTAGACAAGTCTGAAAATACAATTAATTACAGTCTAATTAACATCTTATTTATCAGGTGCAATGAATAGCGGTATTGAATACAGGTATTTTTTACTGTAAATAGTGCATACTTAGCGATAAAAACAAAAGCGGAATGACAATAATACCTCTAATACTAATATAGGTATTACTTTTTTAGCGGTAACAATTTGTCAATTTAAATACAGGTATTGAATAAAACCGGTTTTACAATCCCTGCTTCTAACGCTCCAAAGTGAGCCACTTGTGACACTTTACTTCCGAGGGACTAAAGTTTTTTTTTAATTTCCTTAAAAGCCTTGGAAAAACACCAACAGCCAGATACATGATGCCATTTACCGAACTATATTTATTATTATTATTTTTAACTGGCGTCACTACTCTGGTTCTGGCAGAATATCAGTGCTGTGGTTTACCACAGTATTATGCTGAGCCAGCGCCTTCTCGTCTCACCATCACATGGCTCTTTTTAGGGTTCCGTAGCCAAATGGCAAAAAACGGAACCCTTATAGATTCGTCATGTCTGTCCGTCTGTCCGTCCGTATGTCACAGCCACTTTATTCCGTAACTATAAGAGCTATACTGTGGAAACTTGGTAAGTAGATGTATTCGGTGAACCGCATTAAGATTTTCATACAAAAATAGAAAAAAAACAATAAATTTTTGGGGTTCCCCATACTTAGAACTGAAACTCAAAAATTTTTTTTTCATCAAACTCATACGTGTGGGGTATCTATGGATAGGTATTCAAAAATGATATTGAGGTTTCTATTATAATTTTTTTCTAAACTGAATAGTTTGCGCGAGAGACGCTTCCAAAGTGGAAAAATGTGTGTCCCCCCCCCCGTAACTTCTAAAATAAGGGAATGATAAATGTAAAAATAATATATGATGTACATTACCATGCAAACTTCCACCGAAAATTGGTTTGAACGAGATCTAGTAAGTAGTTTTTTTTTAATACGTCATAAAAACATTGATCAAAGCTACAACGAACTTTTATATTATGTTACTTGCTGCTACGGAACCCTTCAAGGGCGAGTCCGACTCGCACTTGGCCGCTTTTTCTGCTTTTATGTTTTTAGTTCTAAGTTAATTTTATTTCGCAAGTAAGGCTTTTTACAATATTTATAAATAATTGATATTTGCATGTTCCTTTTGTTAGCCTAAGAACCCATGTATTGTGTGAGATGAATAAAGATGTTTATCTATCTATCTATCTATCCATCTATCTATCTATCTATCTATCTATCTATCATTTGCCGCGGTGCGTGCAACCTCCACCGCCTCTGTCTTCATTTCGGAAATGTTGTCTATAGACTATTAAATTTGTTATTTTTTAACCTCAACAACCTTGTTGCTGTCTCGTTCTGCGTTATACTGACGGGTTTAGAGTAAAAATGATAGCGCTATGAAATTGTAATTTTTTACGTGTCTATGATAATTTCGATTTGTTTTTCTCGCAGTCTCGAGACTAAAAAGACAATGACGTTAAAATTTCGTCCGCCCTCGCTTAATATCTCGTGTCTTACAAACTATGTCTGGGATTTTAAAAAACCGCCTTGACTCACGGTTCGGGCTCTCTGTGATGTCAAACGGATAACGTTTAAATTGGAGTTTAGTTCAATGCCTGTTTGTATGGCCTAAAGCAGAACAAGAGCTTTGTCTCTCTTTTTCCACTTTTTAGTTGAGGAAAAATATAATCCCAACCGTGCAACGTGAATTAAAGTTAAAATACTGTGTCAATGCAGTTTTTATCCAAAACTATTTATGACTTTGTTCGCGTATTTTACAGTAATCATAAAAGTTTTTAATCAGAGTATGTGATGTTAGGTGTACTCTTCCTGTTTGTTTTTCAATTATAACCAGAGATCGGACAAATGGATGTAATTTTAATTAAACAAATTAAATTATATTAATTTATTTCTTACCTGAACTTTAATCTTGATCCTTTGCAGGATAGTTATAAATAAATAATACAGGAATGGCCATTGAAATTACATTAATTTAAGTACATAAGTTTGCTTCATTAACTTCCGTGGATTTGAAAGGAGCTTTCACCTCATAAGTTTATTTTAGCCGTGAAAAGGAATAAAATAACCACGGAAAAAATATTAAAATACCTGTTTATTTGCTTTAATAAATATACACAATAACAAATCTTTGTATCATTTATTACTGCCTTGCAAAGGATCAAAATTATTCTTAGGATAAGTAACCAATTAATGTAATATAATTTGTTTAATTAAAATCTATGGAGTAATGTCCACATTATTGCGAGACACATTATAATCAGAGATCGGACACCCATTTGTCCGATCTCTGATTATAACCTGTCATCTCTACTTCGCTACCACCATCTTATCCATTAACCACCCGCCAAGCAACAGTGTTCGCATTGTTGTGTTCCGGAGTGGGGATAAGACAACCGGTGAAGTTACTAGCATAGAGGGATGCCACCTTAGTCCTCAGGGTTGGCAACGCATTTGAGGTCTTAGGATTATAGTCTTGAGAATTGAAATGTCTATGGGTCTCAGATTCCACTTACCATCAGGTGGCCTGGGTGCTCGTGTGCCTTCTCCTTAAAGTAAAAAAAAATACTTACCAGCGAACGTACTTGTAATTTTTTTTTAAATCGAAACTCCTATGTTTAAACCAACATCATTGAATAAAAATATTATATAAATAGTGAATAAATAAAATGAGGATACTGAAAACAATCTAAAGAAAAAATCAATCTAAACTTTATAAGAAATTTTAAATTTTCAACAAATATTGATTCTTTATTAAACCTTAATAAACGGGTCAAAACTTAATTGCGTTTTATATGTTTTTTTTTTACATTTTCTCCTGAATCGTATCAATAAAACTTACTTTTTTTATGTTAAGGAGAAGGCACACGAGCACTCAGGCCGCCTGATGGTAAGTGGAATCCGAGACCCATAGACATTTGAATTCTCAAGACTATGATCCCAAGACCTCAAATGCGTTGCCAACCCTGAGGACTAAGATGGAATGCCTCTATGCTAGTAATTTCACCGGTTGCCTTATCCCCACACCGGAAAACAACAGTGCGAACACTGTTGCTTGTATTTTCATGCATGTTCCCTATTGGTTATTTTATTATCGTATTGAGTTATGTTGGTCAATTTCATATGGACACTTTGCAATAGGTAAACGGATTAATCTTTAAAGGTAAGGTTAGGTTAGGTAAATAGGAGTTCTAAATGTTCTCTCATAACTAAAGACACATAATTTATTACAAAGTCTGCCAATCTTCTTAATTATATAAAACAGTACCCCGCAACCTAAAACCGCTGAAGCTAGGGACTTGAATTAGGAGGGAATATTCCTTAGATAGACTATGGCACTAAGAAGGGATTTTTGGAAATTCATCCCCTAAGGGGTCAAAATAGGGGGAATAGCAAGAAACTAATTCCACGCGTACGAAACGTACGCGGGCGTTCTCTAGTATTATATTAAGGCAAAACCGGACAGAAGCATGTCGGACCATGCTCATGGTCCCGAAGCAGTTAAGTACTACACACAAATAAAATTTTCTATTTAAAGTTATTGTGGTTTAAACTTCTAGTTTCAGTTGATGCTCAAATATGTATTTCTCCAACTCCAGTCTAAAACCTTCCGAGCTTCTTGATTAATAGAGGAATGTTCTTCCAACATTGTGTTATTGCAAATCGATCACTTCCTTTGAAGACAGCTTACCGCACCACCGGTTTTCTCATATCATAACAGAGCCTATAGCTAAGAAGCGTTCGCTAACTAGCGTTTCTATTCGTTTGGTTTTGAAACTAATTGCATCACTGGTAGCTCACGTCACTTTTTGTATCACGTAACTCTGTAACCACATTTTGCACAATCAGGCCAAGAAATTTACTAGTGTATTAGTGACACACATCGCTTAACAGTACTTCAAGCCCTTATTCCCTTAGTCGCCTCTTACGACATCCACGGGAAGACATGGAGTGGCACTATTCTAACCCCGCGACCACATGGGGCAGTTCTCAAGTAATGTTTCACGTTAACTATTAAATAAATAAAAATATTAGACGTTAATGCGATCCTTACACAACGCTATAGGATTTTAGAAAATCGCTAATTTGTTGATAGACGTAAGCTAATGTCGGATCGTGTCATCACTGCACACATTTCGAGACGATAGAAAACAGAAAACGTCAGCAGCGTTTTTGTCTTCACTCTTCTTCAGCGTTTTGAGCCTATAGCCCAGTGACGATATGTTTTGCGTTGTAGAAGCGCTAACATGTCCTTTCTTAACTAGTAATCGGGAGCGAGACGGATGGTATCGTAGCGTTAACGTTTGTTGAATCGAATACTTGGCTATAAGCTTAGAGACTGAGAGTTGTCTCAACCTTTTGGACGCCAAAGCCAGCAATTCACTTCATCAGATTTTCAAGCCAGACACGACGAATGCTCAATACGCTCCATACATCTTCTATCGTGCGGTTACGGCGTACGACGTTGTTGGCGTCTAGGGCACGTAAAGTCGCAGCAACCCGTTCAAAAGGTTCAACGACCCAACCAAGTTTTACTAAACCTAACTAGGAACTAAATTTCTCGTCCAAATAGGTCCATCGAATACATAGAACACGCTTTAAAACCGTCTTCTAGCATTACGATGATTATGTACCCAGAAAAAGTAGCTTATTTAAACTTGTAAAACTATCAAACTAATATACCACGTTTATTTCATTACAGAAGGGTCAAAATCGATAAGGTAAATAAAATGCGATAGGGTAATAAAGTACTTAGACAACTGTCATGTCACCCGTGCAACCGATGGATATAAGTACCTAATGACTGCGTTCCAAACGGAAGTCGAGAGCGTCAGTAATTGAACTGTCAATAAAAACCGGGCAAGAGCATGTCGAATAATGCACTGAAAAGGGTTCCAAGTTCCAACACCGTCACTGCAAACAAAAAACTGTCTCGCAAACCCTGGTGCCCTATTTGGTGCTGTTTGAGACATTTTTTAAAGTTGTTTGTTGTATTTCAAGAACCAATCAAGTTTAATAATTTATGATATTTTTCAGATTTTTAATATAGTTTTGGCAATACTAAAAAAATGTCTGTTCATTTCATAATTGATCTTAACGCGCGGTTTAATCTATTATGTGTTAAATATAGTACATACAGACAGGCCGGACATGGCAAAACTATAGGGGTTCCTAATTTGCCTTCGGAACCCTAAAAAGGGACAAAGAAATATGATAGTGAATAATTGAAATGCGAAACGATCGAGGGTCTTTATACATTGGGATGGCCGATTGTACGTGGGTGTAATCACACTGTTGTGCTATGAATTATGATGTTGTGGCTGTCTTAACCCCCCTTAAACAGTGGGGTCACATAATGAGGGTGAAAAGACGGCTCATTGCCCAGCAAAAAAAAATATATTTGATAAAGGATAGGTTCTGCCTGGTTGATTCACAATGCAAGATTCATCTCTTTAGTTTTATTTGCGTTATTTAAATCTTAATTATAAATAGAGATTGACTAATATTGATTTGAAAACACGTCCAATGTGATAGATAATCTTAGTCCTCAGGGTCCGCAACGCATTTGAGGTCTTAGGATTGCAGTCTAGAGAATTCAAATGTCTATGGATCTCAGATTTCACTTATACACTTGGCATTAGTACTCGTGTGCCTTCTTCTAGACATAAAAAAATACGCTTAGATGTGGATGCATTTTTTTTTGGTCGATTAGTGATTAATCTCTACCAATAGTTATGTTTTAGGAATTTAGTGTGTTAATTTTTCTTTTAGTGGTGGGCCGTCGGGATCGCTACCACCATCTTATCCATTAACCTACCGCCAAGCAGCAGTGTCCGCATTATTGTGTTCCGGTGTGGGGATAAGACAACCGGCGAAATTACTAGCATAGAGACATTCCATCTTAGTCCTCAGGGTTGCCAACGCATTTGAGATTTTAGGATTGTAGTATTGTCTTAAGAGGGTGAATTTCAACAAGCGTCAAATTATCCTAATTTTGGTGGTATTTTTTATTTTCTTAGTAGGGTTTACAATTAAACGTTTAAGTGACGTCATTAGTCATTATAAAAACAGTGTTAAAATGGCCCTTTATTATACCAAGTGTTTTTTAAGATATAACGATTTTACTAATTATGTACCACCAAAATTGTTATTATCCACCAAAATTACTTTTCTTAGAAAAACTCACGATCAATAATAACATATCGGGCTAATTAAAATATAATCTTTAGGGAATCTTCCTTGTTACTTTTGAAAATCCAAAACGTAAGTTTCTAATATAATAAATAATGATTATTTGTTGTTTAAATAATTTTGGTGAATGCCAGAATTTTTTATAATTTTGGTGTTTCGCAAAAGCCACCAAAATTGTAAAATTTAACATTTTTTTTTTATTAAAAACAAATGTTTTAGTTTAACAAAAACTTAACTCGTTACAGTTAAAAAGACACCGTAAGCAAACTTGAAAAAACTATCACACAACAAAACTTTTTGCGAAATAATGACTTAGCTAAGTTATCAGGATTAATAAAGTGTATTCCATACCACCAAAATTAGATACTTATGTGCTTAGCGGGAAGACGCAGAAAGATGGTACAAATCTTTCACCGTCTATTGCTGGAGTGAAACTGAACGAACATCTGACGCTATATTTGTTTGTTTAATCACGTTTCGTTCGATCATAAAATCAATTTCAATATTCACCACCAAAATTAACTATTTCGCTTGGACAGTTTAATTTACACTGCTCCCAGTTTCCTTTTACTTGCAAATGCAATAATTGATACATTTTAAAATACCTCAACTAATAAGGAATACAGATAACAAATATAAGTCTAGTTGAGGCTTACTAAGTTTGTACCACGACATATCAGTATATGCGGGAAGTACAGGACACGACACCAAAATTGATTTTGGATTGAAAATATTTTTTTACGATAAATATAATAAGTTAATAATAATTTTAACTTTGGCTCAATATGCTACTTTGAGTAAGATTATTTATAAAATAAATAGTTTTCCAATACATGTACTTTACACCCCAATTATCACGTCCGCCGCTCAAAAAATGTGGTTGAGATAATTACCCAAGAATACAAATGTCAATAGTTCTCGGATTCCACTTCCCATCAGGTGGCCTGAGTGCTTGTGTGGTTTCACCTTGGCAAAAGAAAGCATTTCTTACTCATCACAATTCTCAAATGTATTTTTTTATTTTGGCATCAGTTGTTTTCGAATCGTTTTACTCATTGGAAACTTGTAACGTCTCTATTTTATAGAAATATATCCGTATCACGAACCTAAATAGACACATTCGTTTACATTATTTTGCGTATAGCTTTTACTACAAAATACAAAGTCAATATCACGGAATTTTATAATAATAGCTGAAAATCGCTTCCAAACGCCATAGTACGAATATTGAAGCCAGCAAACGTTACTTCATAATACCGATCCTTTCGAGTGCTTCTAATTCGTTTCATAACTTAAACATTTAACTTCCAACTTGTTAGAATGTACTTATCATATTTGAACTCAACTTAAAGTGCATCAGAGAACTCAAACTGCAATGTACGAGTAATTATTTAACCCTACTTGCCTCCTAAGTCAATTCATCTACGAGTATAATTAACTAGAAAGCGTTAGTTCTCGCTTAACTATAACTATTTTAGTCCTTGGTCGAAACTTTGAGAAACGGGTTAATCGAAGTTTGGAGTCACGTTATCTCGATTAACTATTGTTATTTATTTTATCAGGTGGCAGTTAGGACAACTGGTAAATGCATGTATCCAGGGCTGGGATTCTACACGGTAATAACGATATCGTATTTGACGTGTTTCCGTATTGTCAACGTTTTCATAACAGCAGTTGAATAGAGGGCCAAGGCTTATACTCTATGGAATTCTACAAGGTAAGAACGATATCGTTTTTGATCTGTTTCCGTATTGTCAACGTTTTGATAACTCTTATGTCATTTACAATAATGGCGACTGTGACATAAACGATTCTTAAACGTGTCAAACACGATATCGTTTTAACGCACCTGGGCCTCTATCCAGCTGACATCTTGTAGCAGCTATACAGTTTATACCATCTACCTTACCGACTACAGATACGAACAGAGCTGCACCGAACCAAACATTTTTTTTTGTAGGCCAGTTTAATTTTCGTGACGTGATGGAAAAATTACTGTTGTTAATTTTTGACCGTAACTGTAGGTACTTTGTTTGGAAAACGCCCTGGTATTACATACATACATACATACGATCACGCCTTTATTCCCAGAGTGGGGTAGGCAACTAACAGCAACTATAGAATAGAATAGAATAATTTTTATTTCTCACTTTCAATTGACACAAAACAATAAAATTGACTAAAACAAAAATCTTAACTAAGTAAGGACACCAAGTGCAATTTGAAAGAGAATTGTAAAATATGCTCGGTTTTTTTTTGCAATGGCCCCTACACTATTCTCAGCCTGTCTCGTAGGTAGCCAATCCATAGGTGAGTTACAAGAATGAATGTGAACAGTGAATAAAGGTGACCTGAGGCCCTAGCCAAGATGCGTTCGCTATCTAGCGATTCGATTCGTTTTGTTTTTAAACCAATCGCGGCACTCGTAGATCGCGTCATACGGCGAGTCACGTGATCTACCAGTGCCGAGATTGGTTTCAAATTAAAACGATTCGAATCGCTAGTTAGCGAACGCATCTTGGCTAGGGCCTCTTGGCCTCTATTCAACTGCGTTATAACGATATCGTGTTTGACGTGATTTAGAATCGTTTGTGTCACAGTCGCCATTATTGTAAATGACATAAGAGTTATGTAAATTTTGACAATACGGAAACACGTCAAATACGATATTGTTATTACCGTGTAGAATCCCAGCCCAGATTCCAAAAATTCCTAACAATTTGGTAAAAGATGCATGCAATTGAATTTATATAAGAAACAAAAATTTACAATATAAGCAAGCAAGAGTTTTCGTGAGTGTGTTGATGTGTGTTGCACCCAACACGCAACACGCATCAACACACTCACGAAAACGATTGTTTGCTTACATTGTAAATAAGTTGTGTGTTGGATGTTGAGTTCAAGTACCACACCTTGCGTAACCGCTGTGGCACGATATGTCGTGATGCACAAACTCGTCATATACATAAATCTGTGGAAAATGGGGATCCTGCTAAAGTGTGGAAGTTTCTTAAATCTATAGGAGTTGGAAAATCTCAAGTAAATTCTGATAGTAAAGATATTGAAATCAATCAGCTGAATCGGCATTTCTCTTCTTCTACCTTATTTGATGGTCCGGCTAAAGCCAATACTCTAAAATTTCTTTCTAACTTATCAACTCCTGATACTTCATCTTTTTCCTTTTCTCAATTCTCTGACAGTGATGTTAAGAGGAGCATACTATCCATCAGTTCCAACGCAGTTGGTGTTGATAGCATTAGCCGTAATATGATCCTCCCTTTGCTTGACCTTCTCGTTCCTATCATCTCTAGTATCCTTAATAGGTCCATTATAAGTAATGAGTTTCCTTCGTTATGGAAGGATGCTGAAGTTGTCCCTCTTCCCAAAAAACCTAATCCCGCTTCCTTTTCTGATTATCGTCCCATATCCATTCTTCCTTTCTTATCTAAGATCCTGGAGCGTCTTGTTCATCAGCAATTGTCGTCCTACTTAAACAGATATGATCTCCTTAACCCCTTTCAGTCCGGTTTCCGTCCTGGTCATAGTACGGCTACTGCTCTTGTCAAAATCACGGACGACATTCGCGCTGGCATGGATAGCAGGAAACTAACGATTTTGACACTGCTAGACTTTAGTAATGCTTTTAATACCGTTGATTTTGACATAATGCTTGGAATTCTACGCTCCCTTAACATATCTCCTGCGGTAATTGAATGGTTTCATAGCTACTTAATGGGTCGTCGGCAGCGAATAAAGATAGGTGATTCTCGATCTTCATGGTGCAGCACGCTGGCCGGCGTTCCGCAAGGTGGCGTGCTGTCTTCGCTTCTTTTTTCTATCTTTATTAATTCCATTACACAAAACCTTCTCTCTTCTTATCACCTTTATGCTGACGACCTTCAAATTTATACTCAGGGTACGCTTGACGATCTTTTTTCTGTGGTTGACGCTGCCAATGAAGATTTGAAACGAATTTTGAGTTGGAGCAATGCGTTTGGGCTAAAAGTAAACCCTTCTAAAACTCAAGTGATCGTCATTGGCAGCTCCCAACTAATTTCTAGAGTCAACTTTGTGAATCTTCCCCCAGTTTTTTTCGACGGTGTTCTGATACCTTACTCTCTCCAGGTTAAGAATCTGGGTGTCATCATGGACCGCACTTTGTCATGGGCACCTCAAGTTAGTGAGACTAGCAGGAAGATGTTTGCAGCTGTAGGTTCTCTCAGACGGCTTCAGAACTTTCTGCCTCTTGCCACGAAAATTGCGCTTGCTCAAAGTTTACTGCTTCCTATTCTAGATTATGCTGACGTGTGCTATTTGGATCTCACTGAGGAGCAACTAGATAAGCTTGAGCGTATTCAGAATTTGTGCATACGGTTCATATTTGGGTTACGCAAGTATGACCACGTCTCCGTTTTTCGCAATCAGCTCAAGTGGCTCACAATCCGTGCTCGTCGTAACTTTCACATTTCAAATCTCCTCTTCAGCATTCTTTTCAACCCTGCAACCCCGCGCTACCTAAAAGAGCGGTTCAATTATTTTAAATCTATTAGAGCGTCCCAAAACCTTCTCCTGTCAGTTCCTTTTTCTTCCTCTAAATTTTACACAAATTCTTTTACCATCAAGGCGATAAGGTTATGGAATGCTTTGCCTGTGGAGGTACGACGTGCTAAGTCTGTTGCCATTTTTAAAAGCAAGCTAAAGGATCATTTTCTGTCACTTCCGTAGTTATTCTATTATCTCCCTTACTTTTTTTCTTTGTTATATCTCATGCTTCGTCTGTTGTCATTGTTTGGCTGTTTTTGGAGGATGTATGTATGTATATATTATATAGATGTATAATTATATGTATTTAGTATGTATTTATTCAATTATTTATTTTATGTATTTATATTTAGTATATTTATAAATAGTTCTAATTTCAAAATTGAAATAATTTAATTGTTTCGTGTAGTTATTTAGTTTGAGTTCTAAACGAATTAGTTTACACCCCCTGCCATGAATATGTGTCCTCAGTTATTTCTCTTACAAGGTTGTCTGGAAGAGATCGCTATTTAGCGGTAAGACCGCCTGTTGTATACCTATGATTTAAATGTACTGTTCCATGTTCTGTTTTTATTTTTTATTTTTGGTGTTCAATAAAGAGTATTTGTATTGTATTGTATTGTATGAAGAGATTTTGAATTGTTGGGTGAAATCACCGCGAGCCCCTCAGCATCAGCTCAATTTCTTCATAACAAAGACTACTGAGCCATGAATGCACAATATGCTTCAGTTCTCCTGGAGAATAGTTTTTAATAGGCAACTTCGAGCTAAGTTTATTATAAATATAAGGATGAAGGTGCGTCATCGTCATATAAAAAGACTTGTTGGTATTTCTGTAACCACATTACGACACGTTGGCCTAGTTGGGAGTGACTCTGCCTCCGAAGCCAGCGGTCCTGGGTTCAAATCCCGGTAAGGGCAGATATTTGTGTGATGAGCGCGAATATTTGTTCCTGAGTCTTGGATGTTTTCTATATATATATATATAAGTACGTATTTCTCTATAAATGAATATATATATGTTTATGTAAATCATAAACTTAAATTTAAGTATGTTTATCGTTGTCTAGTACCCTTAGTACAAGCCTAGAGCTTAGTTTGGGACTAGGTCAATTTGTGTGAGATTGTCCCCTGATATTTATTTATTATTTTATTTATTTATTTTATTTTGCACAAACAGGCTAAGATATTTTCTAGTGTATAGTGACAGGTTGCAAGCCCATCGCCTAACAATACTACAAGCCCTTATTCCCTTAGTCGTCTCTTACGACATCCACGGGAAGACATGGAGTGGCACTATTCTAACCCGGCAACCACACGGGCCTACAAAAAGAACAAGATAATAATATTACAAACAAAAACATACTGTCATTCATTGGCGTGCTTGTGCGTGCATTTACGTGTGATACGTGTAATGTCCGGCGAGTTTCATAATCCTTCAAGAGCACTAAACAGCAAAATCCGATACCGAGTAACCGCGAGGTATACCGTATAAGGTATTAAGCTTGAATAATTAATGAAACTCCTGTAAATCATAATGACCTGAGTAACTTATAGGTTTCTTTTAAATCGCCACGCTCTTTGCGCTCCCTTAAAGTCATGAGTTTTAGCCGCATTTAGATTTTCGAATTCGATGTTTCGTAATAACCACCCAGTTAAGTTGAAGGTAGCTATTAACACAATTGTTAATTAGACGACCGCAGTTTGACGACTCATGCACAAATGCAGCGCTCCGGTAATGCGGTTTGTTGGATAGTGCTGTGCTGGTCATCGATATTTAAATAATTATTACATCGATAACGTTTCAGAGCTGATTTTTTAACCCCCGACGCAAAAAGAGGGGTAGTAGCTCTTAAATGTGTGAACCGATTTGAATGGTTTTTTTTAAATGAAAGAAGTTTTTTAGCGGTGGTTGAACTAACTAAACTGACACGGCGGGGGACCGCTAAGTAAATGAAATGACATAAAATACCCCAGCTACTTAGCGGTCCCCGACGTGTCAGTTTAGTTAGTGTCAGTGTTCAGTTAACTATCTACTTATCAAACAAAAAGTTTTAAAGGTTTTTTACAGACTATTTATTTAGTCGGGGGGTTTTTATATTTCTATTTTATTAGCTTAACTTAGCTGAGAAAAATAATCTCGTCAGAAGTACATAATCAACGCAAGTTAGTTTAAACTATATTTCAATGCGTTTATAGTACATTTTTGTTTGTTTGTTTTTTTTGAAAATGGCATTTAAGTGCAAAGGTGAAATTTTCTTTCCCAAACACAAATGCATAGAATACGTTCAACAACTTAAAATTAATTAAAAAACAAATAAATATCCGAGTTTACAACTACCATTTAGATATTTAGTTACGTACAAACAACTAAACGACATTCGCAGCACCATCCGTCATGGACAAGTAATTAGAAACACTAAAGAAATGAGGTAAAAATCAAAGTTATTAACAACGTCAACAATTTCAATTTATTTATGTAAAATAATGTTTGGTTTACAAAATTTCTTAAAAATTAATATTTAGTTGCATAGCCTTTGTTATTTAATGACGCCTCTGCAACGACGTGGCATTGATTCAAGTAATTTCATACATTTATCGAGTGGGATCGAGTTCCATGCTTCAACAAAGGCTTCGTAAAGTTCATTTTGACTGGAATTACGTTTAACGGAGACTTTTTCAGGCCAGTCTAACATGGTAACACGTTGCTCACTAAGAAAGGATCTAACACTGCGGGCCGTGTGTTTTGGGTCGTTATCGTGCTAAAAAATCCAGGTCACAGGCAAATGGTCGTCGGTGTAGGGAATCATTGTCTCTTCTAAGATGTTTTTGTGTTGAAATTAATCCATTATACCTTCAATCTTACGGACGGGTATTTATAATCAAAAGCATGGATTATTGGACATCTAACGTAGCGTTTGCCGCCAGAATTCACCATATTTATTTTTGTTTCATCCGAGAATAACACTTTTTTCCATTCTCGTACGGTCCAGTTAAGATATTTCTTTGCAAATAATAATCGCTTCTCTCGGTGTTGCTTGGTAAGAAGCGGTACCTTTCGAGAAACCCTCCCGAACAATTTAGCTTCCACAAATCTGCGGCGTACCAGTTTCGAGGAAATGTTCCTTGGGTCATCAGGTGAAAAAACTTCATTTCTAATCTCGTTGGAGCCTTTAAACGGGTCTTGTTTAGCTACACGTATTATTTGCAAATCTTCCTGGGGAGACGTTTTCCTTGGACGAGATTTTCTAACAACGATTTTAGTAGTTCCGTTTGTTTTATAATGAGCAATAGCGTTGAAAACTTTCTTCACAGAACATTCTAGATGTTTAGCAATTCTTCTATAAGTCCACTTTCGATCTAAATGTAATTTAACGATTAATCGCCTAGTTGACTCGTCACAACTCTTATTTTTACCCATTTTTAAAAATACTTATTATTCACGTAATTCCAAATTGACGTTTAATTGCCGCCGAAACTACAGAAAAAGCGTAAAAACGGAACGAACCATGGGTCCTGTTTCTAATTAGTTGTCCAAGCGGCCAGTAATAGAAATTCAACTATCATGATATTTAAACTCTTTTAATAATTAAAGATAGAACAGATTTATTTTTTAATAATATTTTATGAGTTTTTTAACTCATTGGCTATATTCTGGCATAGTTAATAGTGATTTAATCAATATATTTTTTACTCATAACGATAGTTCATTCTTTGTTTACCTAAGTTTTATGTACTGTTTCTAATTATATGTCCACCACTGTATATATATACATGTACTCTGTTTGAAGGGGGCTTATTAAAGTATTATAGTTTGTGAAATAAGGACACAATTATAAATCTCAACAAACCCCGTGGATGTCGTAAGAGGCGACTAATGGAATAAGGGCTTGTTGAACTGTTAGGCGATGGCTTGCAACCTGTCACTAATACACTGGTAAACAACTTGGCCTGATTGTGCAAAATGTGCTTACAGAATTATCAACAAGTCTTTCTAGAGTTGTTGGTATTTCTGTAGCTCTGCCTACCCCACTCTGGGAATGAAGGCGTCATGTTATAAAACAACCATGTTGTTTGAGAACCTTGAGTCAGTGCTTTCAGCGCTACCACATTTGTATGATGATCCCAAAACTTCAATATTGTATCTAAAGTTCTTTCAGCAAGATGGCACCTACCGCAAATAAATAATTAAACTTCTGTTTTTATCCACGTTTTCATTTTATCACTGCTTTTTGAATATTCATCGGAACGTTATTACAACGTGATATTTTCATGGTGGACGGTATAAATTCAAACTTGGACGTTATACGGTAAACTAATTTGCCTTGCTCTCGGCGAGCATAACTATTAAGTGTCAGACAGCGCAGAGCCACTCCATACCACCAGTTAGAGCTAAATTAATCAACTAATTGAAAACCGATATGATAATAATACAGTGTTGCAGCCCTATTATGTTTACGTTGCTATTCGTCGGTTCAACAAATATTTAAGCAAAATCAATCAATCTGTGTATATCTATCTTTATATTACGTAGCACACATAACTAGAAGATGATTGTGTCGATATGAATTTTCTTCTTAATTTTAGTGTCAGTTAAACTTTTAACTTATAACCCAAGCCAACATGCAAATGGTAACGTTTGTGTTTTCTATCGACTCGAAACGAATAGTTTTGTCAGTCCTATAAATTTTAACAAATTTCGAAAAGTCGGCGTTATGCGCCTTGACTCGGCGCCAGTTATCTTTATCGAAAATGAAGCTAAGGAATTAAAACAGTTAGCGGCGTTATGTGGTTACCCTGGGCCGATGGGCATGACGCACGATTTTCTGTTTTTTCTTAATATCTTGCAAACGGAACACAATACGATAAAAATGTCGAGACGTTTTATAGAGGATAACTTACTGGAAGCCTTTGTATATTTTTGCAAAAGTTTACGCTAATTTCGGAGGAGAATCGAAAAGATCCCAATTAGCAGTTTTTTTTATTATAGAAAATCGCGCGTCTATGCCGTTGTCATGGTAACCTTAATTCAAAGTTGTAAAATTATTGCAAACATCAAAACTGTAACTTAGATAAAAATTGTAAATCTAATTTCCCAGCTAAACGGCCCAACTGATTTTATTAAACTAAAACTAAAATAATTTCAACGAAACTAAACTAAAATTGTTATGAAAAAAAATACGTTCAATTACGTATGTTCGTTTCAGACAACGTTCAACTGATAACATCCCTGTCATCTAACATTATTATCTCTGTATCAGGGATAAATAACGTATTCCGATCGTAAACGAAAAAAGTGGTTGCAGGGTAAGAATAGTGCCACTCCATGTCTTCCCGTAGATGTTGTAAGAGGCGACTAAGGGAATAAGGGATTGTAGTACTGTTAGGCGATGGGCTTGCAACCTGTCACTAATACAGTACGTAAATTGAATGGCCTGTTTGTGCAAAATGTGGTTACAAAATTAAAAACAAGTCTTTGTACAAGTTGTTGGTCCCACTCTGGGAATGAACGCGTGATCAGGGAATGCAAATAACCGGTTAATAACCGAATTTTGTATGCAAAAGAAGGTTAATAACCGGTTTTAACCGGTTATTTGCATTCCCTACGCGTGATGTATACAGAAAAGTAACATAGTGTTTCAATTCAATAAAGCCCCAACACGACTTAATTTACCAAACTCTGACGCAACCGCGCGTCAATTTGAATGGCGGCGGCCGACGCGTATTGAAGGCACTAACAAATTATTGGTTGGGTTTAATGAAAACTGGGCAAGAGCATGTCGGACCATGCTCAGTGTAGGGTTCCGAAGCCGTTTAGTACTACAAACATAAAAAACAAGAAGTAATAACTTGAGATTGTAGTCTTGAGATTGTAGTCTTAAGATTGTAATCTTGAGATTGTAATCTTGAAATTGTAGTCTTGAGATTGTAGTCTTGAGAATGCAAATGTTTATGGGTCACAGATCCCACTTACCACCAGGTGATCTGTCTGGTTGTCTACTCCATGCCATAAAAATACTTTGGAGTTTATCTAATGAGAAAGAAAGAAAAGAAAGATACGAGTACATTTATTCGTGTCAAACCACAACAAAGAACAGAGAAATACTAAAAAATAAAAACTCAGCGTAATGCTGGCATTTGTCAGCGCTGGTCTTCCGGTTGGAACCATCAGGTGAAACGGAAGGTTGCACACACACATAATTGTTCACAAAAAACAAAATACGCACTTTTTGGCTGAATGAGCAAAGGTCCACGGCCATATAAAAAAATGAGGATCGCTGAACTTTACACGTTGGTTTTTCTTTTTCATTTGTTATCTGTGTCCTGTCAATTTGTTCAGACAACAATAAGCCATTTTTTGTCAGTTTTAACCATTCGTAAGATTTTCATGTAGGGGAAGGTCCATTGACACAGACCTTCTTTATTGTTGTCGAGTCTTGTACTAAAATTTGGCACACTATGTCTATTATTATGCTTTATATTTTATACATATCCACTAAAATACCACAGTATTTGTAAATATTCAACTGGCATGGCTATGTGCGTGGAATGGACAAACGGACAAACTGCGTAGACTTACCCTCTTACTCATATAGTATGTTTAAAATTTACGTTGTCCTTATCTGTCATTGTGATATTTTTATCTATCAGAAAGTGATAAACATACTTTATTAAAATAGGTTTATAGTGCATTTATGAATAGTTTCACTTAGTCTCTGTGCTATTAGGGTACAAACAGCCACACAATTAACTGGCCATTAAAGACGGAAGTGAGAAAATGTAGAAAGAGATGAATATAGATTTTACATAAGCATAATCTCATGTGCACGACCAAGACAGTTTCTCTCTGTTTATGTTGGTCACTCAGCCGTGTGGGCGATTTTACAAAGTAGTTTTTTTTTTTTTTAATGCATAATTGGTTATTTGAATGAAACCCTCAACTTTCAACATTTTTTGAAATATAATCTTGCCTTTTTAGAATTCTCTCCAAAATATGTAGATTTATGATTTGAATACTTGAAATTCGTTGTGATGGACAATTTAACTTTCTGTACGCAGTAGCAACAAGTAGTGACGCTTTTTTATATTATATATCTTCCAGTAAGATTGTTCTGAATATAGCTATCTTAGTAACATTGTAACTTCAACCTTGTCGCATTAGCTATAGGGCGCCTTTTTGTTTCGTATTATGTCCTCAAGTCTGGGGACTCGGGAGGCCATACATTAATACGTCAATGTACTATTCAAGTCTGTTCTATTTATTCCCTTTAAATATTTAAATTTATTAAGGATATCGGTAGTCATCCAAATTAATACAGAGTGCTGCAATAAGTCAAGTCGTTAAAGTTTTAGGATTCGTTGCATTACTTCACTTTGACATAGTTTCTATTGATAATTTTAAGATTCCTAACAATTTTGCCTATGGATACTAGACAACAATACACTTAATTCATACAGAAATATATATTTTCATACATAAAAAACATCCAAGACTCAGAAGTAATTACTCATGCTCATCACACAAATATCTGCCCATACCGGGATTTGAACCCAGGACCGCTAGCTTGAAAGGCAAGTTCACAACAACTAGGCTAGCGTGTCGTCACAAAAGTACATATTTATAAGACCGACTTTACTAAGGGTATCGATAAACAGAAGTTAGTCCTTATATACATAGAAAACACCTAAGACTCAAATTCCGATTAAAGAAGTATTCGTTGTGAAGTCGGTATTTCTAGTCCTTCAATTCATTAGGACGCAATTTTTCTTTGAACAGATTGGCTTCTGCTTTCAAATCACGGTGTAATTTTGCTCGACAGTATTTTCTTAATTTGAACTCTTTGTACCAAGTATCAGAGCACAGTTTTATGTAAACCTGTTCGAAGTTATTATACGTTAGAAGAACCGTGCCATACCCAATTATAAGACGCGCGACACCTTTATGAGTTCAATTTCAAAGAAAACTCGTCCTTATAAATACTGTTTCTGACATTTCGTCGGTGATGCAAAATGTACCTTACTGACCTACTTGCTAAGGCATATTTTGCACCTTGTTTAATTTGTTCCTTACATGGTATTGCAGTATTACCGAGGATTTCTAACCTATACGTTTAATACATCAGAGGGAAAGGTCAAGATGCATAAGCTGAAAGAGAATTTCGAAAATTATATTCGACTCTATTGACGTGACGCTGATGACAGATTACGTCAACTAATTACGTTAACTCCATACCTTTTTAGTCGATAAAAAACAGAAACGTTCGCCGCCATTGCATCTTGGCTTTTAATTTAAAATGGTCGACATTCAAACGTGTATGAAAATGATAATTGAATTATGTATTATAATTGTATGTTTGGCGGAACAGGTAAATAATACTGTAATGTTTCAACAAATACATTATTCATTTATCAATTGCATGCATTTACAAAATTTTCATCGTATCGACTAAAAACAACGTCAGTGGCGGCTCTGGAGGTTTCATGCCGTCAACTACAATTTCGATGCAATTTGCACACGGAAACGTATCACGGGCACACAATATCTCCATTATACGGGGCTCTTTCTTTATACTTAATATTTCCAACGTAAAATAAGTTTTCATGTGTTGTTCTCTTTAGTGTCGAGTATACTGACAAGGTTAATTTGGTTTGTGAGCGAAACACCACGCGTTGAAGCGACGCGACGGTTGCGAGCAACAATTAAAATTAATGTACAACATATCAAAAACGTTTACGTTTAAAAACTATTCTTACATCATTTTGATTATTTGCAGCCTTTTGCAGAATCCGTCAGGGTCGGTACCACCATCTTTTTCTTTAACCTACCGTAACGCATTCGTATTGTGTTCCGGTGTGATAAGACAACCCTAGATATATTGCAATTTAGTTCTCAGGGTTGGCAACGCATTTGCAATCTTGACATTATAGTCTTGCGAATTCAGATTCCATTTACCTATTTCACCATCTTGATAATACACGTGACAGGTGACAATTCAGTATACATTGCAAAGTTAACACGCTGATACAACACTAGCTTTCATATAAGCTACGCCATGTATACTAAAATGTCGCCTGTCACCTGTCATTGTCAGTATGGTGAAATAGGAAGCTGGTGGTCTAAGTGCTCGTGTTTTATCCTTGCCATAAAAACATTGCATATAATTTATCAGAGTAATTTAGGATATCTTTATTCCCTGAAAATTTTTCATGTGTCTAATCCAGTTGAAGTAAGATTTTAGGTTGCATTAAAAACAACTGGCCTATCATGTTAATTCTCAGGGTTGGTTGGTTGGTTTGTCTAATTATAAATAAATTATTCGTAGAAAACATCGCAGGATTCAATCTCGACTAAACTAGTGGAAGAATTTAAAAAAAAGCGGCCAAGTGCGAGTCGGACTCGCCCATGAAGGGTTCCGTAGCAGCAAGTAACATAATATAAAAGTTCGTTGTAGCTTTGATCAATGTTTTTATGACGTATTAAAAAAAAACTACTTACTAGATCTCGTTCAAACCAATTTTCGGTGGAAGTTTGCATGGTAATGTACATCATATATTATTTTTACATTTATCATTCCCTTATTTTAGAAGTTACGGGGGGGGGGACACACATTTTTCCACTTTGGAAGCGTCTCTCGCGCAAACTATTCAGTTTAGAAAAAAATTATAATAGAAACCTCAATATCATTTTTGAATACCTATCCATAGATACCCCACACGTATGAGTTTGATGAAAAAAAATTTTTTGAGTTTCAGTTCTAAGTATGGGGAACCCCAAAAATTTATTGTTTTTTTTCTATTTTTGTATGAAAATCTTAATGCGGTTCACCGAATACATCTACTTACCAAGTTTCCACAGTATAGCTCTTATAGTTACGGAATAAAGTGGCTGTGACATACGGACGGACAGACGGACAGACATGACGAATCTATAAGGGTTCCGTTTTTTGCCATTTGGCTACGGAACCCTAAAAATGACGTCATTCCGACTAGTTCAAGGCGGTAGTAGCAAACACTGATGTCTTTTTCTCAATAGTAACAATCAACAAAAAAAAAACAAAAATATGAATAAGCTTTGTAGACAAAACTCCATAAGCATGTTTTTTCAGAAGACCTTTTCAATAATTTCCTTGGCATTGGCCTTTTACAAGGTATAACATCAAATAATCATTTTTTTTAACAATGTCAATTAATTTTAGTTAATTACATGACATTATTAAAGTCTTTTACGAAGACATTTCCAAGTAAATCTCCTTCTAAAATAATTAAATAGCAATTAATAACAATTTACTTAAAGATATTTTTCACTATTGATATTGATCAATTTCACGTTTTTTTCCGCCTTCAACACATCAGTTTCTTTGATGTTTGCGCAAAAGACGTAAGAGTTTTAACTTAGAAAAAGCTCTATTAACTTTGAAATGTCATACAAATTTACCTAGTCCGAAACTAAGCTCTAGGCTTGTACTATGGGTACGACAACGATTAAACGAGATTTTTATACTTATAAATACATAGAAAACACCCAAGACTCAGGAACAAAATACTCGTGCTCATCACACAAATATCTGCCCTAACCGGGATTTGAACCCAGGACAGGCAGGGTCACTACCAACTAGGCTAGCGTGTCGTCAAGGCTCATCAACCTATTATTATTAGGGTTACTTAGTAAAGCGGTCTCGATACGATAGACATTAGCTTGGAAAATTATCCATAGACTAAACACTCAAAATTCAATCTCATCATCACATTGCTAACATATTAACAGTTTAATTTGACAGCAAGAGCTGGCAATACGTAAACAGGCCTCTATTCTACAGCGTTATAACGATAAAGCGTTTGAGGTGTTTTAGAATCGTTTATGTCACAGTCGCCAAATCGTTATCAAAACGTTGACAATACGGAATCACGTCAAAGACGATATCGTTATTACCGTGTAGAATCCCAGCCCGGACTATATGATTAGTACAACAATATTGGGCTACAATAAACAAAGCTTCTCATTTAAAACGTAAATTTGCAAGTTCCATGTTGAAATGTTTTCCAATTAACCAACAGATAGAGTGGACTTAGCAAATACAGTTAATTGTTCTCTCGCTAGACGAATATATAAACGGAACAACGACAATCCAACATGGGATTACCTTAAGTCAGTTAGCTTTTAATTCACTAGAATGTCCGAGTAGGTTTTTTACCTTCATGTCGCGTTTTAATTTGATATTCGCTAGTCAGAAAAATGTCTGCTCAAAGGGATTTATTCTACGTGACAAGACCATTGCCATACTAGTTGAGCATTTCTCTTTTTCTTGCCACTTTGAGTGACGTCGCCAGACTTCAAAAAAAGTCGCAGGTAGGTAGAGAACATCAAACTATGCATAAAATAAAAAAAATATAATATCTTCCAATAAAATGTATGGAAAGTTCCTTTTGTGTAACCAAAGACGTATGAATATCGGTAACATAGTTTGATGTTCTCTACCTACATGCATTTTTTTTAAATCTGGCGATGTCACTTATATTGGCAGAAAAGAAAGTGAAATGATCAGGGCTGGGATTCTACACGGTAATAACGATATCGTCTTTGAAGTGTTTCCGTATTGTCAACGTGTTGATGACTTATGTCATTTTAAACAATGGCGACTGTGACATAAACGATTCTAAAACACGCCGAACGCGATATCGTTATAACGTAGTAGAATGGAGGCCCTGTTATCATGTTATTTACTTGACACTTATGGCGACGGAAGTTGTTACTATAGTACTGCCCTGCTAACACAAAAGGCAGTATCTCAGACAAAACTCCTATAGCAAATGCAACCTTATTACTAAGAAGATAGGATAGAATCTGCTTTGGACATTGAATTTGAGATACTGCTTGTTTAAAAGTACGAAGTTACAAGTTCTTGGGAAAAGTATGCACATTAAATATCAGGGGACAATCTCACACAAATTTACCTAGTCCCAAAGTTAGCTATAGGGTTGTAAGATGGGTACCAAACTATGACTAACATTACTTATAGAGAAAAGCATGCTTAACCCTAAAATGCACTATTTAATACTCGTCGTTGGCCAAGTCCGTATGTTTCTCTAAGTGTGTAGTAATTACCCTTACCGTATAATCTTAGGAGCTTGGGACTGACAATTTGTGTGACGATATCTACAGTAAATTGTATCGTAGCTCTTTTTTGCTTAACAGTAAGCATTTCTATAAATAACGTCAACATATTACAAGTGAACAAGATTAGCAACGCAAAGATTAACGCTCCAGATCAAGTTAAGCTTTTCACCAAGAGAATAACGCCAATTTTTCGTAAACTCGGAGTGTTTAAAGTAGTTTGTAGTATCGAAAGACCAGTGTGTCTTTCGTTGTCACACGTCCTCTGGCTATTTGTTACGCTATCAAGTAAAGACATTCAATAAAAATAAGTTTAAAAAACTAAAACCCGACTACAAAAACTAAAACCCGACTGCAAAAACTAAAACCCGATCGCAAAAAAGCTGATCACATCACAAGCGTAGTACCGTCACTGCCAGCTAGGTGGTTCTCGAAGCCTATTAATTACATTTTTTTAATCTCGGGCCGCCATTTTAAATTTGTAATACAACAAGAGTAGCCTATAAAGATCGCACAAAAAAACAAATCGATAGACACCTCATTTGTCAACATCGGTTCATTAGGAACGACGCTAGAGCGGAACATACATACACAGAAACATACATAGGGTGTCAAAATCATTACCCTTCTTTTGCTTCACCGCAGTCGGGTAAAAAAGATAGCAGAGTACAATTAATACTCTGACTTTACTATAAACTTAGCTTATTCAAGCCCCTGAGCCACTACTGTCCCGTTATTGGTCGAAGCGATTTCGTTCCCCATTTCCAATTGACTGACCGGTTGACGGTAGCTCTGGTCTCAGCCTTCAGAGGCAGGTGTCCGTGATGAGCATGAACCTGTCAGCGAAGCTGGATGAGCTACAGCGCGGCGACCGCCAGCTGGAGACGACGGTGGCGCTCTGCGAGATCAGAACACAACTACAGGAGCTGACGAAGAGTGTGGAGTCATGTCAGAGTGAGGTTTCTGAGGTGAGCTTTACTATCGCTAGCTGGATGTAGAGATCAGATCAGAACTGTAACTGGCGAAGAGCGTGGAGTCATGTCAGAGCGCGGTTTCCGAGGTGAGCATCTTTATCGCTAGCTGGATGTAGATATCAGATCAGAACAGGAGCTGATGAAGAGCGTGGACTCATGTCAGAGTGAGGTTTCTGAGGTGAGCATCTTTATTGCTAGCTGGATGTAGATATCAGATCAGCCGGGAGCTGGTGAATAGCGTGGAGTCATCCCAGAGTGTGGTTTCTGAGGTGAGCATTTTTTATCGCTAGTTGGGTGTAGAGATCAGATCAGAACTGTAACTGACGAAGAGCGTGGAGTCATGTCAGAGTGAGGTTTCTGAGGTGAGCATTTTTATCGCTAGCTGGACGTAGAGATTAGATCAGAAAAGGAGCTGATGAAGAGCGTAGAGTCATGCCAGAGTGAGGTTTCACTGATACACATATTTTACACCACGACAATACAGTCTTTTAAGATATAGGATGTTGCAATTTTAATTCTGTTGCCTTTCCCGAAGACTGCTGGAATGCTAATCTTACAGCAGATCCAGTGCAGCAACATCACCTGTAACTTCGTTTTAGTTTCCTATATAAGCAACTAACAGTATCAGACTCTGATTTCCGAACAAGAATAACCATTGACCTTGTTTTTTTTGTGGTGTTAGAACCTTGCGCAAGATCCGTTCGGATAGCAATGGCTATTTTAACCTCTAACCGCCAAGCAGCAGTTTTCACTTAATTGTGTCGGTGTGGAGATAAGATGCCGTTTAAATTCAAGCATAGATGTATTTTATCTAAGTTCCCAGCGGCCTCGCGACGTGGCGGTTGGGGAAGATTAAATTAAACAGTTGGTCGAACTATAACGATGATTCTTTCCTACCCTCAAGGAACGATCACGCGTAAAAAAAGTCTACTGGAGACAACCTTAGGATCCCTACATTATCTTGTACAATGGTCCTTCGAACCGGATGATTAGCATTCTGACATTGCATCCTTGAATTTGCAAATGCTCGTTCTCTTTCTCCATGGCGAAAGGAGAGGTCAAGATCACTCATATATGATCCCTTATAAGCGGTCAAGGTCACGTTTAACATGAAATATTTGCGCAGGTTAAACGTGATATGGTGGCGATAAAGCAAGAACTGGATACTGTGCAACAAGTTAAGGAAGAGATCGAGGAGTTGAGGGAATACGTGGATCGGCTGGAGGAACATTCGCAGAGGCGGAAACTTCGGCTGCTTGAGCAGGTAAGATTAGTTGTATTTAACTTTGCATCAGAGTCCACAAAATGTACGCGTAGGTGCGTTTTATACCTTTTGAGAATACTGTTACTTTTTAGGTTAGGGCAGGTTTTTCAGATAGCGTATTCGCAGCGGCACACCAACTATAGTACTTTAAGTCCAGGAGTTCATGACAACACTTGTTAAAATCGTTACCGCAACTGTGGCAACGTCAACTCGAGTGTTTGAACTTGAACTTCTGGACAAGAATACTGCTACAGCGAACAGCTTGGCTTCGTGGAAGGAGAAATGACCAAGAAACTCGCCAAGCTTTAGAATTTATCATCCATCTTTATCTATCTTACGTATATTATAAATGAGATGTAGAAGTTGTTTGTGCAAAATGTGCTTACAGAATTGCCCCGTGTGGTTGCCGGTTTAGAATAGTGCCACTTCATTCCCGTGGAGTTAGAGGCGACTTTGGGAATAAGGGCTTGTAGAACTATTAGGTGATGCGGTTTGCAACCTATCACTAACTAACTAGGTAGTAAACTTCTTAGCTTAATTGTGCAAAATGTGGTTACAGAAGTATAAACAAGTCTTTTTAAGTTGTTGGTACTTCTGTAGCTCTGCCTACTCCACTCTGGGAATGAAGGATATGTATATATGGATGTATAGAAGGTTTCAATGTTTGATTGGTTATTACTCAATCACGATTTAACCACAGAACAGATCGGGATGACACTAGGCACACTTATAAGGAAGGTATAAGCTACTTTTTTAGCCCGGAAAATTGGACAGTCCCCGCGGGAATACCGGTATAAACAATAATACCTATCACGCGTGAACAGGAGAGATTTCACTTATTCTTTTTTGTTGCGCGTAAAATTAGAAAATAGTTAAATAGTGCATCGGTTTCAAACGATATTTGCGACGCATTCTATCAATGGCGCCAACTGTCATACGACTGACAGTTACGTTGTTAGAATATTTTGTTTTTTTTTTATAGTTAAGACAATATTCAAAGTTAAGACAGGACAGGATCTGTCTGGTCACCTATGATTAAACTAGGTCAGGATGTCCATTTGTTTAGGAGGTATGATGCTACAAACGGACACAGATTCTGAAACTTTTGACATCTTACAAACTACAAATTTAAATTTACATTATCATAAATAAAAACCGGGTAAGAGCATGTCGGACCATGCTCAGTGTAGGGAAGCCGTCAAGTACTACAAACATAAAAATCAATAAATAATGACACATTTTCTATTTAAAGTCAATTGGTGCCGTTTTCGATGATTTTAGTAAGTATAAACACTTTAATTGCCTGTATCTCAAGAACGAATGATGTCTTCTTAATTGTGATAGTTTTCCTTTAAAATTCGTTATATGCTCTTTCATTTATATTTTTTAGTATTTGCAGTTTTGGCTGTAGGGGGAAGGGACACTTGAGTCTAACAAAAATTAGCGCTTTAAAGCTTAATATTTCATAAACGGAATACTTAATCGAAAAACTGTTTACGCGAACCTGTTATAAATTTAAAAGACCTATCCAACGACACCCCACACTATACGGTAGAACAGAAAAAAAATACATCCCCACGTTACGTATAGGTGAGGTACCATAAAAAAAAAGATTTTACATTTTATTGTACCACTTTGTTGGCGTGACTAATATGCATATTACCTACTAAGAGTCTCTGCGCTACGCTGCGGACGGACGGACGGACATGGCGAAACTATAAGGACATGCACAGGGTCCTACCACCACTAAACTATACTAAAGTAACTTTTTGGTATACGCGAACCGTTCGGATTGCTACCACCATCTTATCTATTAACCACCCGCCAAGCAACAGTGTTCGCATTGTTGTGTTCCGGTGTGGGGATAAGACAACCGGTGAAATTACTAGCACAGAGGCATTCCATCTTAGTCCTCAGGGTTGGCAACGTCTTGGGATTATAGTCTTGAGAATTCAAATGTCTATGGGTCTCAGATTCCACTTACCATCAGGTGGCCTGAGTGCTCGTGTGCCTTCTCCTTAAAATAAAAAAAATTGACAACCGGAAAAATTACTAGCATAGAGGCATTCCATCTTAGTACTCAGATTCGCAACGCAGTTGCAGTCTTAGGGTTGCAGTCTTAAGATTGTAGCTTTGAGGTACAAATGTCTACGGGTTACTGTTACCATTAGTTGGACTGTGTGCTCGATGGCTTTCTCGAAATCTTAAAAAAAACGCGATTTAAAAGTTAGGAACCATTTTCTTGTAGATTAAGATTTATATCTGTGGTAAAGTTGTAAGTAATAGTCATTTGAAAAATACATTTAGAGATTTAGATCTCCCATCTACCGTTCTCACGTGTCATCTATTAATATATTAGCTTAATGACCATTAACACGAATTATTTAATAATGAAATCATTCCAATTATCACTAACTCGCAGTGATTAGAATAGACAGCATTAATTAACGAATAGTTCGCAAACGGACATAATATAGAGTGGTAACTACCGGGTAAATAATTAATAAATATTGATCGATTTTAGGATTTGCAGTATTATTGTTTTACTAGTCGTAATGCTAAATATACAGTTATTTAAGTATTTATTTCTTCATATAAGTGTTTAAATTGTTGTGTAGTACTCATAGTACAAGCCTAAAGCTTAGACTAGGTCAATTTGTGTGATATTTATTATTAACTAGCGACCCGCCCTCGCTTCGCTCCGGATTAAAGTATTATACATATAAACCTTCCTCTTCAATCACTCTATCTATTAAAAAAAACCGCATCAAAATCCGTTGCGTAGTTTTAAAGATTTAAGCATACATAGGGATATAGGGACAGAAAAAGCGACTTTGTTTTATACTAATAAGTGGATATTTTAAGTTAATTTGTGGCAAAAGGCGATGTAACTTAACTTAAGGTAAATTAGCTCTGTCTATTTTTCACTGCCCTTGCCATTCATAAACGTACCTAATAAATAAATAAAACCGTCCAAGTGCGAGTCGGACTCGCCCACGAAGGGTTCCGTACCATTACCTGTACAACACTATTATTAAACCGTTTCTTTTTAAATTAAGCAAAAGATTACCATTGTTTGTTTGCGCCCCTCTTAAGTTAAATTATTTTTTTACTATTTATTTTTAAAGTGAATATACAATTTAACATTCTGTGAATATTTCAAGCGCCTACTTGTTTCCGTTATCAATTCAAGCAAAAAACGGCCTTAACACTGCTTTTGTATGAGTCCCACTTAAATATATCGTACCTCCGGTAGAACAAGGGCAAAATATACAATGTGACTAAAGGGGCAATTATGCCCTTGTACACTAGAACAAAGGGCACAATGTACAATGTGACTAAAGGGGCAATTGTGCCCTTGTTTACTAGAACAAAGGGCACAATGTACAATGTGACTAAAGTCGCAATTGTGCCCTTGTTTACTAGAACAAAGGGCACAATGTACAATGTGACTAAAGGGGCAATTGTGCCCTTGTTTACTAGAACAAAGGGCACAATGTACAATGTGACTAAAGGGGCAATTGTGCCCTTGTTTACTAGAACAAAGGGCACAATGTACAATGTGACTAAAGGGGCAATTGTGCCCTTGTTCTACCGAAGGTACGATATATTATATTTTGTTTTCAGTATTTGTTTTTATAGCGGCAACAGAAACACATCATCTGTGAAAATTACAACTGAAAGCCTAGTTACAGACAGACGATATACAACGGAATCTTAGTAATAGGGCCGTTATTACCCTTAGGGTACGGAACCCTAAATAAAAACCGGGCAAGAGCGTGTCGGACCACGCTCAGTGTAGGGTTCCGAAGCCGTTAAGTACTATAAACATAAAAATCAAATAAAAATAACTAATTTTCTATTTAAAGTCATTTGGTGCCGTCTTAGATGATTTTAGTAGGTATAAACACTTTAATCGCCTGTATCTCAAGAAACAATGATGTCTACTTAGTCGTGATAAAAATACATCGAAAAGTAACTTGTAGGGGAGGTACACAAAAAAAATTTTTTTTTTTTATAATTTTATCGTTCCACTTTTTCATCGTGACTGATATGTATATTCATGCCAAATTACAGCTTTCTAGAACAAAGAATCTCTGAGCTAGGCTGCGGACGAACGGACATGGCGAAACTATAAGGGTTCCTAGTTTGACTACGGAACCCTAAAAAGGTATTAATGTATTTCTTTTTCTTGTTACGTCTTAAATACGATACGTCACCTCATCCAATAAGCTGATTACGGGCTGCAGCTTATAACTGCATCTACATTCTACATTCTACAGTCTGCATAATTATGTGAACGAGCACCCTCATTAACGAACCGTCGAATCGAATCTGCTGTAGATATTCTATTTCAAATACAACCTTACAAAAGTTCGAAAACGTCTATTCAATGATTTCCCTTTGCGGGCTAATTAATACCTTTGCTTGGGAAATTTTAAGCCTATTAACTGTCTAGATGTTTCAATGTTTATGAGCAAGAAATGATACGAGTCTGGTCTTTTTTTTACTTTGTAATTAACAGACATAGAAGGTTTTGTGACAGGAACGTCAATTAACTAGGGACTTCCTTTCGATATTAAAATTATCGATAATTGTTTCAAATATTTATTTCAATGTGACATTTCATCGTTCACCAGATAAAAAAGAGAGTAACTAAAATCCTGACCACTACCCATCGATGGGTTTCTTACACAAAAACTATTCAACATGCTATTCAATCGATTTCCATACAAATTTTACTGAAACCAAACAAAAAAGGCCTATTTAGCTAAACTGTATGACATTGTGTAGCATTAGAGTATACTCTGTATAATCCTTACCTACTCAGTTATTGGAAAATGTATGGAAAGGACTCAAACTTAAAAAATATTATAGGTAGATAATCATTTATTATTATCGTTATATTCATGCCGCTTTTAAGTTTTGAGTTACGGTGTACGGAAATTTCATGTTCATATTATACGTTATCTCATGGTCATAATTTTCATAAGAAATAAAGTACAATTTATCGATAAATTAACATCGTTTGAAACTCCCTAGTACAATCTTCTTCTTCTTCTTTCTTTGCCCCCGCGGCGACTTGAACAGCTACTACCGCGGGGATATGGCGTTTCCACGTGAAGTGATTTCGCCAGTGTCAAGTAAGTATATATAATTATAAATCAATATAGCAATAAAACACAATCCAATCTTCTCTAGGAAGATTGGGGGCAACGTTGTACGGTGATTTGTAGGTCAGAGGTCAAGATAGTTTTAACCTCTGCACCACTGCGAGTCCACTTGAAACGAGAAGAAAGATGCCAGATACACGAAATAAGTCCAAGTCTTCAATCACTGTGCGACACAAAGGCATAAAAAGTACAAATCACTATCAGAAAAGAACTTTGAACACCTAATTACCCAAAAATTAAAGTCTAAAACAAACCACACGTCCGCCATCTTTTAACGTTGCAAATGGCCCCCCCTAGGACAATTTTATTCATGCCACAAAAACTTCTATGTCTGGTAATTAATTATTGGTATCGTATTGGCTCTTGTTGCAATGGCTGTTAGGGTGCGAACTGCGATGTGGTTGAAATGTCTTACTATCAATATGAGTGTAATTTTTAGGGTTTCGTATTTGAACTAGGTACCCTTATAGTTTCGCCATGTCCGTCCGTCCGTCCGCAGCCTAGCTCAGAGACTCTTAGTAACAATTTTTCGATTAAGTGACCCGTTTATGAAATATTAAGCTTTAAAGCGCAAAATTTTGTTAGAGTCAAGTTTCCGCCAAAGTACAAAGATGGCCAACTCCGGTGCTTCTACTCGACAGCGAAAATCATGACGTTCTACAACCGTTCAATCACCAATGCGTTTTCAATTTCAATTAATTTGATGCATTCACCCAGTTATTGTATAAATTTCAATATCCGAGAGGCATTGGTCTTCAATGGAATCCCGGTCTTTTGTTGCATTCACTGATCCTTTGTTTACAATCGCTTCCAGATTTCTGTGTCACACGGGAATCATTGCAAATAACTGAATTACCATCGTAGCTTGGTGCAGTTTGATTAATTTATAAATCGGCCAAGTGGTCTCATTTGTATGTAGTTTTACAAACGTAAAGAAGAAACAAAAACCGTGAACTAATTTTTTAACATACATACATAGGTACATAGCATCACGCCAACAGAAATACCAACAACTCTAAAAAGACTTGTTGATAATTCTGCAACCACATTTTGCACAATCAGGCCAAGAATTTATATTACATGACAGGTTGAGCCCTTATTCCCTATTCCTTTTTTTTTTTATTTATAGTGGCTTTGGCGTTACAGGAGCGATGTCGGCCCCAAAATTCTCTTGTCTAACTTCACTACATAGTACAAAACAAAGTCGCTTCCCTATGTATTCTTAGAACTTTTAAACTACGTTACGGATTTTGATGCGGTTTTTTTTAATAGATAGAGTGATTCAAGAGGAAGTTTTATACTTTAACCTGGAGCGAAGTTAAGGCGGGTCGCTGCGTACTTATTAACTTGCAATTGAAAGTTTTTATGTTCTGCTCAAATCTTGTAAGGAAGATTTGAACCACTTCCCGGAGACTGATTGAGCTGAATTTTGGAATACCTACATAATTTCGATGACAGTGCATTAACATGGCATCATTGAGCTAGTCTGACGATGGAGTCGGAAGGTGACAGGATCTCCGCTATACTTAAAGTGGACCCGACGTGCTATATGACTATAAAAAATACAGTTTCCAACAAAAGCTTGTCACAAATGAAATTTTTGATAGAAACTTTCCTTAAAGAATATTGTTTTCTCCAATTGCAATAAAAAGTTTGCCCTGGAGCGCATTTCTCTTTTTTCTAAAATCCAACTTTTGAATTATTCCTGTTATCTTTTTTTCCGTGTGGTTTCCGGGTCAGAATAGTGCCACTCCATGTCTTCCCGTGGATGTCGTAAGAGCCGACCAAGGGAATAAGGGCTTGTAGTAGGTACTGTTAGGCGATGGGCTTGCAACCTGTCACTAATACACTAGTAATCTTCTAAGCCTATTTGTGCAAAATGTGGTTACTGAATTATAAACAATTATTTTTACAGTCGTTGGTATTTCTGTAGCTCTGCCTACCCCACTCTGGGAATGAAGGCGTGACGTTATGTATGTATGTATAATTTCTATCGAGGCAGCTTCCTCGGGACAATGCTGAGAGAGACAGCATTGTCCTCTTTATAACACCGTGTACCGTATTTATGTTTTGTGTGTTTTGTAATTGTACTTGTGTTAAATAAATATCTATGCCCTTCATTGATTTAGGTAGTACATCAAGCGAAAACAAACGTAAAGCGTAAAGCGTTACGTTGAATTATATTTTAACCTCTCGAATCACCAGGTGTTTGCGGACATAACGCACGTTAAATCCAACAGTGACACTGTCACGCTTACTAGTGTATTACTGACAGGTTCCAAGCCCAGTTCTACAAGCCCTTATTCCCTTAGTCGCCTCTTACGATATCCACGGGAAAACATGGAGTGGCACTACTCTAACCCAGCAACCAATCAATTAATAATTGGTGTCATTAACCATAGTAATCCTAGAGCTTAGGATGAGTTAAATATCTAATATATAAAATTCTCGTGTCACATGTTCGTTCCCATACTCTTCCGAAACGGCTCATGAAATTTTGTGTGCATATCGGGTAGGTCTGAGAATCGGCCAACATCTATTTTTCATATACCTAAGTGAAATGAAAGAAAAAAAAATACCCTGGGCGAAGCCGCTGGCGGGTCGCTAGTGTATGTATAAAAACTCAGTGTATTCCGTTTTATATGCTTTTTTTACGTTTTCTCGTAAATTAAACTAAGGATTTCATGCATGTTCCTGTTATTGATTTTCTGAACATAAAATACACCAATTAATTCCAAAGTACGAAGTTTGAAGTTGGTCCAGTTTCATTTCCGCGATAGCATATTCTAGTAAAAGATACGTTAGAGTTTTGTAATTGCTGCCACTTTGCAAATTGTCATCAATGTAGTCAATTATCGATAGCACCGTTTACCCGTTTCACCCTCTGCCGTGACGCCAAAGTTAGCGTGTAACTGCAAGTAATAGTTTAAGCATTTTAAATTTAATGTGGTTACCAATAGAGTATAGAATGCTTCGACGACATTGCAGTTTGTCGCCTTCATTTGCTTTCCGTCTACAGTTGCAAATGGCAATATTAGCTATTCAAAAGGATAGGGGCCTGGACAAATTGTATTCTGTGAAACAACACGTGTGAACTGTTAAAATGTATGCAGTGACACGCATGCTAGCTCTGCTAAATTCAATCGTCAGTTCAATATAAATTCTTTGTTATCTGAAATGCAATGTCAAAATTCTGATCGCTGTACATCGAAAACTATAGGTATCGGATTGAGAATTGAGTCATGCGACACGGTTTGATGGTTTGGTATTTGAATCGCTCAGTTTAATTTAACGGAGGATTTAAGGGAACGACGCACGACGACGTAGTTGGTAGTGACCCTGCTAATATTTGTGTGATGAGCGCATGTATTTCTTTTTTAGTCTTGGATGTTTTCTTTGCATTTAAGTATTTATTTCGTTGTTTAGTACCAGCCTAGGGCTTAGTTTGGGACTAGGTCGACTTGTGAGAGACTGTTCTGTACACATCACGCCTTTATTCCCAGAGTGGGGTAGGCAGAGCTACAGAAATACCAACAACTCTACAAAGACTTTTGTTTATAATTCTGTAACCACATTTTGCACAATCCAGCCAAGAGTTTTACTAGTGTATTAGTGACAGGTTGGAAGCCCTACAAGCCCTTATTCCCTTAGTCGCCTCTTACGACATCCACGGGAAGACATGGAGTGGCACTATTCTAACCACATGGAATAACAATTCAGTACATTTCTGAGGTGACTTCTTGATATCTTTTACTCGTTTTTAGGGTTCCATAGTCAAACTAGGAACCCTTATAGTTTCGCCATGTCCGTCCGTCCGCAGCCTAGCTCAGAGACTCTTAGTAATAGAAAGCTGTAATTTGGTATGAATATGCATATTAGTCACGCCAAAAAAGTGATACAAAAACGCACAAAAAAAAATATGAACTTCTACCCTAGAGTGTGGGGTGTCGTTGGATAGGTCTTTCAAACGTATTACGGGTTTGTGAATACAGTTTTTCGATTAAGTAATCCGTTTATGAAATATGAAGCTTTAAATCGCTTTTTTTTGTTAAACCCACCCCTCACCTACAGCCAAAACTACAAATACTAAAAATCTGAAAAACTCTTAAATGAAAGAGAACATATAACGAATTTTAAAGGAAAACTATCACGACTAAGTAGACATTGGTTCTTGAGATACAGGTGATTAAAGTGTTTATACCTACTAAAATAATCTAAGGCACCAATTGACTTTAAATAGAAAATTTGTTACATCTTGTTGATTTTATGTCTGTAGCTTAACGGCTTCGGAGCCCTACACTGAGCATGGTCCGACATGCTCTTGCCCGGTTTCTTACACCATTTAGTAAAGAACTACGAAAAGAACTTAGACCCATTTCATTTTCAATCTGTCGCTATTGCATCTGTACACAAGAGTACAAAACTAACTTACGTAATAAATGTAGCAATCAAAAACAATTCGCTTGTGGTTGCAGTACAAAAATACGGTTGACGTGCAGTATATTTGTCGTGGCGTGGAGTCTTTCACTCCAGACAGTGGATTTAACCACCCTTTATTCTGTACAGGGTGTGTAAAACGGGAGTGATATATTTTTAGCTCGTAACTTATTTATGTACAGTCAAGGGCAAAATCAGGTCATGTTTAAGCTGTCATATGAAATTGTGACAGCGATTAAAGCTGCAAGGTACTAAAGCGCATACATATTTTTGCCCTTGACTGTACCATCATAATTTTGATATTGTTGAAACCATGAACCACTCCTGAAATCTCCACGGCGACTTGCGTTATTTTAAAGGCAATATATACCGGTTGAAACATTTGCAAACGACCGAGCTAATACTAAAGGAGTTTTGCAGGACACGGTACAATTTTCTAGATTAAACTTTACGGGACTTGTATTTTAAAATCAAAACCAAAATAATCGATCGATCGATCGCACGTTGTTTTTTTGTCTGTCTGTCACCATGCAGATGATTTATTTATTTATTTAATCTTCTTTGCACAATACAAATAAATGTAAAAAGTACAAATGGCGGACTTAATGCCTAAACGCATTCTCTACCAGTCAACCACATGTTCAACAGAGAAAAAAACTGGTGCAATTAGAGAAACGAACTGTGTTAAAAACTAAATTAAATCTAAATAGCTACTTAACTTTTAAAACATATTATAATACATAAACAATACTTAAATACATGCAATGAAAACAGTGTGTGATGAAGATGATGACACTTACTTAAGTTCTTGCTTGAGGAGATGTTCGCGAAGCTTACGTTTAAATACAAACTTGCTGGACGCTTGTCGTATTTCAAATGGTAGCGCATTTCAGAGACGAATTGCCTGAATTAAAGATGTTTTTTGTTGCCGCTATAACAACAAAAACTAAAAGCAAAATAAATTAAATATTTAAGTGGGGCACAACACAACAAACGTGATTTTTGCTCGATACTAATAACAGCAAGAGGTAGACGCAAATATTCATAAAATATATATATATATGTGTGCATATACTCTTCAAAAATAAAAATTGAATTAAATTAAGAGGGGCTCCCGTACAACAAACGTGTTTTTTTATAATATAGTGCCTATTATTGTATAGTTAAAGGTTTTTTCATTTACATAAAGGGTGTTTATTTTCCGTCGATTGAAATGCCCCAGAGATTCCTCGCTCTCTATTTAACTAACGCAAACAATTATTTTCTAGATTCCCGCGCGTATACATCACAAAGTCAATTGCAGAAAAGTATGTAATTAAATGTTTACTTACATCTTGCACTGTGATGTCAAATTGTGGTAAACGCTGGAAAAGTGTTGTTGTAGATAAATCATTACGGTTACATTTTAAATCCTTGAAATTGTTTGTCCTCACCAACATTTCATTGCAATTTTGTACTTTTATGTAAAAAAAATCCATTCTTAATTGCTTGTTCTATGTTCAACCATTATTATACGGTCCTAGTGAAAAAGGGTATAAGGATTTCTGAGTTCCTAATTTCTAAAAGGGTATGAGTCTAGTATAATAGTCTGTGATTTATACCTTTTTTATAATTAGCTTGGTCGATTTTAGGGCTATTTTCACTGGGGTTTCAGAATTTAACCTACTAGCAATAAGTAACAGACAAACATGTATAATACGAACGTAGCACGCCATGAGTCACCGCCGGAACGATGCGACGATTTCTATGCATTTGTCTCCAACGCTGCAGTCTCCCCGTCCAAAGCCCTGGCACGGCCTTAATGGGAACTTATGAGGGAAACGGAGGAATACAAATAGCTACATAAGTCTAACATAGAATAGAATTGGACATCTATTTGTGTCGTAATTCAGAGTTGTAATAAACACTCAATATCTTACTTAAAACTGAAATAGTAATGTTTTGTTATGGTTCATATCTAGAGACGTTGAAAGCATACCGTTGAGATAACAATGGTTTGAATTACAGTAGTCCATGCAATGTAACAAATGTTGAAGTCGAATTAAAGCTGTTTACTATATTATAATATAAAACCATGTATTTGTATGTATTTGATATGAGATTAGTAAAGAGGAATACATTTTTTTAAATGTAAACTAGCAAATAAACAAACGAAACTTGTAACTTACAAATACTTGTGTTTATAACAAAACATTTAAAAAAATACAAACTTTAGTGGTGGGAGGACCCTGTGCAGGGTCCGTCCGGATCGCTACCACCATCTTATCCATTAACCACCCGCCAAGCAACAGTGTTCGCATTGTTGTGTTCCGGCGTGGGGATAAGACAACCGGTGAAATTGCTAGCATAGAGGCATTCTATCTTAGTCCTCAGGGTTGGCGACGCATTTGAGGTCTTAGGATTATAGTCTTGAGAATTCAAATGTCTATGGGTCTCAGATTCCACTTACCATCAGGTGGCCTGAGTACTCGTGTGCCTTCTTAACATAAAAAAAAAAAAAAAAAAAAACTATATTTTATTTCATTTCAAACTACATTATTTTAATAAAACAAAGGAATAATAAATAAACGATATATGCTATATGGCATATTTTTTCATCCTGTATAACGCTATGGTATTGGACACATACTATCGTGTCCGAAATTAATGTAAAATACATTTGGTATCTTTCAACCATACAAAGACACTGGGCTGGGATTCTATACGGTAATAACGATATCGTCTTTGACGTGTTTCCGTATTGTCAAGGTTTTGATAACTCTTTATGTCATTTACAATATTATAATAACAACTGTGAGGTAAATGATTTTAAATCACATCAAACGCAATGTCGTTCTAACGCAGTAGAATAGAGGCCCTGATTTCTATTGTTTGTTTGAATAATGCAATATACAGTGGCGTAACGAATAACTGGTTTTTGTGCAGAAATGTAGTCAATAAACCACCGACGTTTCTCGGAAACGTTTGAATTTATATCGCCCTCTAAGTTAGGCTCCAGTACTTGATGAACTAGCTGAGAACGCTAGATAAAAACAAACTTACGCAACCGAATACGATGTTATTATTAGTATCGAGGCATTCCATCTTGGCCCTCAGGGTTGGACGCATTTGCAGTCTTAGGATTGCAGTCTTGAGTCTCAGATCTCATTTACAATCACGTGGCCTGTGTGCTCGTTTAAAGAAAATAAACGCTATAAATGCCGTTTAATAATTGCACCCTGTACTTAAATTAATGACATGAAACTTTACAACGGCAATGTGTTATTAGAAGTAGCTAATAGCTAGCATAATTATAAAGTAGGCCGCTTTCATACTGTATTTGAAACCATATTGTCAACGGTACGGTACCGGTTATGAACTTGTCAGTCATCAATGTTTCTATTGGCGGGAGTTGCAATTTATACGAATGGCGAAAGAGGGGAATAGTGGGAAAGTAACAGATGCTAATGTGGTACTGTTAGGGCTGCATATTATAGAACGTTTCAACCAAAAACCAACTGTCCTTAGTAGTGGTGGAACCGTTCGGATTGCTACCACCTTATTGAACTACCATCAAGCAGTCGCATTGTTGCGTTCCGGTGTAGGGATGAGACAGCCGCTAAAGTTACGAACATGGCAACGCATTTGAGGTCTTGTATTGCAGTTTTGAGAATTAAAAATGTCTATATGGGTCACGGATCCTCAGCCTGAGGCATGCTCGCCCCGCGCGGCGAGCAGCTCGCGAGCCAAATTGGGTGAGGCAGCGAGCTTGCTACAAGCCGACATTTCAAAATGGCGTCGGACACGATGTCAGCCGCAGCTGCGTTTATCATAATTCACTGAATTATTAACAAAAAGAAGAAGAAATCTCCTCGGTGGTGGAACGGCTCAGTAACTTTATCAAATTTGTACGCGCCTCGCCCACAGATAAGTTGCAACTTGTCGTTCTGCCCGCGGCACGCTCGGATACACCTCCAAATTACGCGAGGCACGCACACCGAGGCGCGTTTGAGCACGTCAAAAGACCGGCTCATGACGGCTCGCCGCGCGCCGCTCGCCCGCTGCTCGTGCACAGCGCGTGAGCAAAATAGGTGAGCCGTGCGTGCCTCAAGCCGAGGTCGCTCTAATACGTACCCAGCTTAACGAATACGTAACCATTATGTTAAACGTTAATTTAGCAATTTTCGGATATTGTTAATATTTATAGGATGACCAAAGCCGGGTTCGGCGGGAGTAATTATTTACTGACATTCATTTACAATAATGGCGACTGTGACATAAACGATTCTAAAATACGTCGAACGCGATATCGTTATTACGCAGTAGAATAGAGGCCCTGGTCTGTAACTTCTATTTAAGAGCTAAAAATCCGTTGACATACGAACAACATAATATAGGCAGTAGGTTATAGATTCGCCCTTTGGCCAGGCGCTGGACGGAACCCTAAAAAGGCAGTCGTATCGTAAACATTTCAAAAACGAATAGAGCTACTATTTGTATTGTCGTAAAATACATTTTCCATTTTCACAAGTGGCCTTTGAATTTTACTTTACAACAAATAAGTAAGATATTCCTAAGGCCTGTATTCTGGATTTTTATCAGTTAAAGCCATTGTTTACATTCCATAAGAAAACTTCTGGTCTAGACACATATTTTGTAAAAGACTGCTTGTTTCTGAAATAAATAAATAAAACAAATATGGTTTAAGATTTAGTGGGGTATATGCCCAAGGCTTAGATACCTTAAAGTGTGGCGAGAATGTAGTACATTATCAGGGGTCGGAATAGGCAGTGCCTATGTGCCTAAACTTCGCGGGAGGACGTAACTAAGAGTGGTTACAACCATCAAAACTTAAATGTATACAATTTTACATGATAATCAATACCATAAACATCATCAATATCATAATTTCAATCATAATTACGATGATGTTGATAATAGTAGTAATTATGATATTGATGATTCAGATTGAAAGATGTTTTTGTTATTGATGATCGTGTAAAAATATTTACAACTAGCTTCCGCCCGCAACTTCGTACGCGTATAAATCAGTTCCCGAGGGAATAGCGATATGAAAGGTAGCCTATGTGTTAATCCAAGGTATAAGTTGTTTTTGTTCCAAATTTCACCTAAATCCGTCCAGTAGTTTTTGCGTGAAAGACAAACATCCATACTTACAAACTTTTGCGTTTATAATATTAGTAGGTTAAATGTTTTTAACATGTGATGTTGAGTTTTAGTATCAATTTCTACATTTATGTATTATTTAAAAAACCTGGAAATCCCGTATACAATAAAAAGAAATCATTGTTTTTGGTGGTTGTAACTACTCTTAGTTACGTCCTGCCGCAAAGTTTAGGCAAATAGGCACTGCCTATTCCGACCTCTGCATTATATACGCGGGTCATACACACTTAAAAACAAAAGTTGTCTCTCCTGTGGTCAATAGTTATAAGCTTGTGTGCATATAAGTTATGTTTTTATTTAATAAGTCTAAAACAGTCCTGACGGCGTTTTTGCGGGTATAAGCTTAGCCAGGAAATCAGGTCTTAAAAACGTTAACTTTCGGTGTGTCCACAGGAAAGACGGTAACCTAAATCTGTGTATGACCAACGCTATTCGTATTGCAACTTCCACCAATAGAAACAATGATGAGTGAGAAGTTCATAAATGATACCGTACCGTTGACAATATTTAGATAACAACTCAAACCAATGAAAATCACAAATGACCTTATAATTTCACTATCAACTCACTCATTACAAACTCAAGACGTCTCAATAAACCTATATGTACTTAATCTTTAATATCAATACATAACTCAGCTCGTCTTAAATATTAATGCGAATAGTTAAGTCGATATTAATTTTCAACTCATATTCATTTACCAACTCTTGTCAATCCGCGCAAGTATTGTTAAGCTATCATTAATCAACAACATTGTCACTATCAACTCAACTAGTGCTTTCCTCAATGTGTCAATTCAAGGTGTGTAACTCGACTTGCAAATAAATTGTGAACACGCTGTATTTTCGTATGTGTGTTTGTTTTAAGTTTTATGTTATAAGCACGTGTGCTAGTCTGTAATGTATTTAAAATGTTGTATCAAAGGGCTTTATTAATAAGCTCGTCTAAAGACGTCAGTAAGTATATTTTTACTTAATCGTGACTTAAGATTTTCCTTGCTCAAGGTCAGTTAGTTAAAACTATCCTAATAGTACGAGATCCGGTATGAGAAATATATACCCTCATCGGTTATTTATTAGTGATAAGATATAAATGATAGATAATATTCATCTTGACACATCGCAAATGGGTTCCTATTCCTAATTAAATTGCGTGCGGATAATATTAAATAATTATTTTTTTCAATTAATTTACTTCCCTCATTGGGAATTTAAGAAAATCGTACACTAGTTAAGAGAAACCCAACAGAATTTAAAAATATTTTATCCTACTACGATGTAATACTACGGTTAATTTACGATGAAATAACTGTTGATGGTATATAAATAACATTTACTCACCTGTTTATCAGCAGGCAACCTTTACTTTTTTAAATTCTGTTGGTTTATTATGAAATCTCCGAACGCAATTTAATTAGGCAACCTATTTGCGAGGTGTCAATGTGAATATTAACTATCATTTATTTCTTCTTGGCCTGATTGTGCAAAATGTGGTTACAGAATTATCAACAAGTCTTTTTAGAGTGGTTGGTATTTCTGTAGCTCTGCCTACCCCACTCTGGGAATGAAGGCGTGATGTTATGTATGTATGTATGTATTTATTTTTATCACTAAAAAATAACAGATGAGGGTATATACTTCTCATGCCGGATCTCGCACTATTAGGATAGTTTTAACTAACTGACCTTGAGCAAGATGAAAATCTCAAGTCACGACTAAGTAAAAATCAAGTTACAGAAAATTATAATTACTGACGTCTTTAGACGAGCTTAGCTGAGTTTATTAATAAAGCCCTTCGATACATTTTTCATGTCGGATCTTAGACTATAAGGTGACGCAGGATCTCCGTTACCCGTAACATCGACACACTGTAATAAGCGAACCTCGGATTGACGGTGCAAAAATGTACTAGTGCTAGTGATTCATTAAATATCGACTAAGTTTAACGACAACTTTTTTCGTGGCATATGTTAACATTTCTTGCAAAAGTCGTACCTTTATCTTCTATATCTAAATGAATTTTTATTCAATGTAATTTCAATGGTTGTCAAAAGTGACTCGAGTCCAGAGTCAATGTCAGATACCGAAAGTTTATAGTTGCGATAAGTATAAATAAAAGAGGTTTGCAAATAATTTAGCCAGCGGTCCTAGGTTCAAATCCCGGTAAGGGCAGATATTTGTGAGATGAGCGCGAATTTTGTTCCTGAATCTTGGATGTTTTCTATATATTTAAGTATGTATTTCTCTATTTAAGTATGTTTATCGTTGTCTAGTACCCATAGTACAAGCCTAGAGCTTAGTTTGGGACTAGGTCAATTTGTGTGAGATTGTCCCCTGATATTTAATTATTTGTTTATTAAAAGTAGTTTTTATCGATATCGATAAACTTAGTCAATATTTAATGAATCACTAGCACTGGTACATTTTTGCCCCCGTCAATCCGGTTTGGTAATAAGACTCATTATATTAGCCCCAATGATACAGCATGTTCTGTAAAAGAGAACCCTGTAAAATGCTTGGCTCAAACATGAAATGTATTCACGCGTGCCTTTAGTCTTATTTTCGTCAGTAAATTTTCGCTTGCCAATTTTGATTTAATCGGTGATAAATGACCACGGCGAATATTATTGCATTTTATAACCCAATTGATTCTGCATTCCCGAGCTGCCCGCACCGTTGAAAGCCAGGAATCGCCGATTATTCGTGTAAAGTTTTAAGTTAATTAATATTTATTCACTTAACATTGTGTCGTTATTGAAAGGTTTTATTCACTGCCGTGGATTTTGCTATTTTCGCTAGTTAACGTCGCGATAATTTTCGTTTCGACTTTTAATTTAACTTCAAGTAAAAGAAATGTATTGATGAGACCGACATAATTCATGACACGAATGACACGTGAAACATATGGGATCCTATCATTTCATAACTAACGTTTTACAAATGATTAATTTGACAACCCACGTTTTTTTCCGAAACTATTAATAATTCAGGTTGCGAAATGTTGCATTTATCAAAGATTTTGTCGGCGAGAAGACAGAGAGCCCTTTGAATTTACAAGATGTTTTTCAATTTTTTTTTTAAGGTTGTCTGTTAAGCTATTTAGCGATAAGACCGTTTGTGGTTTACTTGTATAATTTTAAATAGTGCTGTTTCTGTAATATTTTTGTATGGTGTCCAGTGATGTGATTATAAATATTGATGTATATTATATTTGATTTCAGGGACACGCGTCAAGTTTTAAAAGTTATTATGATTTTTAGCTCATGGAATCTAACTTTGAGTTGAAACAGAGGGTTTAATGGGTGTCATTAAAATGTTAATAACTTATAAAATAACTGCCATATCCACAAGTTTTAAATACAGGGTGCCTATGTCCTCGAAGCTTTAAATAAAGGTATTGATTCCACTCCTCGAATGCTATAACTTCTATGACTTTGAAAATAACTAATAAAAATCAGTGAATTAAAACGGTAGGTTACTTACTATCACTCGTGTTTCTTGATACATGGACGTAGTGCATTGAAAATACTATTTATTTTGTGCGAAATTGGACACTAACTTGTATTTTCAGTTGTAGAGCAAAAAGAATTCATTTGGAAATTAAAATCGATACGTATATTTACAATCCCAACCTCAAAGACACCCTGTATGTAAGAACGTCATAAACAAAGCTTTCCTTTATGAAGTAACATTGAAAAAAAATCTGTCTATAATGAGCCACGTCAACAGTATAGGATGTTTCATTTTACAACTTTAGCAGTAGTATTGTTTTTACCACTGCTCGAAATCTTAATGTCATTTATCTAAAAAAAACTCTTTGGTTTTTGGTTTGACAACTGTTAAATCAATTTTCATAAATTTTATGTAAAGCCTTAAGAGAGAAAGTTAGCGCCTCCAAATGTTGTCGTATCACCTTGAATGTTGGTATTTTGGTTTTAACATTTTACATTATAAAGTCGGTGCTTCTGGAAAGTTTGCGAAAAATATATCGTTTATTTTATTTTATATAAATCTGATACAGTATAGGGTGTGTCACATTTATATGGAAAAAAATGTTTAATTTGCAAACTTCGCTTAGGTCCTAAGGCTTTATAATCAGGGAGCGTACTTGTGGTGCCGATGACAGGCCGAGACGTCAAATTACATACAGCATGATTGTATACTAATTTTGACTACTTAATTATCAACCACTTCGGTTTACTGATATTGACACTTAAGACTTACATAAAAACATAATTAACTCACATTGCCATTTTTATTAGAAGATGGTTAGAAACAGCAAAGGTAATTTAAGGCATATTGTCAGGAGTTTCCTTGTCTAGTTGTAAATAGTAAACGCAAATGGTTTAATTAGTGCGGTGCGGTGCGGTGCGGTGTCCACCCACAATTAAAAGGCCGATTACGAGCTTTGACGGCTGATAAAATGTATTTACTAATTTTCAGTTCAGAAAGCTGTCGGTTTAATTATTTTGCGATCACCGATATTAATCTGTCATGTCACAATATTAGTTTCCAAGCATCCTATATTTGAAATTACGTCATTATGACGTCAGCGGCAGCAAAAGTACGCTCCCTGTTTATAAAGTTAATTATTTAAATTACGCTACATGATTTTGATTGTTGCCTGTTGTGGCATCGGACAATTTTATTGCATAAACATGAAAATTGATTCAAAAATTCAAAGTATTCAACTCCTAATTACCAACAAATCATATTAATATTTAGACACTGCTCTTTTAGATAAGTAGGATCAAGAATTGGAGTAATTCATTAAAAAACCAAGGTCTAAAAATAAAACACCCTAACCTTTATGCTTGTTGTTGTTGCTTTATGTTTGTTGTTGTGGCTATTTCAAAATAACCTCAGCGAGAAGCAAAAGGTACCGTGTTTCTCAAAATGCATCTTTTGGACAAGATGCGTGTTATTTTTTAGCTATGAACAACACAACTGGACGTTTTAGCTTTAAGATATTCTTTTTCATTTATTAAATGAATAACTCCCTTGTTTTAGGGGTTGAAAACAAGTATCTATGTACTATGTATGATTTAAATGTACTGTTCCATGTTCTGTTTTTATTTTTTTATTTTTGGTGTTCAATAAAGAGTATTTGTATTGTATTGTATTGTAAAGCTTCTATCTTGTTCCAGGGTCTGACCTTCTTTCTATCCTACGCAATCCTCGCCGCTGTACTGGGCATGCTCCAGTTCGGGTACAACACTGGCGTCATCAATGCTCCTGGCAGGGTCAGTCCAAAGTTCAAGGTCTTTTTCTAGAGTACAGTTACTATTTCAAGGTCAAGGTCACATCTACAGACAAAATATAAGCATTTTATAATATTGTTATACACTAAAATTGTATTTTTTTTTACCTTTCTTTGTAATACAGGATGTTTGAAAACCCTATTAATGTGGTTGCTATTTATTTAATTCTTTGGATGTATAATAATATCCCAAAAAACTGTTAAACGCGAGAAAACGATTAAAAACAAAATCATAGATACTTCTCCTTTTTAACCATGCTCTTTTCGCGTAAGATCTATAAATAATAATAATAATAATTGTAATGTATCTATTTTGATTTCATTAGTTGAATATTTACTATTCATTGTGAACTATCTCCATCTCACGCACGACAGCCATCTTTTTAGGTTTTAGTGTAGCCGTGGTACCATATTTGACATCTTGGGGTTACAATTATAATTTATAGAATGACAATTTATTTATTACATGCAGCGAGTGCATTGTTCTTTTTTTTTATTTAGAACATCGAGAACTTCATGAAAGACGTGTATAAGGATCGATACGGGAAAGACATCCACGAGGAGACGGTGAACCGACTGTACTCTATCGCAGTCAGCATCTTCGCGATCGGCGGCATGCTGGGCGGATTCTCTGGCGGCATGATCGCTAACCGATTCGGCAGGTAAGAAACAAGGGCCAAAAAGCGTATATATGCTCTTGTGAATCGACCTGATTTATGCGTGTATGAACTATAAGGAAATATGGCGATGTATAAAAATGTCCACTTGAATAATTATGTCCACATGTGTATTAGACGACATATAAAGATGTTGCGACAATAGACTAAAAGAAAATATGACGATGTATAAAAATACTTAGACAGTAGTAATTTTTATATAACGACTTGATAAGACTTAAACCTTTTGAAGTATTGGCTTTCTATTACTCAGACAAATTTATGTTTTAAAGGTAGACATTTTTATACATCGCTATATTTCCTTATAGTCCATACACGCATAAATCATCGACCTATATATCTGTTAACTCGTTGGTAAATTCTACTTTATTAGGGTGACAATTCAAATTGCTAGATCGAGGGTTGAGAGTAGTTACATGGTCCCCTTGTCTCCAGGAAAGGCGGGTTGCTATTAAACAACATTCTCGGAATCAGTGGAGCCAGTCTCATGGGCTTCACCAAGATCTCCCACTGCTACGAGATGCTATTCTTTGGAAGGTTCATCATTGGTGTCAATTGCGGTGAGTATTACTATTTATATTAACCGGGCAAGAGCATGTCGGACCATGCTCAGTGAAGGGTTCCGAAGCCGTTAAGAACTACAAACATAAAAATCAACAGGTAATAACTAATTTTCTATTTAAAGTCAATTGGTGCCGTCTTAGATGATTTAATTAAGTATAAACAGTCGTGATAGTTTTCCTTTAAAATTCGTTATATATTCTTTCATTTAAGTATTTTTAGTATTTGTAGTTTCGGATGTAGGGGGGGGACACTTGACTCTAACAAAAATTAGCGCTTTAAAATTTAATATTTCATAAACGGATTACTTAATCGAAAAACTGTTATCACAAACCCGTAGTTTTTTTGAAAGACCTATCCAAAGACACCCTACACAATAGGGTAGACGAGAAAAAAAATACATCCCAACGTTACGTGTAGGGGAGGTAGGTACAGTCAAGGACTTTAATTGTTATGCCACTATGGAACCCTGTTATAATGACAGCGTCAATCATTAATTTTAGCTTTCTTTCACGTTGTTTGACGCTGTCATTACGACAGGGTTCCATAGTGGCATAACAATTAAAGTCCTTGACGGTACACTAAAAAATATTATTTTTACATTTCATTGGACCATTTTGTTGGCGTGACTATTATGCATGTTCATGCCAAATTACAGCTTTCTAGTACTAAGAGTCTCTGCGCTAGGCTGCATACGGACGGACGGGCGGACGGACGGACAGACATGGCGAAACTACAAGAGCTGCGCTCCTAACGTTTTTCTTTTCACACTACTTCATAACACATTGAAACCAAAAAAAAAACAAGATGGTCCAGCGGTCTTTGAGTAATCGGGTAACATACATAAAAACCCCTACGAATTGAAACCCACCTCCTTTGTTTGTTGGTTGAAAAAAAATTAGCGAATAAAGCATAGTTTGATAGGAATCATGATTAACGCAGCCGCGACTGTCATCGTGTCTCACGCTGGCACGCTGCCTCACTCGCGCATGTTTATGTGCAACAATTTGGCTCGCGGCAGCTCGCCGCGTGGGGCGAGCATGCCTCAGGCTGAGCCGCTCAGATTCGTACCCAGCTTTAGAAGATTGCATAGGGACCTTTTCGTATTCGATAATATTACAGTGTGTTTGGAAATAAATTTCTATCTGTTCTGCAAACATTTCTCTATCAAAGGCTTTTTTTTCAACAAACTTAAAAGCGTGGGTAGACAATGTCTACTCTAGGGGGAGGATGAGGCTTCACAGCCACCCACGCTAAATACTTAATCCCCTCCAACGTGTACCACGAGCTCGTTTCTTGTTTGTTTGTTAATAAACAATGCAAACTAACTCAAATAGATTTTATAGTACAACAAGCTCTGTCGTCTGTTTAAACGTAATAAAACCAGCCAAGTGCGAGTCGGACTCGCGCACCGAGGGTTCCGTACCAACCTGTAGGTGGAAAGGGGTAGTACCTTTAAAAGTATTATAAATATTTTTTTATATGATGTAATTAAAAATCTACGGCTTTCGCAATTTTTCGTTTATCTGTGCTATGAGACGTTGCTTCTACCAAATTTCAAGATTCTAGATCGACTGGAAGTACCCTTTAGGTTTTGATTCCCTTGCGAGTTTCGACAATTTGCGGCACAAACGGTTGTATCTTTTGATTGCGTTGGCTTAGAAGTTTCATTTTTCCAGTTCCAAGGGACAGGTAGACCTGAGTATTTGATATAACGCGTTCCTGAGAAAAAAGGTCTTGACAGACGGACGGACGGACAACAAAGTGATCCTATAAGGTATCCGTTTTTTCTTTTCGAGGTGCGGAACCCTAAAAAACATGCTCGGTTAATCAGAGATAATTTTGCTTCACTTCCAAGTTTCCAACATACAAACAAATATAACACACAATTTTTACTCTACATTACAGTAAATTTAATGAAATGAAACGCTATACTTTTGAACTTTTAAATAGTAAATTCTAATAAAAATTACAGTAGTAGAACATACGAAACACCTCCAACCAAAATTGTTTTGAACACGTTACGCTGTGTAATTTTTGAGATTTTAATAAAAAAAATAAAAAAATGAATTTCAACCATGAACGTTCATCCCAGCTACGGAACCCTTCACTGTGCGTGGTCCGACATGCACTTGGCCGGTTTTTTTTGTAACCAACCGTTATTGTGTTATTGTATCGACTGTCCTTTACATAAATCTAGTTTATGTAAGTTTAAGTATGTATATTGATTTATAAATATAATATATTTCTGTGTCTAGCATATTTGTGTAAGTATTTGAATGTAGTTAATTTTATGTTTATAGTTAGGACTTATTTGTATGATCTGAGAAGTTATTATGAGCTAGCTTTGCAGTTCATTTTACGGTGAGCGTAAACGACAGAGCTATGGCAGTTATATAGCTCTGTCCTTTTCTCTGAGCGTAAACAGAACTGCATAGTTATGTCATAATAACCCCCCTGATCCTAAAGAAATTTGTAAACTTGCCTACTCGATGCACAACCTTTCACTTTTCTCAATCTCTCAAGGGTTAGCTGGAAGAAATCCCTTAAAGGGATAAGTTCGCCTTTGTACATTATTGTCTGGTATCTTCATTGTATTGTTTCTGTTTTATTTTGTACAATAAACTGTTTACATACATACATACATACTTAATGGTACACACACGTAAACATAACACTATTACATAATTGATGTTTACTTGATCCTGTTTATAAGCAGTGTCAGGGACTTGACAAATCAAAACTAGTCAAGCACCTCAAATACCGAACTGTGTATTCTGAATGAGTCGTTGCACCCGAGGGCCTCTATTCTACAGCGTTATAACGATATCGCGTTTGACGTGTTTTAGAATCGTTTATGCCACAGTCGCCATTATTGTAAATGACATAAGAGTTATCAAAACGTTGACAATACGGAAACACGTCAAAGGCGATATCGTTATTACCGGGTAGAATCCCAGCTTAGGGTGATTACAACCTGCTTACAAAAGTTAGTGATGGTTAACGGCCGAACCCTATATTCAAACCGCGGACGGATAGCCATACTTCGGATTAAAATTTGACACATTTTGTATGGGCTTATCTATCTGCGGTTTGAATATAGGGTTCGGCCGTTAGTGGTGGGGCATATCTTAACCCTTAGATCGCAGTCTTAAGATTGTAGTCTTGAGAATGCAAATATATACCATCAGGTGGCTTTAGTGCACGTTTCCTTCCTCAATTCTATAAAAAAAATGTTTATTGTTTGTCCAGGTCTGAACACCTCGCTAGTGCCAATGTACATATCGGAAATAGCCCCCCTCAACCTGAGAGGAGGGCTGGGCACTGTCAACCAGCTCGCGGTGACCGTGGGCCTGCTGCTGTCTCAGGTCCTCGGCATCGAACAGATCCTCGGCACTGATGATGGCTGGCCTATCCTGCTAGGTGAGTACGCTCAAAATATAAGAAACCTTGAAGACCTAGATGATCTTCTAGAAGACTAGCTGCATCAGGACGGAGGAGTTGGAACATGTTCTTTTTCTACTCGACTGCCGACTGTTACTGTTACTTTAGGACCCATCTTAATAATAATAATAATATCACGGGACAATGTCACACAAATTGACCTAGTCCCAAACTAAGCTCTAGGTTTGTACTATGGGTGCTAGACAACGATAAACTTACTTATATAGAGAAATACATACTTAAATACATAGAAAACATCCAAGACTCAGGAACAAATACTCGTGATCATCACACAAATATTTGCCCTTACCGGGATTTGAACCCAGGACCTCTAGCTTCGAAGGCAGGGTCACTACCAACGAGGCTAGCGTGTCCAAATATCTCTCTGTATCTTAGGTCCATAGTCAATCAGACATCTACATCAATAAGGTTTAGTTTGTTGTAAGTTAGAAACGACTTTGAATTTCTAATTACATTGACGCCGCCAAGCTATTTTATTTGAAATGGGTCCTAAATTAACGTTCGCGACTGTACAGCTTGGGCCAAAGGTGTTGATCACCCAAACGTTTTTCATATAAAAGTGAAAATTAAAAAGGTGCATTTAAATCTTTTGCTATAGAAAGTTGGCGAAATTATTTATTTTGACAGTATTTTTTTTTTTTTATTGGTTATTTAGCGCCAAAAAAATCATACATACTGTGAACTTGGTCCACCGGACGAACAGATGGACAGCGAAACCTTAGTAATTGGGTCCCATTGTGACTTTGTGTACGGAACATCAAAATGCAAAAGTGTCTAAAACGCAAACTAAAATTTTATATTTACTAGTCTAATATTTGCTTCTAGCACAACTTCGATCTTAAACAGTTTATGAACTAAAACTAACAAAGCATGACATGTATCGGAAAATCATCCGCTTCCCGTTCAAAGTCCGGTTACGTATCAGTTAGGGCGCAGTTAGTTTCATAAATTGCGTGTAACTAAACTTGCTATCGTAGTTAATAACTAACGGGGTTAGTTTACCAATCGGATTTTCGAAGCTAAAATTAGTTACATGAAAATCTGGATGGGAAAATGACTTATTGACCTTCACACGGTCGGTGTCACGATAAATAAAAAAAAGCGGCCAAGTGCGAGTCGGACTCGCCCATGAAGGGTTCCGTAGCAGCAAGTAACATAATATAAAAGTTCGTTGTAGCTTTGATCAATGTTTTTATGACGTATTAAAAAAAAACTACTTACTAGATCTCGTTCAAACCAATTTTCGGTGGAAGTTTGCATGGTAATGTACATCATATATTATTTTTACATTTATCATTCCCTTATTTTAGAAGTTACGGGGGGGGGGACACACATTTTTCCACTTTGGAAGCGTCTCTCGCGCAAACTATTCAGTTTAGAAAAAAATTATAATAGAAACCTCAATATCATTTTTGAATACCTATCCATAGATACCCCACACGTATGAGTTTGATGAAAAAAAAATTTTTGAGTTTCAGTTCTAAGTATGGGGAACCCCAAAAATTTATTGTTTTTTTTCTATTTTTGTATGAAAATCTTAATGCGGTTCACCGAATACATCTACTTACCAAGTTTCCACAGTATAGCTCTTATAGTTACGGAATAAAGTGGCTGTGACATACGGACGGACAGACGGACAGACATGACGAATCTATAAGGGTTCCGTTTTTTGCCATTTGGCTACGGAACCCTAACAAGACAATCGCGAGATGTACTCGCAATGAAACGCCGAATAAAACACGTCTTTTGTATGCTTAACATGCCACGCGACCTGTGTCAAATACGTCAAACGGAAACTAGTGTCAAATGTTAATATGAAATTATTATAATGTCAGCCACCCGGGGTTTAAGTGGCTTAGTAAAAGAACTCAAGTCACACAAAACTCACTTTTATTCCAAACCTTAACACTTTATTCTATAAGATTCAGATTTGGTGACGATGGGACCACCTCAGAAGTGTACTCTATCAACCCAAAAAATGTTTTTAATAGCGGTCCACAATTGACAGAGTAATCGGTGAACATACATAAAAACCTCCTTTTTTGAAGCGCTCAGCTCCACGGCCATATTTCGTCTTACACCGAAATAGTTTCGATAACGATACTCGTGAAGCGGCAATTACCTACACCACATCGTTCACCTATTGCGGTCGCTGAACTTGTTTCAAACCACTTCAGCAAACTAACGTCATCTTCACATTAGTTTGTCCGTCTACTTAGGTCACCTAATTAAGCGGTTGTAGACGTCGCTTCCCGAATGCGACCGACTACCAAGTTCTTTACACTGTTGCGGTCGCCGTACGCAACATGCGGCGGTCGACTCAATGTAATTGCCATGTAATGTTGTCACAGATATCAAAATCTCTACTAAAGTGCCTACACGCCAATCTCAAATTCAATAGCCATAGCAGATTAAATTTTCTCCTGTGAGTATTAAGGTTACATTTGCAACAGGAGTTCTGTCTGAGATACCACCTTTTGTGTTACCAGGGCAGAACTTTGAATGGCAACTTATAGCTGGTAACAGGGTCATACACACGCTTAAAGACAAAAGTTGTCTCTCCTGTGGTCAATAGTTATATGATGGGTCTAAAGCAGCCCTGACGGCGTTTTTGCGGGTATGGGCTTAGCCAGAAAGTCAGGCCTTAAAAACGTTAACTTTCGGTATGTCCACAGGAAAGACGGTAACCTAAATCTGTGTATGACCCAACAACGGCTTACTAGATTTAACTTCTACAATAGGATGACATCACACTGGTAAACATCTTACTCTACTCGTGCAAAATGTGGTTTCAGAATTATCAACAAGTCTTTTTAAAGTTGTTGGTATATCTGTAGCTCTGCCTACCCCACTCTGGGAATGAAGGCGTGATGTTATGTATGTGGAATGACACTACTGTTGACGGTCAATTTATAGCTCAAATACAAAATTACCTTTTAAGAGTCTCGTACCTTAAATGGAAAAAACGAAAGCCTTATAGGATCATCTCGTTGGCCGTTCTTCTGTCTGTCAAGACCCTTTATCTCGCGTGACGGTATCGAGATGAAATTAAAACCATGTACTCAAATATACAGTCCCTTGAAGCTGTGAAAAAATCAAACTTCTAAGTTAACGTAAAACTGGTTCAGCCATTTATGCCGCTAAAAACGTAAATTTCGACACTTAAATGATTCATAATTTATAGGGTACTTTCACTAGACCTAGGTAGTATCCTGAAATTTGACAAGGAAGATCTTACAGCACAAGTAAAGAGCAAAATCCGAAAATCGTTAGTTGCTCCAACACAAAAAAATGCGAGCGCAAACTTACTTGCAGTTGATAAATTAATTTTGACCTGTGTCGATTTATGGTGATAACTGTTTTGCAAAAGCAAAATCAAGTTTGTCCCTGAATACAATTTTACATTCTTATAAGTTGCTACGGTATCCTCGGCCCGCGAATCCGACTCGTTTTGCCTGGCTTTTTTATTATACAGTGGATTTGGTACGGCACATTGAAAGCGGACAATTCGCCTGCCATCCTAACTGGAAATTCCCGGCATGACATGTCTATTTTCAATGAAATGGACGTTTTAGTTGGTATTGTTATAGAGTTGCTACTGTAGTGCATTTCGTAGTTCTGATTAGTTGCCGTGTCTCAAAATACTGAAATACTCACATATTATGGTGCATATTACGTGAGCTATTATCAAACTAAAACGTCGCTTTGACAGGCCGCCGCGTTAGAGGTATTTTAAGCCGACAGTTAGACACCGAAATTTCACATTGTGGGCTGGTTTTAGACGCTTTTGTATCGTCGCGAAGTATTTAATCTAACTTGAAATTTGACTTGAAAACGTCGGATTAACTTGAAATTTTGCATAAAATGCGGTTCAAATGACAGAATAATGATGATATCGTTGACCATACCCCCTATTACACCGTCTTGACAATGACATTTCAGTGTACATGGCGCAGCTTATATGAAACCTAGTGATGTATAAGCGTGTTAACTTTGCAATGTATACCGCATTGTCACCAGTCACGAGCCATTTTCAAGGGGGCTGATATGGATTACCTGACCTAAATGTTGCTTTGGATTTAGGTCTGGCGATCTGCCCGGCTATTCTGCAGTTGCTGCTGTTACCAGCGTGTCCAGAATCTCCACGGTACCTGCTCATCACAAGGCAGTGGGAGGAAGAAGCGAGGCGCGCGCTGAGAAGGCTTCGGGCTAGCAACCAGGTGATTTTGTGACTTCAAATTAGGGATGGGCTGATGTTGACTTGTAAAAACGAAGTAAGTAACTAACTGCCTAGGGTCATGGCACCAGTGTTAGACACTTTAGTACCAATTTCACCAAACGATGTTAACCACTTAACAGACGATTAGGGCGTTAACAGTTGTCAAAATGTATGAACTAACGGTTGATTGACATTGATTAAATATAACATCGTATGGTAATTAAGCTGACAGGCAATAATAGACACTCTTAACTCAAAGATGATACGGCCATAAATTTGTTGTAGCCAAACAAATAATTAACGCTTATCACTACATAGTATAAAACAAAGTCGCTTGCCGCTGTCTGTCCCTATGTATGCTTAGATATTTAAAACTACGCAACGGATTTTGATACCGTTTTTTTTAATAGATAGAGTGATTCAAGAGGAAGGTTTATAAGTATAATACTTTAACCCGGAGCGAAGCGAGGGCGGGTCGCTAGTCTTCTATAAAATAAGAATAATACATATGTCCATCAATGGCCCCTTGTCCATTACTAGACCCCGCATTTATGGCGTAATGACGTCACAATAGGGTAGTTTGGGGAGTAAATGGTACGGAGTTAATTATTCAAAAAACTAACGGTTTTTAACCGAATAAATGTTAATTTTGACGTCATTGTGCCAAATCCGGGGTCTATCCATTACTGGTTCCATCACCTTCAATACAGTTAAACAAGATGCGAGCGCGGCAACGCTTTTGCAGTCTTAGGATTGCAGTTTTAAGATCGTTGGGGTCTCAGATCTCACCATCAAGTAGCCTCTATGCTCTATGCGATAAAAAAACACCGTGATCGTTCCTGTATTACTCACATCAAGGCTTCTAAAATCAGACCATGTTTAATTTGCTGTTCTTCTGGCCTAGGTGGAAGAAGATATTGAGGAGATGAGGGCCGAGGAGCGAGCGCAGCAGGCCGAAGCTTCCATCTCTATGAGGGAACTCCTCTGCTCCCCCACGCTTCGGGCTCCGCTGCTCATTGGAGTCGTGATGCAGTTGTCCCAGCAGCTTAGTGGAATCAACGCGGTAAGACCAACTTGGGCCATGACTGGACACTACAAAACTCTCAAAAAGACATCGTCGTCACAAAGCCAGTTCTAAAGTAACTCGTAATTAATGAAAGCGTACAGCCAGTTTCCAACCCCATTTCAGCCTTTTATTGTTCATGTCATCAAAAACACGTTCATTTCTGAACATAGACCGGTGCTTTGATACTCGCGACCTTTTTCCGCAAGAATTTATAGATTTTCTGAGTGCATATTTAACACATCCTCGACGAAGCCAATATTCATTAGAGTTGTATACTAACACTTTATTGTACTAAAACCATTACATTACAAAAATATTAAAATTAAAGAAATTAAAGTAGTACAAAGATGAACTCATCCCTTTAAGGGATCTCTTCTAGTAAACCTTCGAGCGAGTAAGTAAAAATAAATGTAACAATCAATTGACAAACACTTGAGTACCTCATTAAAAGCAATATAAGCAACACGAAAATTATACATATAAGCACATCAATTCCTAAATATATAGTTGTCACGATAGTCTTCTGCTAATTATTTGTTAAATTCCTCTTGAGGAAAATATATATATATATATATCTCGGGACAATGTCACACAAATTAACCCAGTCCCAAACTAAGCTCTAGGCTTGTACTATGGGTACTAGACTTCGATAAACATACTTATATAGAGAAATAAATACTCAAATACATAGAAAACATCCAAGACTCAGGAACAAATACTCGTGCTGACACACAAATATCTGCCCTTACCGGGATTTGAACCCGGGACCGCTGGCTTCGGAGGCAGGGACACTCTCAACTAGGCCAACGTGTCGTCAATATTTTGAATTGGTTGATATTATAATACAAATAATATTACATACTTTGAAATTTAGGTCTTGAATAAGCGGGTTGGTAACTTGTTATGGTAATTTTTTACTTTATCCTGCGTATTATATTCTTTCCCGTGTGGTTGCCGGGTTAGGATAGTGCCACTCCATGTCTTCCCGTGGATGTCGTAAGAGGCGACTAAGGTAATAAGGGCTTGTAGTACTATTTGTGTAGCGAGGCGATAAGACAACCGGTGAAATTACTATATAGCATAGAGGCATTCCATCTTAGTCCTCAGGGTTGGCAACGCATTTGGGGTCTTCGGATTATGGTCTTTAGAATTCAAATGTCTATGGGTCTCAGATTCCACTTACCATCAGGTGGCCAGAGTGCTCGTGTGCTTACTCCTTAAAAAAACATGTATGTATGTTATATTCCTCAGGTCTTCTACTACTCTACCTCTTTGTTCACTTCCTCTGGACTCACGGAGGAGGCTGCCAAGTTTGCAACCATGGGGATTGGCGCGATCATGGTGGGCATGACCCTTGTTTCACTGCCACTGATGGACCGAACTGGACGAAGGTATATTGCAAACGTCTAAGCTATAACCAGGGCTCGGACAAGTCATCGCAGAAACTGATATGGACATGGGACAAGACTAAATAGAGTCGCGACTTAAGATTGTTATTATCTAAAGCTGATACAATTATTATCGTAATTTATAATTTAACATTTGACCTTTTTAGTCGCATACCTGTCATGGATTTGTCAAAGTGGCTTGAAACAGTTTTGTGGTGACAATTTAAACAAATACAATTATTTGCTTAATTATGGTTATTTCTAAATAGTTTAAATATGGTGCAAATAAATACAATTAATAAGTGGATTAAGGACTACCCCGAGCTCCGTTATCAGGAAAATGTCAAGGAAATATTGTGTACAGCATGTGACATTCGTATTAAACAGTTAAAAAAAGATAATATTGATAAACATATTAGGTCAAAAAATCACAAATTGAAGACAGCTCCGCCAGAAATTTCTTATAAAACTTTTTGCATCGATTTGTTGATGTTCCTAATTTCTGTTAATATTCCATGGAATCAACTCAATAATTCACGCTTCAGGGCATTTTTCAAAAAGTATCTGGTGCCCTGGGAAATACCTAATGAATCCTATATTAGGAAAAAAATCTAATTGAAAAATAAATGTAATTGAAAAATATAATTAAATAATATTGTACATAATGCGATTCTATTGATCTTGTTCTATTGCCGTCTTGCGGTTGTTTTGCGATGACTTGTCCGAGCCCTGGCTATAACACCTGGGGTCGTAACCTTATAAATTCCAGACATTGAACTTTAATTCTATTTATTTTCATTTGCAAACCCCGAATTGACGGGTGCGAAAATGTACCAGTGCTAGTGATTCATTAAATATTCACTAAGTTTATCGACATCGATAAAGTAATTTTTAATCATCATTATCATAGCTACTGGTCAAGTTTCAATAGGTACATTTTATTTATGTGCAAACCACTTTTATTTATAACTATCGCAACTATAACCAACCGGTATCCTGGGCTCGAGTAAATTTTATCAACCATTGAAATTACATTGAATAACAATTAATTCAGTATAACAACATTCTTTAGCATTCCGACGAATTGAGAACCTTTTTGTTTTTAAGATGGTTAAAAATGCCTCGCAAGAGAAAGATCGTTTATTTTCATGGGAAACTGATTATTTAAATATAGAAGATAAACGTACGCCCTATTTTTGCAAGAAATGTGCAATCCATATATCACGAAAAAAGTTGTCAATATTTAATGAATCACTAGCAATCAACACACATTCAAAACTGACACTTACATCGGAGCTCAAAGCGCAGTCAGTGAGTATAAAACCAGTCTATTATAGAAGACAGCTAACTGCGTAGTAATAGCATACGCATTTTTAATTTAATTCGGCTACTAATAGAGTATAGAGTTCTATGAATTCACATTGCAGTTAGCCGCCTTCTGTGGTAATTTTACGTTACTTTATACTAGTACTTGCGGTGTACGTCCACGTGCTTTCAGTCGATTACTCTTTCTTAACAGTAACACACACATCTCATCTAACTCCACCTCAGACTTCGATTTCGGTTACGACTGTAACGATAAAACCACCTCCGTCAATCCCTGATTTGTACACAAAGCTCAACTCAAACACATTTAAACGAAAGGAACTTATCTGGGGATTGATTAAGATTTAGTATTTTCTTTCCTTGTTGTATTATGTATACTTTAAGCATTGAATAATCTTTTTTTATATTATTGCTATAGTGCTGTTATTTTCACTAAAGCTTAACTATTTCGGTACGACCAAAACCAACTTAAACACCTTCTAATGTTATTCATACGTAATATTTATCAAACAGTCTTTGAAATCAAGTTTCCATAAACAATAAAAGCTTCTTGGATAGTAAAACGTTGGCATACAAACAAATATACTGGGTGTTGCCTGTAATAGGAGCAATAAATTGAGGGATCGTTTCTACTGTATAAACGTAGCAACATTTGTTCTACAACTTTTACAAAATATGTAATTTATTATTTGGGATTTTTTCGAACAAACTTAATAGCATTTTCAATGTACTCCATCCAATAGTCTAGTTGACATCTACTGTCAGCTTACAAACTTTGTAGTTTTCGCAATACATTGCTGGCTTGGAAAATCTAAATTAATTAATATTTAGTAAACAACAAGTTATTTTCAAAAGTTGTAGAATAAATGTTACGTTTGTGGTGTGGAAACGATCTCTAAATTTATTGCTCCTATTACAGGCAACACCCGGTATTTATAGTAAATAAACTTTTCCACGTATGTACCTATTTAATTTGATTTAATTCCAGAACTCTACACCTGTACGGACTCGGCGGGATGTTCATCTTTTCCATCTTCATCACGATTTCATTCTTGATAAAGGTGTGGTCTTTCATTATTAAGGATTCGACAATACAGAGAGGATCCTCCTGTAGCTTAAAATGTGATGTCAATGTAGCTAACGGTAAAGCTTGGTCCACAATGAGAAATGCATAGGTATGATAAAATCCGTGGCTGGCGTGAATAAGTTGATAAGTCGTTGAAAAAGAATGAAGTGATTTGAACTGTACGCAATTTGTTCTAAATACACATTTCATTAACTTTACATCTCGACTTATCAACTTATTCACGCCGTGCACGGAAGTATAAATTATACGATGTATAGTCAAGGGTAAAAATAAACCTGGTCTAAGCTGCAAAAATACATGGTGACACTATTATAGTTCCCTCTACCGTTTATATTTGGAATAAAGCAGTGACAAAAAAAAAACTTAGGCTCCAAAGATACAACATTGTTTTTATACGTGTTAAAGTCGACGATTAAAAGGACTTTAAAAGGGACGGACGGGTTGTGTTAGCCCACCCCTGGACTAGAGCAATGCGTGTATTTGCATCGGATGCGATACGATTTAAATGACTAGGTTTTTCGTAAAGCGACGTGTGATGTCACATCACCTTTATTCTCGTAAGATTCAATATTTTCGTAACATTCTAATTTCAACCCTGTCGAAATAACTATAGGGTGCTTATTATATTTGGCATTATTGACATAAACCTGGGGAACCGGGAGGCCATCGCGATTATAATAAGGTTTGTGTAAATTTTTGTGGGATTTAGATATGTATACATATTGTTGCTCTTGGCTGTACTTGGCGTTTTATAGTAGCAATTTTATCGCACCCAATTTCTCATTGTGTATTAAGCTTAATGGCCACCATTTTGCGCGACGGCGACTGCGGTGGTGGTCGAGCACAAAAGGCACCTCAAATATCACACTCACCTTGTTAAATTGTCATTTTAAAGGTCCCTCATTCATGTCACATGAAAAGCGAAATAGATGAACGAGTGGAGAATCGAGTTACTCAGATTGTAACGCATGCTACCTCATTTTGAGGAAGGAAGTTACCACCTCATTTTATGAGCTGAGTTAAACCTTCGTTTACAATTTCCTTCCCATAACTACAGCGGAGAGCAATCGGCAAAAACAAATAGTTCTAAGTTTGTGTGCATATAAGTTATGTTTTTATATGATAGGCAGACATAGACGTTTTAGTGGCATGAATAAAATTGTCCTAGGGAGTTCCGAACGATGTTAATTTATCGATAAATTGTACTTTATTTCTTATGACAGTTATGACTATGAGATAACGTATAATATGGACATGAAATTTCCATACACCGTAACTCAAAACAAAAGTGGCATGAATATAACGATAAAAATAAATGATTATCTACCTATTTTTTTTTAAGTATGAGTCCTTTCCATACATTTTCCAATAACTGAGTAGGTAAGGATTATACAGCACAATGCTACACAATGTCATACAATTTACCTAAATATGACTTTTTGTTTGGTTTCACTTAACTTTGTATGGAAATCGATTGAATAGCATTAAAAGAAGTTTTTGTGTAAGAAACCTATCGATAGGTAGCAATCAGCATTTTAGTTACTCTCTATTTTATCCGGTAAACGATACCTATCTACTATGAAATGTCACATTGAAACAATTATCGATAATTTTAATATCGGAAGGAAGTCCCTAGTTCATTGACGCTCCTGCCAAAAAAACTTCTATGTCTGGTGATAGGTCTAATGCAGTCCTGACGGCGTTTTGGCGGGAATGGGCTTAGTCAGAAAACTAGGCCTTTTTAAACGTTACCTTTCGGTGTGTCCACAGAAAAGACGGTAACCTAAATCTGTGTATGACCCACATGCTTAGTACCGATCGCTGCCCGTCGCTACCACCACCACCGTCGCGTAAAATTGTCTCCACTATGACATAACTATTCAGTTTATTTTAAGGCGAGTGTCAAGGACAGAGCTATATCAGTCACGTAGCACTATCCTTTTCTCTCAGCGCGGATTAACCTGCATAGCTATGTCATAATAACCCAGGCCGTTAATTACCCGCAAAATTATAAACAGGATGTTCTTTAATCATATTTTTTTGACCAATTTTTTTTTTATTAACTTTGATTCTGAGTGGCCAAATTGGTTTATTTTTTTGTTTCTGGATTGCTCCGGTATTGGTTCTGAATGCTACCTGATAGGTAAAACACCGCGTCTATGTGTTGCGAATGAAACAAACACGTCAGTAATTAAGTTTAAGGATCGTAGTTAAGTTTATGAACGTTTCTTAAAGGTGCCTTTACACCAAACAAAAGAATGCTTGAACATTATCCAGTCTCTATTTTCTTCCAACGGATGTATTGCATAGAGTACTTGTTAGTTATGAGTATCTCGTTTTGAACCTAGCGTTACTTCAACATGAGCGATTTTTTTTTGCCGTATCCCTTTTTTGACCGAGTTAACAAGCATAATATTTTAATAAGGCAGCCAGGACACTTCAACGTTTGAAGTATAGCTAAGCCCTCAGTAATAGAAAAATATTTATTTGCTGAGAACGTTGCATTGTTTTTATGTTCAACTACTAGAGGTTCGTTACTTTATAGTAGGAAATACGAACCGGTTAACCGGCTCTTTTTATTCTGCAAAAAACCGTTTTTTTTTTATACAGAACCGTAAAAAGTTACAAATATATCGATTAGCTATGAAGATTTTGATTTGAAAGGCTATTTTTCTTACATCTCTTTAAAGTTACAATTACGCGAAGTAAATGTTCAATAAGTTTATGACAAGCTATACTATAATTTTAAACTTAGTCACTTTTATCTAAATTAGATCATCAATTTTATGTTTATTAATTTAATTACGATGATTATTTAAACTATTGATACTATTAATTTAATTCATTTTTTTTTAATTTTCACCATTAACCGGACTTGATAAGTAAACCGGTAGTTACATTTCATAGTCTCCAAGTACTCCGATATGCATATTTTATAATTCAACACTTTCTCAACTCCTTTACAAGTGCAGAACTTCAAAACGGTTAAAATAGATTGTTTCAAAACTTAAAGCGACGATGGGTAGTTTTCAAGACCAATACTTCAGAACAATTCAGAACGAACTTACGCTAAACTTTTTGAAACTTGGGCAAACTTTCAGTGTACATTTTTTCGAGATTATTTGCGGTGTTTTTTCAATATTGCGTTCATAAAGGTCCCTAGAGACGATCATGCGCAGTCAATGTTTACGTAATTGTGAATAATAACGACCGTTTATCGTTTACCGTTACAATTGAAATCGATTAATTGTCAATTGGCACTGCGTGATTGAGAGTGGATCAAATGTTGATTGAAAATTAACGCGTCGTCCGTTCTAGCTAATTGACAGCCAACTGACATTGGTTTTGATGCCGACCATGCCGGATATCCGAACACGATATTAAGTGTTATGAGTAAAACGCAGATATAAAATGGATAATTATGGACTTTTTAGATAACTGCGTTTCAAACAAATCTATATACTTTTAGACTAATATAGAGCCCGGAATTTTCGTAACACTTTTGAGCTGTCATAGGGACTTCTCGTCTATCGACTTCCGATATACAAATGTATGTCGATAAATACAGAATACATCTTTTTAAATATGATTACGAGTAGAAGTAAACAACACGGAGGTTTATCGCGAATGAACGATCTCTTCGAGATAACCTTTGGATACCAAGTTTTAGGAAATTATAAATAGAAATTAAAATAATATTTTATTGTTTCTTGTAACTATTAGTACCTAGATGTCTTATGCCTTTTAATCAATTTTGAAAGAAATTGCAACGAGAATTAATATCGAGCCTAATTATATCATGTTATGTACTCATAGCTCAGGCTCATGTAGGCCTTTAATCTGATGGATGACCTTTTTATCTGCATATGTGTCTATGTCAATCACTCGATGACAATTCTTGTTGCAATTTCGAGAACAAATTGAAAATGCCTCGTAACATTTTCAGCCACTCAAAACTTATCCAAAAGAGATCGCTCTTTAGCGATAAGGCCGCTTGTTGTTTACCTTTACTTTTAATCTTCATTCTATGTTGTATTATGTTCTATAATGTATCGATAAAATATGTAAATCGGAAGTCGATAAACGAGAAGTCCCTATGACAGCTCAAAATCGCTACCAAAATTCCGGGCTCTTCTAATATATAAAGCTGACGAGTTTGTTTGCCTGAACGCGCTAATCTCAGGAATTGCTGAACCGATTTAAATGAAATTTGGTATGTCGACAACTAAGGTTCCGGGGAAGGACATAGAATACTTTTTATCCCGGATAATAGAACAGTTCCCGATGGAATAGCGATTAACGAGGTATTTGACATAATATAGACGACACTATCTAATTGTGATTTAATAGTGTCGTCTACATACACATAGGGGGAGGAGCTGAAACTAATACAGAACACGCATGAAAATCAGGATTGAGTTTTATTGATACGATTTAGGAAAAAATATTAAAAAAAAAACGCAATACACTAAGTTTTGACCTGAACATTAAGATTTTATATAGAATCAAAACTTATTAAAATTTTAAAACTTTTTTTAATGTTTAGCTACATTTTTTCGGCATTCTCATTGTATTTTCTTACGTAATATTTTAATTAAACGATATTGGCTTAAACATAGTAATTTACGAAATAAAAGCAAATTTCTTTGTAAGGTCCTTATATTTTCAACATTTCCATGCTGACTTCTTAAACTTGCCGGATTAAACTTCACCTTTGAGATCGACGCAGCGCTGTATTGAGAGAATCACCGCCCTGATCAAACAACAAGCCCTAACGCGTGCAATTGATGGTCTTTGTCACCATCGGAACTTACATTAAATCACGGAAATATTGACAGTTGCCATTGATCGTTTCAAGAGGCCTTAAGTTCCACTTTGTTACTATTTTACCTTCCAAATCAAAAAGGCAGTGTAAGCAAAACTGCCTCCTACTCTTATAATAGGTGTCCCAAAATTTACGCAAGATTTACCATACTAATAGTATGGTAAATGTTGTGTACATTTTGGGACACCTTTAGTACCTTTTTTTGGACGTGGAGAGTAGACTTTTACACCCGAGCCTGGCGTGAAATGAAGGTTGACGACATTAAATTAACGGATCATTATGCTTAGAAACAGATTTTCAAAAACATATTTTGTTTTGTTGAATACAATTTTAATAGCTAATGAGAACCACAAGCTTTTTTCGATGAGATTCAATTTAAATTATCGTATTAGCTCGGGTGTAAAACTTATCACGATTATTTAAAATTTTAAGCGTTCCCTTTTTGTTACCTAAATATATTTTTTGGTAAGTTACAAGGGAAATGTGTTTTCACTAATGTTTCATCGTTTTATTATTTACTTAATCATATTCTATTGTGAATATTCAGACGTTTAACGCATCTTTTTTCTCTATTTAATAATCACATTAAGTTAGCCATGAACATTGTTCTTCAAAGCTTATTTTTTTCTGATAACCGACTTTAATCGAATTGAATGGTAAAATAAATATATTTAAGATGTTACTAATTATTTAATAAATATATAATTTGTCATTTTGCTTTAATAATAAATCTAATTCATCGTTTAATACGATGCTCTGTTATGATTAGGGTTAGGATTTTGGTGGCAAATCGTGGTTCTAGAATCCATGAATTCGCTATTTCCTAATTACTATAAACATACCAAACTTGATTTTGAACCTCAGTACTATCATTATTTCAAAATAAACTGCTAAACTACTAAGTATATTTTTACCAAACCAGAATGGATTTTTGAACCACAATTTGCCACCAAAGGTCCTCACCCTAGTTATGATGGTGATAATGATAAAGCACTATCACTTGATCACATTGCATTAGAAATTATTTAATTAGTTGTAAGACAATTAGTAAAATAGTTGTTTAGTTTAGTTATTAGTTTTAGTTAGTTTCCTACCTGCCTTAAGCGTCTCTAACGTGAGTAAAAACACTTTTCATTTATTTGAATAACTTCTGAAAAGCTCTCGGTCAGAGCCTATAGCCAAGATACGTTCGCGTCACTGGTAGATCACGTGACTTTTGGTTTTATTTCTTGTGTATATTCCAATTTCTATCCCTTTTAATGGGTAATTGGTTGATTTTAATAACATTTCATAATCTCCGAGGACTGTGAATTAGGTGACACTTAAGGCAGGGCAGAATCACGTTAGCTAATAACTTTTCTGAATCCAATTACTATTTCGAGTTGGTGTGGCTTAGTGCGGCACCGATTGAACGGTCCGGAAAAACATTGCTTACAATGTTTTTTTCTGGCCGAAATTCCATTCAATTTGGTGTTACAGACAAACATCAAAAGTAAACGACTGTTTTTTGCATGGAAGGGGTCCGATTTCGGATAAAAAATACACGTTAGTAGGGACCATCAGTCTGATCAAGAAAAATTGAATTGATGTATGGAATTGTCCGCTTTGTTACCAAGAAATGTATTGGATTTGGGTAACAAAACGGACCTAATTTAAAAAAAAAAAAAAAAAAAACCTTACATCTTTTGGGGACATATCAGGAATTCTATTTTTCTTGTTCAGAATGATGGTCCCGACTAACGTGAAATTTTTTGAAAAAATTTACCGTTTCGGTTGAACAACCAAAACTAACCTAATTTACAACAACTATTAACGTAAAAACTGTTTCTCTGTAACATTATAACTAGACTAGCGGGTCGAGGTTATGTTTGAATTTATGTTCTAATTTTAAATATAAAGCACCAGTTTTTTCTTTATGGTAAACTTGGCATAGAGTTTTTTTGGTTCAAAAAAAAAGGTGAAGTAAGCTTTGTAGCCAATCGACTCGCTTGTCAAACTGCAAAGATTCAACAGTCAATGTCACGAGTAAGAATTTATCCGCTTTTAATCACTCAATTACTTTCGACCTTGACTTTGGTACGTTTAGAATATGCTTCACTACTGAAGGCTTACGCACCGCTTAAACATCGCTTCTACCCCTCCCCCCATCAAAATTACTCGTAATCAAAAATAATGGGTCATGAAGTACTAAAATTATAAACAAAAGACCCCTATTTAAGCGTAATTTAAACTTAGGTGAAGTTCATACAGAAGTTTTTGTTATAATTTTGAGTAACAAAAGTAACGTACAGTCATAAAATGCAGCCCAATGACATGCATTGATAGGGGTATTTATACGCCGTAAGTATATTTATTTGTTTACTTGGAATTACGTAACTTTGGGCTATTTTTGCAATGAATTTAATACGAGAAAACATTTAATTTCATGTTCTATTTTGTTACTTCCATACATTGAAGATTCAACGGTAACAAAGCCGAAGTTTAAACATTTGCTTTCGTCTTCCGTTGAGATTCAACAGTATTTTTAAGCAAACATAAATCAAAGTTTAATAATTCTGATCAAATAAACGGGCTTATGGTGTTGAAAATGGCCATATTTAAACGGTGCAAATATTGCTTGTCCCATCGTTGAAGCTTTTGTGACTGTATTTTAATGACACTTACCGTCTAGGACATGACATGTCCAGTTCTAGGCTGTCACTTGAAGACTGGGTTCGTTGCAACAAAGCATAATGTACATTGTCTCTTCAAGTAAATTGAACGTCGTCACAAAAAATAATAAATGGAGCAGGTTGCGAGCACCTGCCTTTCCATGGCATAAAAAACTATTTCACCGATTTTATAAGCATCAAGCTAATAAGAAATTTATTATGTTTTTAGCATGACGGGATATCTTTATTCTGGTGCTGTTGGATTTTCGCCCATCTCAGCAATAAACCTGCCCATTATCCGAGTTTAAATTCGATACTATTGATGTACAGTATGGGTATTGTAACGAGCTTAGTGGGCGTCAAAGCATGCACGCATCGACAACCTTTTTTATTTATTTTCTCACCTTTTTTTGCTTAGCTTTGCTCCCTCCCCCCCCCCTGTGACTTTCCTGTCACCGTTACCGGGAATCTTGGTAGGCAAGTACTTTAAATTGATCAAATGAACATCACACACTGCACTACACGTCACTAAAAAGAATTGGAACAGAAAGACGCAAAGCACGCGACTTGCAAAAAGAATCGTTAGCACTGTGCCAGTCTAACCGCATAGGGGTGAGATCGGAATAAGTGGAAATTGGCATTGTTTGCATGTTTCGTTGATTATTCTGATTTTGCCCCTACATAAACTGACTTATATGTGTTTAGACTAAACGAAGCGCCGGCAATACTAACCATCTTTTATTTTGACTGTGACGTAATGAAAATCGCATGCTAAGATTCAAGCAGTCACTAAACGGGACATGCTTGAAATTAAATTTAAATTATAGCCAGACTAGAATAAGAAAACAGTAAATGGGCGACTATTTAAATCTGCGTTACGTAAGCAATGGAAAAGATAGATAAAGTTTCTCGCAATAACGAGTCATTTATACTCCTATTACAATAAAATTAAACATTTATTTAATGACAGTTCGATTCTAAGCGTGCCATTTAAAATGTCAGTCAAAATAGCCACATTATCACATTCAGTTCCACCAACACTCCAACGTAGTCAATTACATACAATTTTTGTTTGGTAGTTCCGAATGTGTTATTCGTTTTGATAGCAGTGCTCACGAGTCTCCAATACCTACTTAACACCAACACTGCCTAAAAGCAGGTTCCTCACATGCAAGCGGATGGCGGTACTTCACTGTTGTAAATACCGGGGTTGTTATGGTGTCCCAGTCCTTTTCTGCCATTTTTACTGTCAAATGGATTGATTGAAACATGTTTGAAAAGAGGTTGGTATCAACAGACTAAAAAAAAAACTTCAAGTCAAGAATATCAATCGTAATTAACAAATAGGACTAAGAAGCTTATACGAGTGTAACAACTCCTTAAAGCTAAGAAAAATGACCTTGAATGACGTCGCTTATGTTTTCTGTCCCTTTCTTTAGGATGAAAAGATAGGGAAAAAAACATAAGCGACGTCATCCAAGGTCACTTTTCTTGGCTTCGATTCGTTGTTCGCCGTGCAATCTCCAGTGTCACATATAAGCTTGTTGGATAGGACTCGTATTGTTTTGTTTTTAAGATTGAAAATGTACGCGTATATCATACTCTGAAACAGGGCGTATTTATCTTAGAAGCGGGTCGAAAGTGATACCCCTAGAAGGAAAAGTAATTTGAAGATACAGAAGTCTATACAACCTCTCTGTAATAAGATTATTAAATAAAACAAAGTCATGCTTAAGAGGACTGTGAAGCGAAAAAAATCCACACAAAATGCGATAACGTTTTTCTCGCCTTAAACGTTGTCCGAATGTTACGATTTTTTAATATGTTATAGATGTTATGAAAAACTATGTCTGTACGTTTTCCTTTTCAAGAAAATATGTATTGGAAAGAAAATAAAATAAAAAAACAAAAGCGGAAATGTACAGACCTAGTTTTCCATAATATCTAGAACATATTCAAAAATCGTGGAAATCGGACTAGATTTAGGGGGTGAGGAACGTCATCGCCCGGAGCTAAATTTGTATGGATTATTTTTGACAGCTACACGATTTAGGCATCGCTTCACAATCCTCTTAAATCTTATACAGCCTCTTGGTAAAACTATACCGAGTTTCACTTTTATAAGTTTTAGTATCAGGTTTCCTCATACTCGAGTAGCGTTGAAAAAGTCCGAAAAAAATCCCGTTTTTTTTCAAACTCGTTTATTTCGGAATTTTATAGAAAAACACAATTAAATTTTCTGCTCATATTTTTAATCTACAGGGTATTTTTTTATCAGTGCACAAGTTTTAACATATGATTTTGTATCGTTAATATAATATATTAGGTACGACAATAAAATGATTTCATTTTTTTTTATGTTGCAAATTATCTCTCTTTTACCTTCTCGTGTGGACACATTTCACACTAGAAATGATGACATGGGTTGTCAAGCTGTAGGTATGCGATACACTGTATTGGTATTCGAAATTTAAAATTTCATGTACAGCTTATCAGACAACAAGCCCCGCTCCTACTGATATTCTAAATTTGAAATTTCATTTATTAACTTACTTAACAACACTCCCCTCTCCTCGCTCGCCTGCATTAGAGGGTCCATGAATATCGTTAAGTTAGTGGAATCATTGAATCGGCAATATCTCTAATATTTTTTTAAGCTAGAGTAAAAATAACACGTGTGTTATTGATTACCAATAGCGAAGCAAATATTAAAATTTGTGCACCTATTAAAAAAAATCCCTGTATATTCGGTCTAATTTGCACCTACACAGTGGTGACATCGACGATAAGGAGGCATGAACAATTGAAACAGGTGGCGAAAGTGACAGTGATTGACTATGAATAAATTGTTATTTACCGGCCCTGTGTGATTGCCGGGTTAGAATAGTGCCACTCCATGTCTTCCCGTGGATGTCGTAAGAGGCGACTAAGGGAATAAGGGTTTTACTGTTAGGCGATGAGCTTGCAACCTGTCACAAATACACTAGTGAACTTCTTGGCCTGATTGTGCAAAATGTGGTTACAGAATTATCAACAAGTCTTTTTAGAGTTGTTGGTATTTCTGTAGCTCTGCCTACCCCACTGGGGAAAAAGGCGTGATGTTATGCATGTGTACGTAAATTTTTTGTGTTATTTTTCCTAAAAAAAACCAGAAATAACCCAACACAACAAGAAAAAAGTAAATTATTAAAAATTCCCAAAAAAAAGAAACCAGGAGATTTGATTTCGATTTTTTCCGTAATTTTCACCGCTAGTCGAGTGTGAGGAAACCTGATACTAAAAAACTCAGTATTATGACATAACCGCATCGATTTTTTTTGTGTGAAATAGGTTGGTTAAAAATCAACTATTGTTTTTACTCATTTGAGCCACGAAAAAAAGGATCAATTAATGACTTTAATCCGTGAGATCGTTTTGTGGTGGTATAAGGAATAAAAAAAACACATATCACTAGCTTTTAGCTACATGGGCGTAAAGTAACAGTTTCAAGCCACAAGGGCATGTGGAAAGTAATTGGGGGAAAAATAACCACTTTCGAAAGAAAAGGCGTTTTTTTATATTTTTAATTTGTTTATTTACCAGACTGTGTCAGAAATTGGTTTAAGTCTTTCGAAAGTATTTTAATATATAAATAAATAATTTTCTTAACGGATATTAACAGTTAGCACACCGGAGCTAATGGTGCGTAAATTAAGTTCCGTCAAAATTGACACCATGTAAATAATATGATCCATTCTTTTGTTTACGCAACGTCACCGTATTTTACGCGTCTGGTATTCGCTTCCTGAGGTGCCGTTAGCTGGGCGTTTTTCAATAAAGTGTAAATAGTTAAGGACACTTTAACTTTCCATTTCGTCACGAAAATTAAACATATGTACATTTAGGTTAATTTTCGTGACGAAATGGAATAAAGTTTGTTAATTTTTGTCCTTAACGATGTACACTTTTTTTGGAAACCGCCCAGATTCCTCTGATTGTAAGAGTGACATTCTACTAATATCATAAATGTGGAAGTTTGGATGGATGGATGTTTGTTACTCAATCACGCTAGAACGGCTGAACGGATTAGGACGAAAATTATATTGGAGATAGCTTATACCCTAAATTAACACATAGGATACTTTTCAGCCCGGATTATTTTTTTAAATTCCCGAGGGAATAACGATAATCGAAATTTACGCAGACGAAGTCGCTGGAAACACCTAGTACTACATATAATTGCCTTTAATTAGTAGGAAACAGGATAGGATAATACAGTTTTATAGGTATTATACCAATTTAATGGGGCATTTTTATTCTGCATTTTTTATTGTAAAACCCGTAATCAAATTCTGAAGTTAAGCTTGGTCCGATATACATTGCTCTGTTACTAAGAGCTAGTAGCATTGTAATGTTCACCGACAAGGCAATGGTGAGCAAACAGTTTTAATCAACCATTTGATTTTAAATAATTGGCTTGACTTATTCTATGTTCAGTCTACAATAATTGATTATTTTAACGGTGAACTAGAAAAAATTGTCGGTTTGTTGTCGACTGTAATTTTTGCCATTTCTGACAGTATCTCTGTCAAAAATGTTAAAATGTTGATAGAATAAGTCTAACTCCGGACTCTACAGTGCCATCCCAAATCCAATCCTATAGATTTCTTATTTATGAATGTCTTAACATAAGTAAAAATAATGTCAAATTTGACATTTTATTATACGTACAGTGTAAAAGAATCTACAAAGAAAGTCGTTGTTTGCTTATGTGGTCAAATGTGCTGTATTTACTTTGTGGAAGAACAATAAAAATGGCCTTCAATTGGGATACACCTAAAAAAACCTAAGATTTTAAAAGTATAATGACATTAATTTATTTTATTGTCAATTTTTTCTTTGCAATCCTTTTTAGTACAAAAATGCCATGATTACGAGTTTTTTTTTTAACTGGTTAATTACATCTTGAAATCTCGAATTGTAAAAATACGGTGTATCCTAGTTGATATGGTGCCAAATAACGAGTATTCGACTTTGTGACTTACCGAGTCCTACAATGTCCAAGTTTAAAAGTCGATGCTGACACTTTATAATTGATTTTGAGACCTCATTCGATTTTAGTGGCGGTGCCATCTATAGTCATGACGATATAATTTGAGCCCATGTCACTAAACTTAGATGACACTTTTTTATGCGATAATTGGCATGTAATAAGCACCGTTGGCATTGTTTCTAATTACTGTTAATGCCAACGAATCAGTTTTTTGGTTAAATCTGTAGAAAAGTGACAACCAGCTGAATGTGTCTGGGTTTAACATTGATTGCTATCCGTATGGTACAAAGACAAATCAATCAATGAACTTTATATTTCCAAAAGGAGAAGATGGAGAAGTGTTGTCTACTATTTGTATCGCTTAATAAAGGTAACCTATATTCGACATTGCCTAAACAATATTGTCATTATTGCCCACTGTTATTGGCATTACATCATCTAACTCTTTCTCTCTAACTAGGCAAAGCGAAAGAACATACGTAGAAACCGAAAACGATCGAAAATAATAATTTACACAATATCGATTATAGGCTCAGAAAATAAGTGTCATCGGCTCAAATTACATTGTTTCGACCATAACTGAGCCTGTTTAATATTCATTTCAAATTGGATTTGTGAGTGGTTTCTTACCCGTGGTACTCGTTCATTACCTCCCCTCCATAACAACCAGGATTTGCACGCCAAACAGACACCGTGAGTGATGTTGTTTGTTTAAACCGGCCGGTGCGGGAAAGAACGTATTTCTACCCCCTGATAGGAGTTTTTTGGCTATGTTCAGGAAATGATCGATTGGATGAGCTACTTGTCGGTGGTGTCGACGCTCAGTTTCGTGGTGTTCTTCGCGGTGGGTCCAGGTTCGATTCCCTGGCTGATCACCGCTGAGCTGTTCTCCCAAGGACCCCGCCCGAGCGCCATGGCTATCGCGGTGCTGGTTAATTGGATGGCCAATTTCGTCGTCGGCATCGGCTTCCCTAGCATGAAGGTTAGTTTCTAAATTCCCCTTCGAAACTAAAAGGCAGCATAAGCTTATGGACTCCGTTGTTTTATACTGCCTTCTTTATTTTGAGGCTGGAACAGACTTTTGTATGCTGCAGACGTCAAGCCTTTTTATTACATCCTGAAAATGATCGGTGATAGGAGACAGTTCGGTATAAATTGAAAAGTTAACCAGTTCCGACATCAGAGTCATATAAGCTGCGTCGTGTACGATGAAATGCCACCTTGTCTCGTCTCATTGCATGATGGTGAAATAGGGAGCAGGAGCTCATCTATAACTGGTATTTCGGTGCACATTGCGTAGCTTATCCGTCATGTTTATATATAAAACTGAGAACTTAAAGGACTCGTCAGCGTTGTATACCGAATTGTCACCCGTCACTGTCACTTAGATACTTAATTCATGGAAAGGATTATGGAGCTTGTACTATAAAGGACTGTGGCGTCATTTCAAAACTTAATAGCAATAAATATTACTTGAATGTACTTTGGAAAGTCCCATAGGTTACAGAACAGAGGCCGTAGCCAAGATGCGTTCGCTAACTAGGGTTTCTATTCGTTTTGTTTTCGATCACTTCATACGAAAAGTTACGTACTCGAATAGAAACGCTAGTTAACGAACGCATCTTGGCTAGAGCCTCTGATAATAGAATTTTCTCGTTTTGAAGCTTGTTACGGGGTACAATTACAGAACTGGAAATCACATATCGACGGTTCTGTGACTCAAGCTCGTATATAAAACATTGTCCAGTATAAACTGACACGCACTAAGTATGTACTCGCGTACTTAGTGAGTGTCAGTTTATGCTGTTCAATTCTATACACGAGTTTGAGTCACAGAACCGTCGATATGTTATTTCTAATCTGGTTACTCGTACGTTATTTGGTTGCGAGATGGGCTATTTTAGTGGTGGTACGTCGCTACCACCATCTTATCCATTAACCACCCGCCAAGCAACAGTGTTCGCATTGTGTTCCGGTGTGGGGATAAGACAACCGGTGAAATTACTAGCATAGAGGCATTCCATCGTAGTCCTTAGGGTTGGCAACGCATTTGAGGTCTTAGGATTATAGTATTGAGAATTCAAATGTCTGTGTCTCAGATTCCACTCATCAGGTGGCCTCAGCGCTCGTGTGCCTTCCATACTTGCTAGTTGTGTTCAGTTTGGTAATCTATCACTAACGAATATTTCATGCAAACGAGCTAACAATGGATCACGTTTTGATCACATTTTAAACTTGATTTCAGGCTCTACTGGAAAACTACACCTTTCTGCCTTTTAGTGTATTCCTTGCAATTTTTTGGATATTTACATACAAAAAAGTTCCTGAGACTAAGAACAAGACCTTTGAAGAGATATTGGCATTATTCAGAAACTCGAACGGGAGGTAAGAAATTTGTTTTCTTGAGTTGTTTTTGTTCTATTTCCAACATGACACCGCACTTGGACGTATAATTGAGTCAAGCTATAACTACTTTTATAAATCGAGTCACGGATGTATTTATTAGAAGAACAAGAGAATGATTTTATTGTAATAAAAGAAAAAAATGCGATAAAGTTCAGTAGGAATATAAAACGTCGCGAATATTTCAAAATAAAAGTAAAATTAAAGTGTATTAAAAATGATTTATTTTGGTCAGTAAGTCAAAAAGCTTTGCGAGTTTCCTTGCTTATGGTTCCTTGATTTAAATACAAATTTATACGAGTTGTTATAAACGAGCTCCTTTATACGTCATTTTTTTTTATTTTGTCCATATTTTACACCATAATCATCATAAACCATTGGCACGCGGTGCACCAAAAATCTGTTTTTTATAGGTACTAGTCTTCCTGTGTTTATTAAGGGAATCGAAGGTTTAAAAACATCTTAGGAAGTGGTAAAAATGTGATAAAAAAGCCTTTTATTGTCTAAATTAAGTCAGTAATAGGGAGAAGTGAGTGGGCTAGGGGAAACTTGCTTGAATCGTACCTTTCTAGAGCACTCGTTAAGCACAGATTGTACTTTTTTGTGAATTAGACTCCATATTCATATAAGCCACTTTTATTAACTTGTTTCAATGCAAACTATTTTATTAAAACGTACCTAACTTTTATTATCTGTGAACTAAAAGCAGCACACTACAAAAACACAGATAAAAGTCCATGGGCACATTTTTGGGGGAACTTACGTCCGAAATAAACGTCATTTTATTAATTTTGTGACCACACGGTGGCCTAGTTGGTAGTAACCCTGCCAACGAAGCTAGCGGTCCTGGGTTCAAATCCCGGTAAGGGCAGATATTTTTGTGATGAGCAGGAGTATTTGTTCCTGAGTCTTGTATGTTTTCTATGTATTTAAGTATGTACTTATCTATATAGGTATGTTTATCGGTGTCTAATACCCATAGTACAAGTCTAGAGCTTAGTTTGGGACTAGGTCAATTTGTGTGACATGTTCCCGTGTTTTTTTTTGCAATTGCCAATAGTAAAACTATCAGTGCATATTGCGTGACCTAAGAGAAGACTGCCTTGCCCTGTATTCCTTTTGGTCATCGATTTCTTTAAGTAAATGTTACTTTTTTTATCATTTCCAAAACATTTTAAGACGATTAGACTTACCAATTTTTTTAAGGCAAATTCGAATTAGTTTTGTATTGTTCGCCATATTTTCATCACGCACGAATCGAATTAAGGAAATTTATATTACACGTCTTATTTTTGTTTAAGGTTGCCAACAATTAGATAAAGAGTTAAAAGAAGAACTGGTCAGGCATATTTTAGAGCTTTAGTACTACAAGTAGTTTAAGTATTTATTTGCGGAGTTTATGACTGAGAATTATGATGCAGTACGATTTAGGTATATTGTCGAACATGTTGAAAAACGGTAAAAAGTCGTACCTCTTCTACTTTTAAAAAGGTTTATTTTCTTCGGTTTATTATGTTTAAGTTCAAATTGGTACTGTTTGTTAGGTTATAGAATAAAGATTGTCTGACTGTAATTGAACTTCTTTTCTTTTGTATGATACCATTTGCCCTTAATGGGTGCGAATGAGATAAGTTTCTCCTAATTAGATGCTCAATCACACTCCCAATTTTATTTAATGCCATTGGTATTAGGCGCATTTTTCTATGCAATATCAAATACATTTTCTAAGTGCCGCAAAAAGTTTTCTTTTTTGTTACCGAAATTTTAATAATTTCATTAAGGTAACGAAAGGAAAACTTTCCACAAAAATTGTGACCCTTTTGACAAATCTTTTTAATATTGCATAGTTTCACAACCTACCTTCTTACATGCAATTGATTTTAAACCTTCAAGGCATATACAAAATTTACCATTTCCAAGGATTTTTTAAATTGAAAAGTTTTGTACGTCCCCTGGTACAAAATACAGAATAGCTCTACAATTGGTTTTAAACTTGACATTCAAAATTGTAGTAGTTACCAGGAACTCATGAGGGATTAGGTCTATTAGGTTTCGCCGTCAACATATTTTGTTGTCCTATTCTAAAAAGAATATGAGTAAAGGGCACAAGTCCCTTTTTCTCTATGAATATCACTAATGTGTAATAGGTTGTATTCTGTATAGTAATGGCTAAAATCTAATGGACCTAAATTTCCAGACTAAGCGACGCAGCTGCTATCGACATTGGAGCAGTATTTGCACATTAATGGTCTCAGTGGTGTTCTCTTGCGTAGCGATCATGAGCTCGATCGAAATAGCATAGTTTAGTTTATTAAGTTTGCATTACATGTCAAAATTAAAACTAACTTTAGCATGATTGTCAGCACGAGTAAATAAAATGTATACTTAATAATTCATATTATTTCACCCATAAAGATATCTTAGCAACGGCGGACGAGCTCCAAAAGCTACACCAACATATCCAGGTGATTTCACTATCGTATATTTATCTTCGAATGGGATAAAGGGGTATCGTCCATTTATCCCGTTAGCGTGCAAGATTCGAGTGGATATTCGTGCCGACGCCTCAGAATAAGTAATAGTCCTACGCCCTTAGTACAACATACATCTCAATTAGTTATAGGTAGGGATATTCCACCTTTCCTATAGAGCACACGGGTCAGGTTAGACTAGACACTAGACGGTTTAGCTTGTTTGCCTTTGCTTAATAAAAGCATAACGATGCAAGGGCTACCAGCAATAATACAAACGATATAAATACTTTCAGTTAGGTTTTCTGGACATTTTAAGGCTACAAACAACAAAGGCTTGCTAAGAGACATGTAAAAATTATAGCAAGTGTACCTATTATTTTTAGTTGATTGAAAAACCAATCTAAGTTGTTAACTAGTAAGAACAATGCCACCCATGTCTTCCCGTGGATGTCGTAACAGGCGACTAAGGGAACAAGGGCTTGGGCGATGGGCTTGCAACCTGTCACTAATACATTGGTTAAATAGTTAATCCTAGCCTGATTCAAGAAGTCTTTTCAGACTTGTTGGTATTTCTGTAGCTCTCTGAAAATCCGTTTAAAAAACAACCACAGGCGTTGCTTTCGATCGAGCTCTTCTATACGCACGGGCAGTATTTATAGACTAATCTTGGGTGATATAATGAGTGTGTAGTTGATATATTGCTGGTGTGGAATTGTTCCCTGATGCGTCAGTCTTCTATGACTGTATATACATAGTCATCTCACACAAGATTAGAGCCGCTATTTCACATTGTGTTAGTCCATCTTACTTCTATATAGTACAGCTCTTATACTGCTGCAGAGTTCAATTATGATATTGAAACGAGATGTACTAACTCAAAGTAGAATACGCTTGGTTTTGATACGTTTCTAACACTACTGGGTCACTTGCTCGCTTGCTCGGGTCTGGGCCCTAATGAGTTCTGCGTACCATTCGGTCTCGATCCAGGGACAGTTTTCGAGACAGCCGTTTATATGGCAGTATGATGAACTGCGTCAACGCTCTCGAGCAACAGCTACCGCCGCCCCCAGCGCCAGTTGACGAGAAACACGACTCATGTAAGTATTTAGATTTACACTCGATCGACCAACGATTTTTACACTCGATCGACCCATGATTCAAGAAGTAGGAACTGACTGTCCAAATATACCCTTATAAGTTTTGTAGCCTATGATACTTGCACGTACACCATAATTATTTAAATCTGTTATTTTAGGAGCTACGGTGCAAAATATATTAAACATACCTAAATTAAACTTACCTCTTGGCTTTGCCCAGTCGAAAAAATATCTCGACGTTGCAACTTTTGTTTTAAGTCTAATTATCAAGTCATGAACGGCTATTCTTAAACCTGTATGCCAGCTTTTCAGATTTTTGATTAATTCATTCCTTACCTAGTTAGATAGAAAACATTTCAAGTTTCACCTGAGAGTTACTCATTCGAATTCTAGAATGATTTATGTTTGTCCAGAGTGAAATCCAACACAACGTTGATATTTGGCAGTATTCGATTATTTCCCCCGCGACCTTTGAGTACCATGACGATATAAGTTTAAATTTAACTTGCGCTTTAATCACAAATAGCTAGATTGTTTTAAACATAGTTTTTAGTCATATAATGCCTCAATTTTATAATAGGTGCAACGACATAATAAATTATATGCGCATCTGTGATTATGGTTGCCTGGTTGCGCGAGTAGTATGTCGTTTACTCTAACTTTAGACTTTTACACACAATCGACGTAAAATAGTGTAATGTTTATCTTACTACCAGTAGACAACTTTACATAGAAAATATTTTAACGTCATCTATACCATATTGTTTTATATATGACTATGTTTCCATATTGTTGACGTCCTGGTGGCTTAAAGTAATAAAAGTCAATTATTACGATATAAGAACAAGATTAATATAAACTAGAAAAGAGCCACTGTATATCGTATTTTCTGTTTCTATTATTATCTAGACACCAAAATCTTCAAGAAAACACTGAACACATGTGATATAGGCTCCACCTGATATTTATATATTATATTTAAATTTATCTTCGAAGCCATCTGTAGCTCCTTATTTAGTCTGGGTCTACATGTGGTATATTTGTAAGACCATCATGAAAGCCTTAGTCAAAAGCAGTGTCAATAGGAGATACGTCCTTTTGTATCATGTGGCTTATTACAGCTACGTAACTAAAGTCAACCAAGATTAGAACAATAAAGTACGTAGCGATTAGTTGCTTTTAACTCTTACTGTAATACATGTAAATAATTTTGTTATGTTGAAACAGCTATTACAATTTACAACTAATCGACGTCGATCGTGTGTAAATATTAGAATATGGTTTAAGTGATAATATCAGGAAAAAAGAAACCAGCTTGCATACAAAACTGGAGTACGTGCAGCAACGCTTGATTTCGACAACATTTCACTTATTTCGATTTTTAATTTTTAAGATATCAATGTTCAAAGTGTTCAAACAGCCGATTTCATTTTAAAAGCGATTTGACCGCCTGACCTGGCTGACCTTATGAGAAAGGTTAACATTTACACGGGTAACATCGATTTATTTTTATATTATATTGTCGTTATGTATGTTACATCGCTATTCAGAATGGCTCGACCGCATTGGTTCGTTCGTAACCCTTATAAGATCGAATTTTTATTCCCGCAGAAAAAATGTAAACAAAGGTGTCGCCGCTAACGGAAAAAATTTGCAGCAAAATAATAATACACTTTTATAATCGAATAACCATAAAAAAACTGTATATTTTATTCAACGTGAAAGAACTTAAATTGTTAAAGGAAAATTTTATTTTGAATTGAACTTTTTTGTTATATTAATTTAAAACGAGAATAATGTTTTCGTATGTAAAATTTATTTTTTGCACTGGTATCACTGACTCGGTACACCCGTGTCAACAAGTTGAGGGCCGCTTGATTGATGTGAGACGACCTACGGAACGCCATAAAGAAAAAAGAAGATGTGAGACGTCACTTCACTCGCTTCGCAATTCGTAAAAAAAATACATACATAAGCCCTAACAGAGAAGCATATGTGAATATATTTTAGTTTTAATAACACTACATATGTGTCGAATTGATAACCTCCTTTTTAAGTCTGTTAATAAATGTAATAAAAATATTGCTGTTTCATTTCCCAGATCTGTGCAATTTTAATTTTAATTATTTCTCAAGTTTATTTTTAATATCACTGTTCCAACGAAATTATAACTTAATGTTATATTTATTGATGGCCCGAACTTTAAGATTCCCTGAAATGTCACTTTGACAGTGACATAACTTTTTTTAGTTTGACCATATTCCCTTTTTTAGGTTAGGGTTCCGTAGTCAAACTAGGAACCCTTATAGTTTCGCCATGTCCGTCCGTCCGTCTGTCCGCAGCCTAGCTCAGAGACTCTTAGTACTAGAAAGCTGTAATTTGGCATGAATATACATATTAGTCACGTCAACAAAGAGTTGAAATTAAATCTTGAAAAACATATTTTTTTAGTGTACCTTCCCTATACGTAACGTGGGCATGTTTTTTTTCTCGTCTACCCCACAGTGTGGGGTGTCGTTGGAAAGGTCTTTCAGAAATGTTACAGGTTTGTGCAAACAATTTTTCGATTAAAGGGCCAACATTTGTTAGGGCCAAAATTTGATAAATACCTAAGCGTTCGAGCGGTTTCAGATAGGAAAATAAACGTTGTTTACATTTTTCTGTGGAAATAAAAATCCGACCTTAGTTTCATCATGTCCGTCCGTATGACACAAGCATTTTACTTAAAAACTACAAGATTATAATGATGAATTTTAGAGTATAGGTGTCTTGTACATAAGCTAGTCAGTTTGGTAATAAAGCACAAACAAAATCTAAAATCCATATAATTATGTGACAAAAGCGTGTGGAAAACTCTTTAATATTTTAAAGTATTGTTTTTGCTTAAGTTAACTTTGGAAATAATCGCTCCGAAACTTGCATAAATTTGTCCCCTCCCCATTAATATTTAGAACGGAACGTCCAAAAAATATGTTGAACGTCCAAAAGCTTTATAAAAACTTTATACCAAAATTATTGCCAACATGATAGAACACCTATACATGTTTGAGTTATTGCTGAAAAACTGCTTCTCAACAAAAGGACGTAAGTGCCATGTAGTATCGGCTACGGAACTCTACACTGAGCATGGTCCGACTTGTTCAACCCCGCTTTTTTTGTTCGTCGTCTTAGGACAAGGTTTGTATGAAAGAAGTAATTCAACCAAACCACATCGGGCACGAGCCACTGTTTTACCTCACGAAAACGGGGTGGGCTATACGTGTGTGTAGATGCGCGTTGTTTCAGAGTGCGTAGCTGTCGTCGCTAAGCGACGCCGTAGTGTGCGTGTCTATACACGCTACAACTACAAGCATGCCCTACCCGCTTTCGTGAGATAGAACAACTGTGCTACATAATAAACAACATCTCGCATCTTTAGAATTACAGTGACGTAATCCACATATTTTTAATTTCGACTTAGGTCTCTATAGTACTAAATTTATGACTCGAAATCGAATGCTGAAAATGTTTGAATTAGGTCACTATAATTCTAAAAGTGCGATCTGTTAGTGCCATATTTTAAAACGATAACTGGTAGTTTTTCAAGTGGTCTCTAAAACTAATTATATACATATATATATTCTTAGGTCCTTACTAAAAGGTTGAATACATCCATACTAATATTATAAATGTTTTATAATAATAATATATCAAGTATTGAACTAGATAAAAGCTATTCTAACACATATATATATATAATTGGGATTTAAAGGTTGAATCGGATGAATTCCACGGTCTAAACGGTCACGGTCTTTTATGAAAATGTATCCCTAAGCAGTCTGTGTTTGACAACGTCTTCAAAGTTGAAACTTCAACAGTTTTAGAATATGTTACTGAAACTAATAATAAAGAAAAATTACAAAATATGTGCCTTCTCATTTTAAAAATAAGTAGGTAGTAAGAAACTTTAGTAGAAAAATATGTGGATAAAAATTGAAAGGTACAAAAAATTAAGAAACAATCTTTATCGAACGATACTTACAGAAGCGATAAAATTCGGCCTATTTATATAACGCACCTTTGCGACAAAACTATGCTATCTCCAAAGTTACGACAAAAGTTGTCACAGTTTTGTCGCAAAGGTGCAAAATTTCACGCCGTTTCTACCTATATATAATTATAGTCGGCGCTGAGCCGTCGACTATATTCAGTCAGCGTCTTTGGCAAAAACACAGCCCTTGTCTACACTCTTTCACTAGTCTTTTCGTAAACGGGAACAATAAAAATGACATAACATAGGGCGTAGCCAAGATCGAAACGCTGTTAACGTTTCTGTTTTCTATTGAGTCGTTATATATGGAATTGACATAATCGGTAATGCGATCTGTCATCAGCTTATGTCAATCCTATACATTTTGTCGATTTTCGTGTTCGCTTACCGTTATGCATTGACTAAGCCCCAGGACCATTTTAAATAAAACTTTTAATTACTCGTGAAAAAATAAACTACCAGTTATTTACGGCACTAAATTGTACTGAGTTCCATATTGGCTCACATGAAATACTTATTCCTATTTTGTGTTTTACTACCGATTTGTGTTCGTAATAATCACTCTTCAAAACTTTATTCCTCGTGCTTTTTTATTACTACCAACGGAACTCATAATCATAACAGACAGTTATCATATTTCTTTATAAATACTGTCATTACCAGACATAGATTTTTTTGGCAAAAACGTCAATTCATTAGGGACTTCCTTCCGATATTAAATTTATCGATAACTGTTTCAAATACTTTTTATAAAGTGTCATACTAGATAGTCAAAGTTCACCGGATTAAATAGAAATTAACTAAAATGCTGATCACTAACCATGGATGCAATTCAATCGATTTCCATACAAAATAAACTTCAACCGAGACTGCCTTGCAACAAAGGCATATTTAGGTAAATTGTATTACATTGTATAGCATAATAGTATACTCTAATATAACACCTACTCAGTTTTTGAAATATGTATGGAATATACTCAAACTTAAAAAAAATATAGGTAGATAATCATTTATTTTTAACGTTATGATTAAGCCACTTTTAAATTTTGAGTTATGGTAGCCATAGCCATAAGTAATTAACTGTCATAAGAAAGTACAATTTATCGATAAATTATTATCGTTCGGAAGTCCCTAGGACAATTTTATTCGTGCCACAAAAACTTCTATCTCTGGTCATTAGTCATTACTAAGATCATGTTTGAACGCAGTTTCTACCTAACACTCACTTGTCGTCTCACATACCTAACGGAGACCTCTACAAGATATAGGTGAAAAAAATAAGTAAAGGACCTGTGCGTAAGCCACCGAGATAGTCACGTGGTACTATCTCAGTGACTTGCGTCAATTCCATACATTATTCAATCGAAACATAATCGCTAACGATTGTCGAATGCAACTTGACTAGCCCCACTGTATAGATCGTTTGACGTTCTATATTTGAAATTTGACGTAAGTTCCATATTATTTTTGTACACAACTACAAACAGGGAGGCCATTTGCAACGTTAAAAGATGGCGGACGTGTGATTTGTTTTAGACTTTAATTTTTGGGTAATTAGGTGTTCAAAGTTCTTTTCTGATAGTGATTTGTACTTTTTATGCCTTTGTGTCGCACAGTGATTGAAGACTTGGACTTATTTCGTGTATCTGGCATCTTTCTTCTCGTTTCAAGTGGACTCGCAGTGGTGCAGAGGTTAAAACTATCTTGACCTCTGACCTACAAATCACCGTACAACGTTGCCCCCAATCTTCCTAGAGAAGATTGGATTGTGTTTTATTGCTATATTGATTTATAATTATATATACTTACTTGACACTGGCGAAATCACTTCACGTGGAAACGCCATATCCCCGCGGTAGTAGCTGTTCAAGTCGCCGCGGGGGCAAAGAAAGAAGAAGAAGAAGAACTACAAACAGCAGGTCCTGTACTTAAGTTTTTCACCTTTATGCGATAAGTTTAACCACTTGAGGATCAAAGTACTAATACTAGAACTAAATCACTTTGCAGAGAAAGCCCCAGTATTGAAATAGCTACTTGGGGTGAAAACCCACTCTGCCAAACATTCACGGTCATCTGCCGTATTATAGTACCCCTAAAATATGACACCTATATCTGTTGCGGTTTCCAAGACATGACATTTTTTTGGCCTAGGTGTTCAGGAGTTTATTAATTTGTTCTGATATTAGGCCACTTGGTCTTCCTCGGAACTTCCCTCTTTGAAACCGGGCTGCAGGAGGAAAAACAAGGTGTAGGATTAGTAATATTATGAATTCTGATGATTATGAGTTTCGATCGTTAGTATTAAATATTTTCATGAAGAGTCATCATTATGATGTAAATATTTTCGGAATTCCGATAATAGGGCTTAAATGTTATGTGAAAAAATGCGCACCGTGCACTGAAACCACAAGATGCAAACGCTCCTAACGTTTTCCTATCACTCGAAATGTCGGTGTATATCGCATGACAGTTGACCACGTGGTTTATCGTAACGCACGAACAGTAGCGTTTGCACCTAGGCCTGATCTTGAAGTGTAGAATAGCAAACGTGAATATAGCGTCACTTTTGTTTTTTAGTATCGGAGCAGTCTTCGGGGGCGGGCGATGCCGGCCGGCCTCCGCCACCCCTCCCCCCGCCGCGGTTCCCTGCCCCGGGCAACGTCTGACAATGGGATCCCCCCCGTGCGCCCCTCGTCGCACCTATCAAGGCCGCTGCCAACTTCTTATTTCATGGACTGAGGCGAACCACCGCAACTCGCGCGCACCCTACTTCACTACAAACGTTCTAAATCCATGTGATTAGGTTAAAAAAACGAAACTTAGGTTAAGTCACGGCGTTAGAAACATAGCTCGTTAGTCTGTCATTTTACGACATAACTTAAAGAAAGCATAGGCACTATGTGAAGTGCCGCCGTTTTCATGTACCCGTGTTAATAAGATTATTCATGGAAATTTTATTGAAATAAAATATATGGAGGCTCCACGGTGGGATCTGCGTCGGGAATTAAGGATTCAATGGTCCACCAAATCTAGCTTCAGATATTTATATTAAAAAGTTAACTGATAGGTATTGTCAGCGATGAGAAATATTCATTATATAATATGTATTAGATTTTTATCGAGTACATGTAGCGACGCGAAGGAGCGGGTGGCGCGGTTTCCGGGTCATTTGTATATACTAACCTACCTACGCACGGGTGACCTGCCAACTAATTATATCTAGAGACAATTTAATATAGAATGGCTACGACACAGCTGTTTGCGTAAGTCACTTAACATGTCTAGGATAATGTAAATGCATGCTGTGACTTTATTGTTAGTTTCTTTTTTAAATATGTATATTTTATTACTTTGGTAAAAGTTTATTATATTTTTACTCATTATTGTTATCATGGTAATTAAGTCATATCTTTAATGGCGGAGAGTCTATTAATGTGTGTGAGTGTGCGGTCGGATCCGGAATTGACTAACACGTAATGGTAATAAACCTGAACGGCCACGCACTTTGCTAAGAACTGTTTCGTGCTCGTTTGTAGTATAGCATTAACTTTCGTAAAGTAAGTTTTACAATTTTGCGAAGACTTTAAATATAAAGCTTTTGAGTTATACGCCCCTAGTCGAACAGTCGTTTATTCCGCACTCGCTCTTTCGGAGGATCACATCAATAAATCAATGATTATGATTAAACCAAGCATTATACGGTATTGATTTATATGTATCTTCTAATGCATTCATGTACCTAAGATATTTGCTAATAAATAATGATTATATTGAATGAGATCCTTTGGTGAGAGCCGAGTGGCCGCAATCATGGATTTATCTGTCCCTGTGCCGAGTTATTTTTAACAGCTGGACCAGATAAGTTGGTGACGTAACGTTTAGTTTATTAGTTAGGGTTCAGTATTTACCACAGGGTTGTAGTCAATTGTTCGTCCACACATCTGAACACTGCTCAATTCATGTTAAGACTTAGCCTGTTCGGCGCGGTCGCCTAAAGTGCAACGACGCCGATCGGCGTTCATTACGATGGAAGTAAGACGACCCCGTATCGGGTGAAGTCTGTGTAAAAATCAACTGTAATCTGAGTTATTGAAGGTACTTTTTACTTGCTGTAAAACACGTCACAAATTAGGTAAGCTAGGGTTAGCTTAACCTGTTTTACGGCTGATTGTTTAATGAGGACGTTAAAGTGTGGAATTTTCAGTTAGGTGTATAATTTAATAAGGGAATTCTTATACAAATTCATAATACCGGTAAAGTCCACGTGGTGAGGTGAGTAATACAGGCGATATCACGTGGTCTGAGCTGAATGAGTAATTTACGCATGTTCTGTACAGGGGGCGTATGCAATGGGCTAAGCCCGTGGGTGTCGATGACCCCGTTAGCGAATACTTAACTAAATATAAGAAAATCTATTAGACGTGCGCGCCGACCACATCTATTTTGCAGTGTCATTTTACGGCGCGCAGTACGTTTCCGTTGCACCGCACATTTGAGCTGATTAATAAAGCCACAGTCGGCCTTAGACGCTGATGCCACCGCCGCCACTGGCTTTCGGCGCGCATGTCTAATATTATTGACTGCTTTTAACCAGATTTATATAGCATTAGAAATTATACCCTTAGTGCAATTCGAATTGCTAATACGCAAGTCAGACAGCAGCGGGTCACCGTGGAATGCCCGATTCAAAGCTGCCTAAACTAAACCGTAATCTGTCTTTGTCATGCATGCGTTAAATTCCGTGTAAAAGACACGTGCATGTTAGAATAAGTTGATACACTCGACAATACACAATAAATATCAATTTGTTTTACTTTAACATTATGTTAAAGTCACTCCAGTTCTAGAAAGAGCTAAGTCCGCGTATGTATAGCCCATTATACTGTAAGTTATTTATAGAACTGGAGTATTTCTTGTGTAACTTTACCACAAAATAAACAAATTCGTGATCTTGACTAACAAAGACATTTGTGGCATCCTTTTCTTACTAAGGTGCTAGCTTAATTGATACATGCATCTCTCTCCTTCTGAGGCCAGACGACATAGACGGATGCGATACCGATGCTAGCTAGTCCTTTTGTATAATTGTAGCTATAAATGGATCAAACGAAGACAGACAATAAAATTAGGTAGTTACGTGCATGATGCAATAATTGTAATAAATATTCATTTCAAAATAGGATACGACAATGTACATTAAAGCACTGCTCAATTTATGTGCCGCTGAATAATAGTTGCATAATGCTTAACTTTTAATGTCACACCTCTTTCTGAGCTGTAATATGTTCACTCAGAATTGACCTGATCTAGTACCTGAAAACAATAGATATATTAAATGATCCATATTATCGCCTCATACGAAATAATCATCTACAATGCAAGATTTTTTGTTTTTTATTCCTAAACCATTTTATATATGCAAACCCTCATGACTTTTGCTAGTTCAATTAGTTTGCTTCATGATATCAAATTAAAAATGGTTGAATGGATTTCGAGATCAGCTAAAAAGCTATACCGGGTGTGGCCTGTAATAGGAGCAATAAATTGAGGGATCGTTTCCACACCACAAACGTAACATTTATTCTACAACTTTTGAAAATAATTTATTGTTAACCAAATATTAATGAATTGAGATTTTCCAAGCAAGCAATGTATTGCGAAAACTACGAAGTTTGTAGGCTGACAGTAGATGTCAACTAGACTATTGGATGGAGTACATTGAAAATGCTATTAAGTTTGTTCGAAAAAAAGCCAAATATTAAATTACATAATTTTAAGTTGTAGAACAAATTTTGCTACGTTTATAGAATAGAAATGATCCCTCAATTTATTGCTCCTATTACAGGCCATACACGGTATTACTAAAGCAATAATATTCGATCAGATTATCATTATGTACCCTATCCGCCCGGCTGATTATCACTACTAAGCCCAGCCGACTAACAGCATCTGTCCTTTACTAATACATTTAAACATGAAAAACGCTAGCCAAGCTTAGCGATTTCGAATATCGACAGAATAATTGGCGTAAGGTGATGACAGATCGCTGGACCGCTCATGTCGACTCCGTACATTTCGAGTCTATAGAAAACAGATACGTTAAAACAGCGTCTGCATTTTGGCTAGGGCTCGGGTGTTTTATACTGACAACCAGTACGTGTCCATACCTTTAAGATTATAGGATGGATACAAAACGGATAAATTGAACTGTATTTTTTCTAGTGTTACGTCATCAAGTCTTTGTTTCTATATTTGTCCATTTAGTCCCGATCGTGCCCAAATCTCTTTGTTAGCCAATATTTTTATGTATAACACGTTTGTAGCAACGCAGACTTATCTGAGGCGGTACGTGACTGTTTGTTACCAATAATAACTAACACTTCAAAAATATAGCTTTTAAATAAATACTATGACTAACAAACAAATTTCTAAAGGCAACTAATGGCACAGTAATAGTTTAAGCATTTCGAATTTATGATGGTAACCAATAAAGTATAAAATGCTTCAACTACTTCATTGCAGTTAGCCGCCTTCTTTGGTATTACGGAAGTACTAAGAATATGTATTTTAAATGTTCTTGTCACTCAAATTCCGATGTATATAATATAATAATATCAATGTTAGATTCCTGGGCATTCTATTCTACTGGATCAAACAAAACTCCTGTCGTAAATGCTACCTTATTACTAACGGGATAGGATTGAATCTGCTTTCTACTGAATTTGAGATACCGCCTTTTGTCGTATGAGGGCAGAGAAGCCCAAAGGTCGAAGCCATGATGCGTACGCTAAGTAGCTTTTCTATTCGTTTTGTTTTATGCCAATCCCGTCACTGGTAGATCACGTGAAACGAAAAGTCACGTGATCTACCAGTGACGCGATTTGATTAAAAACAAAACGAATAGAAACGCTAGTTAGCGAACGCATCTTGTTTAGGGCTTCTGATCCAAGAATCATAAAGCTAATAGTATTATCAAGCTCTTAACCTCGTCTTAGCTTCCTAAGAGGCTGTCTTAGAGGCTGGTACTTCTAAATTACATCTTACCCTGCAAAAGGTCGGGTATCCGCCATCTTTGGATATGTTCTGCAAGTAGACGCCATTATTAAAACCCAAGTTTTCAAACTCACGTTGCCGTGGGCTTTAAGGAATCGTATTCATGTACTAATACATGAAACTTCAAACTTTGAGCAGTTAAGATTATGCAATAAATTTCTACTCGTTCCCTAAGTATCAGAACTACAAAATATTATACTGCCGATTACCCCGATAAAAATATGAAATTCCCGTAATACCAGACTTTCTTTACCGTGTTTCTTTTTATATCGGAATGCCAAAGCAACGTGCTCTCAAAACACCATGTTCCCTTTGAAACCGAATTCCCATAATACCGGATTTTCATAACACTAGACAAAACATAATGTACTTGAAACATTCAGTTTCCTAATCTACCAGATACTCAAAATTCCAATTTACTTAATTCCCATCACACCAGATGCTGATTAAACTTTATTTCCGAATGCCAAAATTCCAAAAACAATTGATTTTTACTTCGCTACAATACATAAGTACGGTTAGACAACAAAACCAACTGTAAATATTAAAAATGTACTTTCAAGTATTTATAAATACTGTACATTATCATTAGCAAATGGCAAATGCAGCCTACGAATTAAAAAGAAAGTTATGGAAAAAAAATGCCATGTTTGATGTATATTTCAAGCAATTTTTTATAACTCATCCCCAAACGAACGCAAACGAAGTCGCAGGTAAGAGCTAGTTAGGTACATGCAAACCAAAAAATACCTCTATGTCTGGTATATCGTCCGCAGCGGACTAAGAAGGAATAATTAAGTAGCTTTAGGTGATTTTTACATATACCTATAGGTACGCGTGGGGATACCTTACCGTACTTGTTTGATATTTGATATTCTGGAGATCTGGTGTTCTGAAATCTGCTTTATCGGAAATCTGCTGTTTGAAAATCAAATATGACATGACCATGCTACGATGAGATCAAGTTGTTTCGAGAAAATTGAGATTTCGAAATTTGATGTTTTGGGTATTAGTTTTTATAGGGAACATGGTATATTGAGAACATGGTATTTTATAAAGTTTGCGGACATCTGATATTTTGATAAGCATATGTTGTCAATTTGATGTTTTGCAATTATAGTTTTAAGGGAACGAGCGAAAATTTCAATCCGTTATTAGTTGTTATATATGGGGGTTATCCTGATACTAAAAACCTTAACGAGCTGCGTTACCAAGTTTTTAAATGTGAAACATGTTCAAAAATGACCGATACCCAACCGTAAGCGTGAGAGTATTTATTGAACTGCATACTCCATTGCCACATTAATTCAGCAGAAGCAGTTGTATAGCTAACATAAAAACACATGGATAGTTCGTAATTAGATAAGTCCGCGATGCTCCTTGCCAAGCGAGGTATGAATGAAAGTCGTGATGCCTAAGCCGAGTATATTTTGTCGCTATAACAAGATCGATATTGACACCAAGTGCCCAGCTGCGAAACATCTTTACAAATTATGATAATGATCGGAGTCTGGCACTTTCTGTTTAGGTTTTCTTGAGACGGAACATATCTCGCTGACACACAATAGTTATAAGATTAATTTACAGGAGTTATCTCCTTAAGCAAAATCGTTTCTTCCAAAAAGTAGTACTTTTAGGTTATATACGAGTGCTGTGTTGCTCACTATCGCACAATGTAGCACAAAGCGTGTATATTTTAATTAATAATTGAGATGAGAAATTATACTACTGTACACTGTTACGACGATTTGTTAGACATTCAAAAACTACCTGAATCAAAGTAAGTTATAGCTTTGACTTCCTAGTGTGCCGATTTGTGAAAATTTGCGTAATTACATGTTGCCAACCAGTTCTTGAATACACTTTATTACAATAAGTACAACGGTCTAAATTTGAAATGTTCACTGTTTTTACAAACAAATGGGACCTACTTATTACAGGTCTTCATTCACGAGTACAAAGTATAAATTACGATTAAAGGTGGACTTTCGACTAGCGCGACTCCGGCGTCACTAAAGCAGCGACAGTGACGCTACGTTCGAACGTTTCCTTATTACATTTACATCTCCGTACTATATAATACTATCGCTCTATCGCCGCGTCACTGTCGCTGCGTTAGTGACGCCGGAGCCACGCTGATCGGAAGACCATCTTGCCAAACCAAAATGCATACGTTAACTAGCGTTTCTATTTTCTATTTGGTATCACATGATCCACCTGTGACCCGATTGGTTTAAAAACAAGACAAATAGAAACGCTAGTTAGCGTACGCGTGTTGGCTACGGCCTCAGTGGTCCTACGCAAGATGCATTGCGAGAACGTTATCCGCCGACCGCTGATGTTAATTTCATACTCGTTTAAAACAGATTTCGATAGTCGTTTACGTTAGCGTTTTGGGGCTACCTTGAGCCAACGGCCTCGACGCGCGATTTTCTCATACTTTTCTTAATATCTTTCAAACGGGACACAATATGAAAAAAAACCCGGTAGTTAGTTAGGGCTAAAGTATTATGCATTATAAAATTTATAATCCTTCCAAAAGGAAGGAGTAACGGATAAATTTTCCGTTCCTCGAACCTATTCTCTATCCCTTCTGGTCGTACTGCATACGCAAGAAATAGACTGCTTATAAGGGCCTGTAAAAAACACAGCGAATTGTTTTCTGACACAGATATATTTTGTATGGAAATAAATCAATTTGTCTCTGCAATAACCAAAATAACTCAAGATAACTTAAAAGCATAAAAATGTAGTAATGATAGTATCTAAATAAAACGAAAATTATGTATGTATAAAGAAAGAGAATAATATATAATTGTAAAATACTCAGTTTCAGTTAAAATGATTTAACAACATAAGTCTAATATCACATACTATGCAAATATTGTTTTATTTAAGAAAAATAAATGTAGTTTTAAAGTCTAGCCTGAGCAACTGAAATGTTTTTGTTTACAAGTGGAAACTGTTTTGGCTAATGTATTTTTAAGTTATGATTGTATCTCAATGTGTTATTTTATGCTGTTTGTTTCCCAAATCAATAAATAAATAAATAAATAGAGTGATGCAAGAGCATCACTCTATTTATTAAGAAAATCCGTTGCGTAGTTTTAAATATCTAAGCATACATAGGGACAGACAACGGGAAGCTACTTTGTTGTATACTATGTAGTAATTGTACATTTTTGCAAAAGTTAAGACTGTCATTTCGGAGGAAAATCGAAAAGACTCCAATTTGCAGTTTTTCATTCACCGTTGAAATGACTAACTTATTCTCTATAAAACTGCCGGTCTTTTTTTCATATTCCCGTTTGAAAGATATTAAGGAAAATTACAGAAAATCTCGCGTCAAGGCCATGGGTAACCCATTAAGCATTTTGTCTATGACCACTGGACTACAATCCACTCCATGGGTTGTTATGCTTAATACATGGGTAAGGACCAGAAAGTTGGCCACGCTAACTCACTCAATTAAATTTGCTCTGAAACTTTTCCGTCGTGACACGAAAATTAGCCATACATTTGTAGGGATAATTTTCGTGTCACAACGGATTTTTTTTCACTTTTGTTGTTTGTATGGTTAACTACGCTTACCTATTGTCCAACTATTTGGTCCTTACCCACGTACGCCATGTTTTTTTTTATTGTTATGGTGCTGATTGGTACGCTTTAAATTCAGAGCTGTCGAAAAACGGTGTTAATAAGTGCCATCTCGCGGCATCTAACAACTATAGTTTCTTGCGGCGCGCTTACCTATTTTTATGAACGAACGGCGACTTAAGTTTGCGGTAGTATAATTTATTATCTTGATTATATGATAGTCATCAATAATTAATAATGATTTAATAGTATTACGTGAAAATAATGTGATAAACATAGGAACATTTACTGTCTGATATCGCTAATCATACCATAGATAACAAAGGTTTCATTAGTTCTGGTTTTATGCAGGCATAGGTTGAATTGTAGCTTAAGTATCAAGACGTCGCGTTCTATAGTATTTGCAGTAGTCAGAGTTTTGTAATATACATAGTTTATTACGTGATACTTATTTTTTACGGGATATTTGTGATTACCTTTAGGATAATGTTTAGCTCATAATATTTCTAAATAGTGGCACGCTGTGTGATCATGAATTTGACTGAAGAATTTTAGCGTGTGCTCTATAATATTGTTATCTGTGGCTGGGAACTCAAATAAACCTAAAGGTAATTGCAGATAACATGCCCTTGGAAATGTATATTTTAATGTATTGCAATAGTACTTAGATGTTTTTATTTTTGATACTTTTTCGCCATAGGAGACCCGGGATTATTGTAACTTAGAACCTGAAATTGGACACTTATACTTTTTAATATGGTACATGTAGGGCAATATAGCATGCTTTTAATATATTCCTGGTAAACTTAAATATACATTTCCGCTAGTTTTAATAACAGCGGTATAATTTCCAATGTTTAAAAAAACGCTAAACTTGTTAGCCGTTTTAAATGTCAATTTCCACCAAAATATAAAAAGTACAATTACCCCGGGTCACCCTTATTGTTAACATTAATATACATGTGTGTGTAAACGCACTTCTTTATGTGTGTGTGTAACACTTTATGTTAAGAATTCTAAGCATTTAGTTGTTAGGTTAAGTTAGGTAATAACACAGTGCTTTTAAGAATCACGTGGTTGCGACTATGCTAATATTAATCGCGTCTAGCGCGAAAAAGAGGAAGCGAGCATTATTTTTATCTAACTAAACTAAGTCAATCATAATTCCAAGTCAGTAAAATAATTACGTAGTTGACTCCGTTATAATTGTAGTCCGACAAGTTCGCGCGTGGCCGTCCCGCGGGGGAGCAGACGTTGGGGGGACGAGGTACCTCGGCATTAGTGGGGGAGGGAAGTGCGCGGTATTCGCCACGGCCCGTCAATTGCGTCACCTCCTCAAACATCTGCCAGCCATCGGAAAAGAAAAAGTATTAGCATAGAAACCAGACTACAAAATGAACAAAAGACGTATGATGACTATTTTATAACGAGTTAGATAGAGATGTCTTTATAGGTATTCTTTGGTCATTGGATTGGTCCTCACATTATTTAAATGGTCTCAGTCTGATCTATGTTTGTAACGCCGAAAGAAGTCCAAGAAAAGTTCATTTTTAGTCTACTTTTTCACATTGTGAATGGAAAATACAGCCTAGTTATTGTTTTATTTTTTCGAAATTCGTTGTTTTAAAAGTAAGGAAGGGTAGCTGGTGCAAGTGTGGTCCGAAGTGTATGCTAGTACTTATTCTTTGCCTAGGAACGGTCGCGCTCGAAATCGTTCGACTAAGGGAAGAATTTTACTGGTTATTAATAAACCGCTCGCTTTGCTCTCACCTTTTAGCCATTAGTAATATAAAAGCCATGTTCTAAGCAATGAGGTCCATTAACAATTGAAGCATCTCGTAAAAAAACTTATTAAAGCAGTGAATTGTGCTGCTTTATAATAATCAAGCCTAGAGTACGTAATAAGAAATAGTTCAATTTTATCAACATTATAAGTTAGTGGTGCTAGCTGTCAAAATGTGTTTTTTTTTTAAGATCATAACAAGATGCTTGAAATTTTAGGCCAATTTGAAACGGCACGCTTGACGCGACGTGTCAAGTTGGTCAAAAATAGCTTAAACACATCTTTGCCAGCAAATTTGACTGTCAAATCTGAAAATATGTATTTTATTTATTACTCCACAATTGTGAAAGCACAAGTATCCAAGACACCAATAAATAAAATAAGGATGACCTCACACACAACTAAGTGATTTGAGGTAAAAGTAATTTAACAAATTAGTCGATATTGAGCACCGTGATTTCAAATAAATATCTTTAAGGCTCCGGCGTTATGCCTAGTCTTATAAAAACCATATTCTAAAGCGAGTAATAATATTTTTAATGTTAATGTACTTACACGTATTGAATGTTCCATTATGTTTTTGTTTTTAAGTAATCGTAGTATATTTTAGATAAGTTTAACATTTGCATGTGGGAGCGCGCGACTGGCATAGCAATAAAATAATACTAGAAAAGATTATTTTAAATGGGTATGCATGGTGCAAATATCAAGAACTGTCGGGCGAGTTTGTTTTTAGAATTGTCAGTGAACGCCAATGCTGTAAGCCATAGACAAGCCAAACCAAAGGAGCGTAGTTTTAATTGCGATAGGTGTAATGTAACATTCAATAGACAACCAAGTAAAACTTTAACTACTTTCGGATCTGATATCTCTTATGACTGTCGGATTCTAAATGGCCTGATGTGACTTGTGTCAACGCAGTACAAAATATAACCTTAAAACGTATTTGAGGTTATATTTTGTACTGTGTTAACATCAGAATCTGTTCAATCGGGTATTTTAGAACGCGGCAACTATAAACAGGCCAACAAATTTTCAATAGCGATCCTGAATAAACTAGCTTAGTTAGCTTCATTCCTTTGGGAGCTACGATAGACACACGGAAACACAGACACACATACACAGTAAAAGACGTTAATCTTAAAACCTTTTTTTTAATCAGGAGCTAAAAACAAGTTTCGGAAACGCTCCCAAAGATGTTTTAGAGGTCTTTGACTGATGGTCCTTTTTGGGGCTCGTCTGTACCAACAGTCTAAGACCATCAGAAGGTTAGATTCTATGGCTTGCAGTTGGCTAAAGGGAGATAATAGAAGTAGGTAATGTTAAAGACTGGATTGGGGATTGTCGCGAACTCTCAGGTGGGATTGCTAAACTGCCGACAATATTTAAGTTTAGGTTGGTGGCAAAACTCAAATAATAAGTTCTAAACTAGATTTTAAGTGATTGTAAATAGAATTTATTATAGCTATACAAACAATGCAATTTTCAAGCTGGTGGGTTGTATGTATGGGCGTGGGGCTTTTTTAACGCGATAGAGACTATTGTTGGTTAGACTAAGTTGGAAAAGGGCGGATGAAAATTACTTGAATCTCTTTTGACAGTGCTCAATATAAATGCATTAAGTATATATAAGTCGGGAGGCCGCAGTGATATTGTTATAATAGTTACTTTACTATGATCTGTCTGTTTAGTTACAAAAGACTTCCTACCACCCAGCATCTTGCTGGCATAGAAATAATCTCATTAAGGTGGATTCATAATGAATCACACCCGCTAAAATCGCGCGTGAAATAAGCTGTTTTCACCCATTGCCATCCTACGCTGGATGGCAATGGATTTGATAATTCGGAACTTTATCCAATTAGCAAGCTAGTCAAAGTTGTGAGTTGGGTATAGTTGTACAATCTCCAAAACGCAGATCATCCAGTTATTTTGCTGCGTCTGATTGCGTAAGAGAAATTTACGCGCGGTTTTCTTCTGTCTGAATTCAAGTATGATTAGATACTTTTGTACGAGTAATTTCAAGTACGTTAGCCTCGGTTATCGCCGCGTGAGTCCGTTACGCCCGTACAAAATAAATGTGTTGAGGAATTTTGTAATAGTATATGCAAATGTATTAATGTTTTATTGATATTATTATACTATTATTATATAGCAGTTGTAGCAGAGATTGTTGGAACGGATGCCAGCTCGATAATTGCATTGGTTGACAGCTTAAGTTAGGTTATATTAATGTAATTGAAATGCTTTAAGGCCCTTCGTTATTATATTTAATTTATCGCGTTGCGCAGTATGGGGAGAAATTTACATTTCGCTACAAGACAAGCAGAGATTAAGTAATGAAGTGACATTTGCTATTGATTAAACGGTCATCAGTATTAATATTATGCTAGGCCTAACATCGGGCTGACGAGTATTTTTCACTCTTATGTTTATAGAATAGTTTGGGAAAAAGTTAAAAATTACAACGCTGTTCAGGATAGGCAAGAAGATCACAGCACACAAAAAAGAATATAGTAGGATCACCTGTTACCATGTCAACGTCTTTTTAACCAAGCTATAAAAGAGATCTCAAGTAAATAAGTTAAGTGTGGGCCCAATGCTAGTGGTGGATTCACAATGAGAAACTGCACGCGACGAAATATCAAAGCGATAACATATCGCTCCGTCTGTTGTCCAAATCAAGATTAACACCTGTAACTGATTTTGGAAAACTGATAAAATTTACTTTCGTTACGTTTCCAGCAACTTACGTCAAACTTATACAATTTCAATAACGATAACATTCACAGAATGCTTGCTACCTGTCTAGGAGCATTAATAGGACGTTGGTGACACACGCGATTTATAACAGCATCTTATCTATTACCTAGTAAGTCATTGTAGATTCACCTTAGCTTCGGGTCTGGCTATGGCACCCCACAGATGATCAATTTATTTGTGCAATCACACAGGGCCTCTATTCAACTGCGTTATAACGATATCGTTTTTGACCTGTTTCCGTATTTTCAACGTTTTGATAACTCTTATGTTATTTACAATAATGGCGACTGTGACATAAACGATTCTTAAACGTGTCAAACACGATATCGTTTTAACGCACCTGAATAGAGGCCCTAATTTCCTAAACTGTTTGATCGTCTATGGCTATGATTGAGGTTTGCGCAATAGTTTTAGAAAAGGTTGACACATGAGTTTTTTTTGTGCCATTTACGTGTGATTGTGTCTGTAGTCTTAGTGATGGATTAATTTGCTTTTTTGTTTTTTCCTCTTCAAAATAACTTATCAGCGCAATTGCCGCCAAATCCTCGTCATCAGACATCTATTTTGATTATTCGATGTAGTTGTTATTCGCGTGACGTTTAGCCTTCCAATTCCAGTTTTATTTTTTAATAGATCATTGACCATAGTTCATAATGATTGATGATTGCCTCAGTCAATTGACACGTGTATCTGCAGAACCGGTTTCAATCTTATTGTACAAAAATACGATTGCGTAAACATTTTGTAGGTCTGTGGGGGCCTAAAGCACAAGGCGTCATAAAAGCTTAAGCCTTCATCACACAGTACGTAATATTTTACATAACGTATCATAGTGGCATGTGTCACGTTCAGTGTGTTACTAGTCTAACTATACTAGCGGTAAGATAAGAATACTTGACATTAAATTATTACCTCAAACACTGGAAGTATAGTAATGCGGTGACAGTTGTCAGGATAGATTTGATCCTGCTTCCATTACATTTATATTATATAATATAATATAACACTACGTTTCGTGATGTGAGCGTGTCGCAGCCTGTGTGATGAAGGCTTTATAGCTAGTAGGCCGCATATACACTTAGTTCTCACTGAGTTATCTGCGTATCAGTCTTGCATATAGCTTTATTTCTAAACTTAAAGCAATAACTTGTAAGTGTACGGCCTTAGACAACGCTTGACCTCGACTGTATTGATTTCTAGTCCAAATGTGGAGAGCGGAAGAAAAGTCAGATTATAAAGGTGGTCATTGACGGGCAGGTCATCGCATCAGTTAGCGCGGCGTCCTGACATATTTGATCATGAATGTCAAATATTTTTTTGATAACTTTAGGCTGCAAAAAATCCACCAATAGAATTCCTAGCCTCGTTCAGCGCAGCTCTGCTATTGGTAGATTTTTCCTCGCACACAGCTCCGCTGCCTCGCACAGCTCTGTTGGGAACGCAGCCATATCGTTCATCATTCGTTTGTTTTCATAAATGCGAAAACTTCGTGCCTTGTATCGTAGTTTTCGCCGCGCTGACTACAAATGACAATCCTACATCCATTTGCGGATTTATCGACCGAGATACTAAGGCACCCATTAGACGGTACGTTTTGTTGTCAGTTTTACCACAGTCACTGCTGTGACTGACGGATAACCTACCATCTAATGCGATGACTGACGTTTGCATGAAATTGACTGATCGAGATATTCAGATTTGCGTCATGCAATCGGTCATGACTTTAGAGTGAACGTGTAATGGCATTTCGTCAATCATCCGCAGTCAAACATAATATTTTTAAGTTGACGAAATTAAACGCTTTCGGTAAAATCTTGGATGTGACTAACGATCAGTCAGAATGAGCGTCTAATGTCAATATCATTCCATCAGGCAATATCATTGAAATTTAATTTATGACTGAATTAATTGACTGACGCGAATCTACTGTCTAATAGGTGCCTAAAAGCAATTGAACTGGGCCTCTATTCTGATGCGTTAAAACGATATCGTGTTTGACACGTTTAAGAATCGTTTATGTCACAGTCGCCATTATTGTAAATGACATAAGAGTTATCAAAACGTTGACAATACGGAAACAGGTCAAAAACGATATCTTTATTACCTTGTAGAATTCCAGCCCAGGGCCGAAATTCTACACCGTAATAACGATATCGTCTTTGACGTGTTTCCGTATTGTCAACGTTTTGATAACTCTTATATACTTGACATTAATGACGGCCGAGTCATAACGATTCTAAACGTCAAACGCCATATCGTTTAACGCAGTAGAATAGAGGCCCTGGCAGTGGGCTTTGGTGTCCGTCCGTTTGATACGAATTCCAGGATTGCATTTGGTAAATTTGACTGACCCTCAGTGACCACCTTAAAAAAGTGAAACGATTTCTCTGCCAATGGCGATGTCGCTAGTGTCTTTTCTTCGATTCCTAATGGGGAATGTCACTGTTCCATACACATTTCCAATTGTTAGAAACTTCGGCAGAAGCAGAGGAGTTGTACACTTAAAGCTTCTCCCCTGAATGCATATTTTAGTTCTGATTTTAGATCAAAAGACATACTTACTGTCAATTTTATAACAACGAACTTATTGATTAATGTAAGCTACGTATATTTTTATGTTAATTAACGCCATTTTAAACATGAAGCGATAAAAATAGAGAGAAAAGTTAACTTTTTTTTTTCTATATAAATTTTTAATGCGCTTTAATAAACGTCGTTTTGAAATAAATAGGTTTAATGCAAGCAATTTCGGCGGCTTTTAACTCCATGCTTTGTTTTACTTTAAAAACTTTGGATGAAACGGAACCCAGTACTGTAGTAGGCCGGGAAACTCTTAATAGTAATTGAAACATTTAAAACACTTAGAATGTTATCAATTATTCACAAGACAAGTTAAATAAACATAAGTTAGTAGAGTGTAGATGGCAGCACAGAAGCGATACACGTCAAACTTAGGCTGTGGCCATAGAGTCTGACCATAGACCATAGAGTTTTTATAGCATTTTTAAATACACAACAGCGATTTGTAAAAGGTGCTAACTGCTACAATAGTTTTGTACTAGAATTATATATCATAAACGTAACGCTAAAAACATGCTAATTTAATTTAGCACCGTTGAAAAGTAGCTGACTAAGCCAACGCAATGATTAAAATACAACTAAAATATATTTAATTGAGAAATTGAATTAGCAATAGACTTGTTAATTTTGAACCGACAATAGCCTTTGGCCCATTGGCCTGCATTGAGAAGAAGCTAGGTTAAATTCGACATATTATACATTATACAATATTATATACGTAGATATTAATACGAAATAGTTCTTACTTTTTTAGATACCGTTAAATTACCGTTATTTTACAAAATCTCCATCAATATTAGAAATGGAATCCAATAGTGCCACTTTCAAGTTATTAATAATAAGAATTGGAAAGTTTTACACAATCATTTTTCGGTAGTATCGTATTATTACAGAAACCGTGTAAGAATTTGAGGCTTATTCCATATGCTCCCACTCTCGTTATCCCAGCACATAGGTACCATTGTATGTGGTGATACTCCATTAGCTAATAGTTTTACTTTCATTTTCAAAACCCGGTTTTATACCCTATTTCCTTTTATTTTTATACTTTAATTTTATTTTTAAACATATATAAAGAGGTGGGCAAGCCAGTTATACTCCTATGCCAATATCAATTTGATAGGTTCAGTAGTTGCTGAGAAAAATGCTGTGACGGACAGGTTACACTGAAGTTTCACCATAATGTTTTTTACAATTTTCGTACAAAAACCTAAAAAAAAATAGAATTTCCAATATAGAACAATATCTGATGCACCACGACTATAAAGTGTAGACTCAGAACTACAAATATTTCTACCGACAACACTTAATTGTTCTATACAAAAGTACTTAGAGTTGCCACATGAAATAGAATGTGACATAGACAGTGGCGCCCCTATTATTTTCTTCCTTTTTTGTCACACCGTAGTTGAAACTTGGAGATATTTTAGTTTCACTTGTCTAATTTGCCTGCCCTGCACGCTACGCCATCGTATGATAAATAAACCTAGACCCCGAATTCTTGTCCCAATGACGTCACAATAGGGTAGTTTGAGGAATAAATGGAACGGCGTTAATTAATAAAAAAATATTACGGTTTTTAACCTAATAAATTTAAATTACTAGGCACTGACGACAAAAATTATCTAGTCAATTGATCAAAACTATCTTTTGGTATATAACTTCAAACCATACATTTGTACGTTAAAGTGGCTTTTGACAGAAAAAAGTGGGCGACCGAAAAAAGCCAGTCTAATGTACGTACAAATGTATGGATTGCAGTAATCGAAAGATAACGTTTTTCAATTGAATAGGTATTTTTTATTGTGAATACCTACTTAGTTATTACAATTAATTCGGTTAAGTCCGGCAGTTTCTCATATTAAATAACCGTTCCACCCAGTAAATGGAACAGTCGAACATAATTAAACATATTAGAATTATATGTATCAATTAATCAGTTTTAACCTTACAACATAATTAAGTTTTGACCTAAGATATAAAATATCGTGAATGCCTGATTATAAATATTTAATTCCGTAGAACACCAATAGACTAGGTTACCGTATTAATTAACACCGTTCCATTTACTCCCCAAACTACCCTATTATGACGTCATTGCGACAAAAATCCGGGGTGTAACCATAACCTATATTGTAACACGATAGTTTTATATTTTACCGTTCTAGGATAGATGTCTCGATAATTCTTGAAAACGATACGTGTTATAAGCCCGCCACCGTACCGGAATAAATATTAGATATTAGCAAAGGACCATACATTACTAAGATATAAGATATATCCATCCCATTTATCGTACTGGCGAGGGAAATATAAATATACTAGCGACCCGCCCTCGCTTCGTTCCGGATTAAAGTCTTATACATATAAACCTTCCTCTTCAATCACTCTATCTATTAAAAAAAACCGCATCAAAATCCGTTGCGGAGTTTTAAAGATTTAAGCATACATAGGGACAGAAAAAGTGGCTTTGTTTTATACTATGTAGTGATCTTATAACTGCCAGGACTCCGTCAACTAGTACGCAAAATATATCGTAAGATGCATTGCTATAATACTTTTGCGCGTTAATATATTATTAGAGCTCCGTGTGTGACGCGCCTAAGCGCACAACTTAAGGCGATGTTTGAGGATGCGTTGCGAGGTGTAGGAAGACAATCACGTCGGGGTCACCAATGTAGGAAGACAATCACGTCGGGGTCACCAATGTAGTAGTAGAGAGGACAATAGAGAGATCTCTCTCCAGGCGGGTGTTATGCCTGGGGACCGAAGTCCATTTGGATGAGGTTGGAAGTTGTATATAAGTCAACCGACTGAAGAAACTTCGTTAGCGCGATGTAGCGCACTGTCAGATTTAGTTGCGCTGTCTGCCGCTGGTGGCGCTGGCGAGTTGTTTGTTACAAGTTGTCACTAGATGTCGCTAGGTCGCCACAGAGGGATGTGTTTGTAATGAACCAATAGAAACACTTCATTTACCTATACTCGCTCGGCACAGCTCTGGTAGAAACAGCTCAGTGGAGCGAGGATTATATACATACAAAACAAGTATAAGACGTGTCCGAGGAACGTGTTGCGAGGGATGCGATTCGACGCGGCGTCTGGCTATGTACCTATACCTAAAGAGCCTGCTACACGGGTAAGGACCAAAAAGTCGGGCAAAAATTAAATTGTCTATGAAACTTTTCCGTTGTGACACGAAAATTTGCGATACGTTTGTAGGGATAATTTTCGTGTTATAACGGAACTTTTATTACTTTTGTTGTTTGTATGGTTAACTACGCTTAACTATGGTCCAACTAGGTATTACCCACACATCCTCGCACCGCTTAGCTACCTCGTACATCTTTGGTGGAGACATTCACACCATTACACATCCTCTTTACACAGCCTCGCATCGCTTAGTTGCCTCGCACATCTCTGGTGGAAATGCAGACTAATGAGAGCCGGGGTATGCATGAGGTGCGGGGAGAGGATAATGGTGACTTTGCTTTACCACATCTCACCTCCGCACCGGTGAAAATACTAGCATAGAGGCATTCCATCTTAGTCCTTAGGGTTGGTCTTAGGATTGCAGTCTTATGATTATAGTCTTGAGAGTTCAAATGTTTATGGGTCTCAGATTCCACTTCAGGTGGCCTGAGTGGTCGTGTGTCTACTCCTTACCATAAAAAAATACCTCATGCATACCCCTCTTAATTAAGTCGTACTCGTATATAGTCGCCGTATACTCGAGAATTTTCGAGAAAATCACATCTCTAGCTTATATCGCAACTCTGTGTGATGTGGTTAATGGTGGCACTTATCTTGATTTGGCAAGTAAGGGAGCGACCACACCGAAGCGTAAAATACGGTGACGTTGCGAAAACAAAAGAATGGGTAATACTAATTACATGGCGTCAATTTTGACGGACCGTAATTCACGCACCGTTAAGTTTCGGTGTGGTCGCTCCCTTATATCGTCGCCCTTCCCGTTTTGTCAAATGAAAGTGATAAGGCCAGTATTTGGCAAACACAGTCAAACAGTCAAATGAAGTGCCATTATAGTTTTCGTATACTAACGCGAATGAAGAAAAGTTATAAAATAGCATATCCTATTTATAAGTACAAAGGGTTCCAAGTTTCAAGCCATCTTCGTATAAATAAGAAACACTTTTGCTTTACTTTAATAAGCCGACAAGTTATTAGGCGACCGTTCCGCGGGGGGGGTTGTACATTGGGCGGGGCGAGGTAACTAGGCGTAGGGCTGAGGTCCGGGGAAAGGTACCTACCACAACGTCGACTCCTCATTCCCAATCGTTACATTTGCCCGTATGTTATAATTGTACTTTTTTCTGAATCAATCTTTTCAGAATGTTTTAAAAGACACAAAAGGGGTCTATTCCGTTATGCCAAAATTATTTTGGTCACTTTTTTATTTCCCAATTTTTCATTTGCCAACCCACTTTGTTTTCTGTAACCGTAAATATTTCAGGATTTTATAAAAGTTAACCTAACCTATCCTATAGGATTCAACACGATGGTACTAAAATTCTGAATAATCACTGGACGGCAGGCTCCCTAAAAGACCTCTTGCGAAAGTTCGGACAAATGCAACTATTAGAAACGAAGATTCCGAACTTGTGTTAGTAACCGCGGAATAGGGAAGTGTACATACTAGCATACCAACAGTCGCCTCGCCCCCCCCTCCCAGACATAAGTCGCACACGGAACGATCGCGCAGGGACTTGATGGACTTTATTATAGGTATAACAACGAAGGGCCGTAGCAAGTAGTGTGTACGCTTGTAAGTCGATGTTAATTCCCGTATAGTCGTTCTATTCCTGAAGTAGACACTTCCAAAGTTCAAATTTTAAATCAAGTGTTCAAACAAATGGATGCCTAGGCCAATATTGATCAAAGTGCCAATAGTGGCCGAGATATCCATTTGTTTGATTACTCCGTGAGTATAACGACTACGTCGAACGGACATGTGACTAGGGCAAGCGACCCATACGCTAGATACCTACTTTGATAAGCACTATCCAAAATACGCCACAAAAATTATCACAGTAAGGTCTCAGATTGTCACGGGGTATACTCCTTCTTGTACAAAAAGAACTTGTAAGATTTTATTGGAACTTCTTGTTATAAAAACGTGAGAAAATACATATTCGTTGTGTTATTTCACCCCGCTTCCGAAAATCCTTATGTAGGGTGATCGAACCAGTAATGAGCAAGGTCCAATGACGGACACTTATTTTATATAAAGGTTATTAATTTGTTTTGCATCAATCAATTTATAACCTTATGATCTTTGAATAAGAGTTAAGTGTCCATTATTGGTGCCTGTCAGCTTAAAGTGTCCAACAGTGCTGCCATCACCCTATGCCTGTTCCTTTACTTTTTACCACGAAAAATTTGACAGTTACCGAGGAAATACCGATTACTTCTACGCGGACGGAGTCGCGAGCAAAAGCAAATAAAAACACAAATAAAAAATACTACATACATTCTAGTACCACCCAGGTTTAAGATTTCCATTCCTATGGATTCTCATGTTTACAGATTCCCATTACCTACTACAGTTTTTTTTTTAGAGAATCACATTTTTACTGATTCCCATTCCCTATGTTTCATCTAGCTGTGTGTCAAAGGTTGACGGAGCTCCGCTTTGCGGAGCTTCTATTCCTGGGTTGTTTTGGCCCTTCGGGCCTGATGTAAGAACGAACCTAACATATTCGGGTTATGAATACGTACTAAATACTAAGACTCCATTGTCTGTCTATCAGTCTGTCACCAGTTGTGTCATAACCGCGTTTTTTTTTTTTTTTATGTTAAGGAGAAGGCACACGAGCACTCAGGCCACCTGATGGTAAGTGGAATCTGAGACCCATACACATTTGAATTCTCAAGACTATAATCCTAAGACCTCAAATGCGTTGCCAACCCTGAGGACCAAGATGGAATGCCTCTATGCTAGTAATTTCACCGGTTGTCTTATCCCCACGCCGGAACACAATAATGCGAACACTGTTGCTTGGCGGGTGGTTAATGGATAAGATGGTGGTGGCGATAGCTAGACAGTTGAAATTTTCACATATTATGTATATTCTGTTGCCGGTGTAAACAAATACTAAAAAGAGAATAAAATAAATATTTACGTGGGGCTCCCATACACCATTTTTTTTTCGATATCAATAACGGCAACAGGTAGAAGCTTGAAATTATGTACTCACAAAATATTTAGTCATTTATTCAATTTCCAAAAAAATAATTCAAATATCATAAATATTTAAAACTGGGCGGCTCAGCTTGAGCCATGCTCGCTCCGCGCGGCGAGCTGCTCGCGAGCCAAGTTGTTGCACATAAACAGGCGCGGGTGAGGCAGCGTGCTGGCCGCGAGCCGACATTTCAAAATGGCGTCTGACACGATGACAGCCGCGGCTGCGTTTACCGATTCACCGATTTTTTTTACAAATAGAAGAAGAAATCGCCTCGGGGGTGGAACGGCTCAGCATCTTTATCAAATTTGTACGTGCCTCGCCCACAGACATGTTAGAACTTGTCGTTCTGCCCGCGGCACGCTTGGATACACGTCCAAATTACGCGAAGCACGCACACCGAGGCGCCTTTGAACACGGTCAAAAGACCGACTCTCGGAGGCTCGCCGCGCCCGCAGCTTGCGCACAGCGCGTGAGCGCGTACGAATTTGAGCAAAATAGGTGAGCCGTGCGTGCCTCAACCCGAGGCTGCTCTAATTCGTACCCACCTTATGAGGGGCTTCCATACAACAAACGTGATGATTTGTAGTTTTTTGCTCGACATTAATAACGGCAACAGGTAGACTAATATAGTGTCTAATGTTGTATAGATAATGGTACGAAACCCATCGTGCGTGAGTCCGACTCGCACTTGGCCGGTTTTTTGACATATTTATGGACTTATTTAGGAAAATCTCTCTATTCTTTAGATACTTTTCCACTGGAGTGACTTTGTCACTTATCTCAAGTAGGTAGATGGGCCCAATATTCGGTATTAGGCATGTTCGACAAGTTTTTCAATGTTCGTATTCGGCCGAATAGTTGGGTTATGTTGCCAGATATTTACCGAATAAGTAAACAAAGTAAATAAAGAGTCTAGTTTGTTACGTAATTCGTTGGATTGACATTCTATTTCAGCATTCTAAGCAACTGCCAAAAAGGGATAAATACTTATGCGTCAAATTATCAACACAATTATTTTGCAAGAAACCGTAGCTTTAGTAAAAAAACAGATTTGTTTTAATTAAGTAAGTTTAAATTTTTATCCTGTCAAAACTAGTCTAGTAAATGGACACAAACGAATATTTGCCTGAATATTCGGTTCGGTAAGAGCTAAACCGAATGTTCGGCCGAATATTGCTATCCGATAAAGTCCCATCGGCATTCGGCCCATCTCTGATTTCAAGTATTACCTACATAAAACTACTAGCTATTGCCCGCGACTCTGTCAGCGTAGAAGTCGTTTGTCGCTGCTCCCTCAGGAATCGTCGTTTTTTTAGGGATTTAAAGCACCCTATGTCTTTCCCCGGGACTCAAACTATGTCCTTACCAAATTTCATCTAAATCGGTTCAGCGGTTTTTTGAGGTCGGTTAAAAATAGACATCCATTTAGGAAATACGATTGGGCAACGGAAGCGAAAATCGAAACGTCATTTCGTTGCGATTAACATGTTAGCAGTCATGATGGAAACATAGCGGCAACAGCAATACCATCATCTGTGAAAATTTCAACTGTTTAGCTATCACGGTTCATGAGATACAGCCTCGTGACAGACAGACAGACGGACAGTGGAGTCTTAGTAATAGGGTCCCGTTTTTACCCGTTGGGGTACGAATAACACTAAAAACGAAGATTAAAAAGTCAAAGCGATGCTGGCGAAAGCGTTAACATGTAAGTTTATGTCATCATAAGACTCATAAGTAAAACCAAATTAAATTCTTGATAGAATATGTTGTATTTATCCTTACACATTTTTTTTTTACAAAGTACCATGTTAACTAATTCCAATGTAAAATACACCAATACTAAATACATAACAATACTTATAAAATAACACCTATCACCTTTTGTCATGCTTAATTTAAGTACAAATTTTAATAAATAATCACCAGATGGGCGATTTTTGAAGCTCACCGACGAAAAATGACTAAGTTTAAAACAAATTTGTTCAGCGATATAATCTACGAGCGACCCGACTTTTTGGATATGATATCATTACGCCTTTATCATATCAAATCCAAAAGGTGGGCCCCCTCGTAGATTAAATCGCTGCACATATTGATTTTAAAGTTGGTCGTTTATCTTCGGCGAGCTTCGAAAATTGCTCCTTAGGTTATAAGGAGCGTCCTCACTTTGAGCATTCGCGTGTAATGAATGAGCATTCGGCGTCAAATATTCAAGTGACCGCAGCAACGCTAGGTCCAACGTCCACACCATTCGAATATTACACGCGAATGCTCTCTGTGAGGACGCTCATATAAAGGAAACCAATTTAGCCTAATAGCTCAGTAAAATTGTAGTATCAAGTGAAATTAAAATTTAGTCTATGCGAAACTTAGCTTAGCACTATTAAGCTGGGTACGAATCTGAGCGGCTCAGCCTGAGGCATGCACGGGTGAGGCAGCGCGCTCGCCGCGTGCCGACATTTCAAAATGGCGTCGGACACGATGACAGCCGCGGCTGCGTTTATCATACTTCACCGGATTATTAACAAAAAGAAAAAATTGCCTCGTTGGTGAAACGGCTCATCAACTTTATCAAATTTGTACGCACCTTGCCCACATACAAGTTAGAGCTGTAGTTCTGCCCGCGGCACGCTCGGATACACGTCCAAGTTACGCGAGGCACGCACTCCGAGGCACCTTCAAAAGACCGACTCTCGACGGCTCGCCGCGTGCCGCTCGCCAGCTGCTCGCGAATTTGAGCAAAGTAGGTGAGCCGTGAGTGCCTCGACCCGAGGCTGCTCTAATTCGTACCCACGTTAAAGGTAGCACTGGTAGCAATGCAGGTCATTTGCCTTCGGATTCTGAACTCATCTTAAGAGTAGATAAAATAATGTATGCAACTGTAACTAACTAGGCCTTAAAACTCTCATGTTGACCCAAGAGCCGTCACCATGGCCTGATGCTAGACTATACCAAAGCACTTTAAGATTTATCCCGAGAGACTAAATCATCAATAAACCTTACAGTAGAATTATGTTCAGTTTACCACTGACAGATGGATTGCCTTCATTTAATTTTCAGCTTAAACCTCATACAAATAAAATGGTTATTACTAAATCGGTAGATATGGGTAACAGTACTCTGTTAATTGCTTTATTTGTATGAAGTTAAAGTTGAAAACTAAATGTAGGCAAACTCTCAGTCAGTGGTTAACTTACAGTAATCGTACTCTACTAATTGACATCATCGTCAATGATTATCGTCCTATTGAGGAATAGAGCCTGTTAATGTCTTGGTGCCTACCCAACCTAAAAACCAAACATAGTCACATAACATAACCAGAGGCAATCGTTCTCTATCCTGTGAAACATGAACAAGTTTCTTATGCACTCTAGCCCACAAACGCAAAAAGTACAAAGTATAAACCAAACAAAAAAACCTTGATACAAAAGCTTTCTTGTTTTGTTCCACCCGGACCAAATTTAAAAAAATGTGCATCTTCTAATAGATGGGTGAATCAACTTTTAAAGTCCTCCTTTTCTACACGCTAATAAAAACTTACTAGAATATGTGAGATTGATAATGGTTTACACATGTTAAAATTAGATAATCAGATTTTCGGATTTCACTATTCATAATCATAAACCAATTCTATAATTTTGTAAAAACATGGTAACGCAGTGGAAAATGGGGTGTTTCCCCGTGGTCAAACTATTTTGCCAAACTGACCTTAGACGGAGCCCCGGCTGAGGCCGGGGCTCCTGCTTCTGGGTGGTTTTGGCCTTCGGCCATCTGAAGATAACTAACGAACCTAACCTACCTACCTATTTTTTCAACCATGATTCGTATTTGGTGATCAAATCATGGTGTACTCGTCATGCGGTTTGGCAAATATAGTTTGACCACTGGGAAACACCTGGAAAATGCTTGTTTTTCATACAAAACCCGGGGACAACGTCGTCCCCTGCGTTACCTGATATATTTGTGTAAATCATAGAAGAATTTTTAAAATTGTCAGCTAGAAAGTAAGTTTAATTGTCTGATTTATTCAATATATTGACCACATCAAAAAAAAAATTGCATTCTACCAAATTAAGCTGACATAGTGAGACATGTCGAAAATTGGGGAGTACCTTAAAAGTTGATTCACCCAGATAGTAATGTAAGAGATTAGATGTATTTTCATTTTTAGGAAGCATTTGGTTCAACCAAACTTGGTCAATCTCCTTTTATGCTACAAAAAGCTTCTATTGTATTAATGTCTTTTGGCTTGCTATCGCTGTCTTACTTGCCACATCTGACAGTATGTTTAATGAAGCTTGCCGAGATACAAAAGAAAATACAAGGTTTGTATCATGCTTTCTTCAATGTATACCATCAAATCTTATTTCATTATGTTAAAATTTTCCGAATAAATTTTTAGCAGTGGCAGGTTTTGTCTGGAATGCTACCATCACCTTATCTTTTAACCTTCCACCAAGCAGCAAGATTCGCATTGTGGTGTTCCAGTATGGGGATAAGACAACCGGTGAAATAACTAGCATAGGGGTATTCCATCTCAAGCTCAGGGTTGGCAATGCATTTACGGACTGAGGATTGCAGTCTTTACATATCTTGAGAATGCAAATGTTCATGGCTCACATGTCCCTCCTACCATCAGGTGACCTGTGCGACACTTGGGTAATCTCCATGCCATAAAAAAAATCCAAAGACATCGCCCAGTACTATTATTGTGTTTTCTAATAGAGTAAAGTATATTCTTGAATAAGAAGTGGTTTTTTTTGTACTAATGAATACACACTATGAGTGAGGAACTTAATGAAAGTGGCTACCTTTTTCTGTTAAGTTCACCACACAAAGGTTTATCATATCAGGAATGCCATCAATTTTGTATAGTTAAAATAAATGCAAATGCAAAATCTGAAACCAGCAAAAATAATATTTCTATTGCTACTAGACTATAGAATACAAAAGCTTTAAATAGTTCTCTTATCTGCCTAATATCCAGTGGGAGAATTCTGCCTGGGTCACAGTCAACACAATTTACTTTTTCGTTAAATCTGAAAACCCACCAAATGTCAATTTACTTACTCCGATTAAAAATAGGATACCTTTATAGTAATTTTGTGAACCTTTCATTTCTTTCTATATATTAAATTAAACGCAAATATAAAAAGCTGTTTTCTACATATTATAAAATTTAACATGTTCACGGACAGTAACTCAATTGTATTGGGACAGTTTGCTAAATTTGAATGCTACACCATTTCCATCTGTGAACATGTTATAATAAAACAGTAATGCACATAATTATACCTAGATTTCAATGATTGAATTGGAAATTATAAATAGACATTTCTGGAAATTTGGAATGAACCAGTGATAGACCCTTACTGCCTTACCTATGATGCCCACATATAGAAATAAATGTCTTGCCAATGGCTCAAATATTGTATCACAGGTCCGCATATAAAGGACATAAACGGTATCTTATTAGACGCTGACGTTAACACATTTTCAATGACATTCTTTGAGTAACCATTGTACATAGGGCTACGTAGTAGATATAAAACTAGTCCCAGCTTCCTACGGCTAATTTCCAACTTCTGGTCTGGTGTCAGTTCTTTTAAATGACGGTTGTACATTTTCAAACTAGCCAAGTCAATACCTAGTGATACAAGCCACTGTCGCCATGCTTTCGTCCCAAATACTCGCATGGCAGCTAAGTGAATTAAAGGCTTCAATATATGCAATGATTCAGCACACATCAAATCTTTCATGTTGACTTGTAGGTTGCTATCATCTTTTAGTTTCAGAGGTTGCCAGTCACGAAATGCAACAGGTGGAGCTCCGTCTACCCGTCTCACAACTCTGCCTGAGCGCTTCAAAGTGAAAAACGAACTCTCACCATCATCAATTGTTTTTTCCTCAGTAAACTTCTTCCTCTGCATCGCAGCAACGGGAGGATGTTGTATCGGCAACTCCTTAAATCTCACCAGAAGTACCAGGGCAGAAGAACATTTGAAGAGTTGTAGGAGAGTGGCAACTGTCCACTTTCCTTTGTTGCCCCACCGGTTTTTCACGACGAGCTCGACAAAAACTTCCGAATAGTGAATTACTGTCAGCCATATCTTTATTTGTTCGCGAAGGCTGTAGTACTGCACGTCCGCGTCGTAAGCCTCCCGAATAAGTCGATCGTTAAACAGAGAAAGTAATTTCGACAAGCAATAAACGAGCTCCGACACTATAGGCGACTTATTTATCTTCCCAGCGACGAAGTATGATGACCAGGTGGCCACCGTTTCCACGTCAGTCACCAAATTAGGGTTATTTATCACCCATTTCTTGTAAGCGGCGAAAAATTCCTTTAAAGATAACTTATCCATTGTTATTTTAAAAAGCACTAAGAGTGTATTACTGGTAATGTCTCACACCTCTTACATTGATTTGCGTAAATAGACAATATGGCTATGAGGTGATACCAAATATTAATGTATTCAAATCACTTTAGCGAGTATACGCTAACCAAAAGTATGATCGAGCGGAAAAAGACATTTGCCCCTTGCCCTGTTGACGTTGATTGTCAAACCACAGATTGTAAGAGTATGTAGGTATAATTATGTCAAAAAAAGCTTGATACATTTTTAGTCTACGGATTATAAAGCACAGTATACATGAGCCCTTCGATCAACTAGATATCCAATCAAGAACCAATCAGACCCACTTCAAATTGGGAGCTTTTTGTATTTAGTTCGCTGTCAAATTCGTCAACAGTGTCACGATACGATTCACAATACCTTAGTGTTTTAAAAAACTATACAAATAATTACCGTAAGAACTATACTGTAATTCTATGGAACTTGCTAACTATGTAAACAAACAATATATTGAAATTGACATCTAATGTCAATTTTAGTATGGCGGCTTGTTTACATAGTTAGCAAGTTCTATAGAATGACACTTTATGTCTCTTCTGGATGTATCATAGACATAGTAAAACATAGACGGAGTGTAAAAACGGCTAACAGAATAGTACTCGACACACTTGTTAGGTATACACAGATACCCTTCGTTAAAAATATTTATATACTAGATTTGGTAGAGTGCTTCTAGTTCAATGTTTCACTAAAAAAACAACGTCACGGTATGTCTAAACAACCGTGGCGTTATAAGCTGAGTAGAGACCATTTTTGGCTTCAAGTTATACATACATACATGAAGTCACGCCTTCATTCCCAGAGTGGGGTAGGCAAAGCTACAGAATATCAACAACCCAAAACTTGTTGATTATTCAGTAACCACAAGGCTAATCAGGCTAAAATGTTTACTTGTGTATTAGTGACCGGTATAAAATTAAAATAATGTAAAATAGGTGGATTTAGGTAAGAAATTTTGTTTTTTTTCCTCGTTAGTGCCAAATAAAATTAACTTAATTATTTCTTCATTTCATTTCAAATAACTTTAAATCGAAACTTAATTCATTCTTGTTGTTTTTTGAGATAGTTATTTGTGTTTGTAGTACTTAACAGCTTCGAAAACTTACACTAAGCATGATCTGACATGCTCTACCCAAGTGTTTGACGGTCAGAGTGAGTATCGCATTGGATATTTGCAAAGCGACATGTATTGTATTCTTATAAAAAAGTATTAATGAATAATATAACATAGAAAACTCTATCACCATCCCTTAGCAAGGTCACAGATATCTGAAAAAAATATTTTGATAAAAAAATTAACCTTTCGTATGCCTAGTGCCGTGTCCGTCCTGATGCTGTAGAGTGCCTATTACTGTATCCGTCCACTAGGGATTTAATCTTGTCATTTTAAATTGGTCTATACCTACTTTAAGATAAGGTTCTAATTTGCTTGTAGAAAAATCTAATAAATCAAACTTTCATAGACAATATTCAGTAGTTCGAAACGTGGTACCAATTAAGAGCTAGAAGCGTTTAAACTGTCACGTGACACCAATGACGTCATAGCCCGGCATACGACGGGTACAATGTGCGAGCCCCTCCGGCATACGAAAGGTTAATAAAGATGTTTATTTTAAAAACCAATAACACTTACATACTTGTATCTCACTATAGAGCCGTAAACGAACTTAGAGCGGGAGCGACGCGGTGCATCGCGTTCCCTTACTAAAAACCGTGGAGGGATAGATTGTTTACGCTAAAAAGCATTCCAAAGCGTGGCGCAGGCGGTTTTAGTATGGAAACGCGCCGCACCGCGCCGCCTCCGCTCAGTGTGTTTGCGGCTTACAACATAACTTCGTCGAACATGTTTGAGTAGACTAAATTTTATTATTTAAGCTAGCTATTAAATTATTAAAAAGAACATGAAGTCTTTAAACAAATTAAACAAATACTATAACTAGTTTTTCCTGGATAGGTCCAAAGGCAGACGTCGTTTAATTACTTGTCGTCAAATAAAACAGACTGTCAAAGTAGGACAGGTGTTGTGATAGCGCTAGCGAAGGCGTAGGCGTACTCAGTCTGTGGACTTGCCGATTGTATTGATTTTTACTTACTTTGAGACGAGACGAGAGAAGACCCGCTTCGTTTAATGTCCTAAAGTTTCATTTAAATTTAGTTGTTCTTCAGTTTTACTCAAAATACATTATGGCGGCTAAAATACAAGAGGCCCAGGAGCATTGCAGATCTGCCGAAAAGTAGTAAGTGTCTGTAGATGAAAATCTTAATTTTTTCTTTTCATCTGTTTCGTGAACCCTGCCTTATGTTAAAGAAAAATGCTTTTTAATACGTTTATTCGTTACGTAGTCACTGTGGTTTGTATGTTTGCTTAGTTTGTTTTGCATTTAGCCATATCGATTTTTAATTTCCCCTCTGCAGCCATGCAATTTTGTTTAAATTTGTATGTGCGATAGGAATCCTATAACTTTTTGTGGTTTATGTATGTTTGTATGCTTGCGATTATCTCAAATTAACTGCACCTATTTGCAAAAATCTTATTGGAATTTAATCCTCATACTTACCAGTATGATTAACGCAGCATTGTCTGCAGAAAACTTGAAAATTTGAATAACTCTATCTAAAATATAATTGTAATAGTGTAGTGTTGTTTTTAATAAATAAAAATCTATGGATTTATGGGGTACTGTTTGCGGCAAACTCAAAACATCCTAGATACCTTTATCTTATTTAACGGGCTAAACAAAATGAGATTCTGTGCTTAACCCATTATTGTAAGGATGTAAGGAGTTATTTGAAAAATTCTTATTGGAATTATACTTACACAGTTCTTAGATGTAAGGGATGTTTTAACAAAAAATACATAGTTAAGGACGTGTATAAGAGATGTACCCATATGGTTTGTTTGACTGACTTTCGTGACTTAAAGAACTCGATTGTGATTCTTGTTTTCATCTGGCCTTTAACTATGTATGGTCGAACTCATAAGTAGCTGAACATTTTAGTACCATGTCGCAGCTATTGATATATTAAATTCGAACCACTCTCAGTCTAATACGTTATTGCGACAAAGTACTAAAACGTACAGATACTTATGAGTTCGACTATACAATATTTTTGAAAACAACCCGTAATGCAGGATGATTTTTACTCAGCGTTGTCTGCAGAAAACTTTAAAATTCGAGTTACTCTGTCTAAAGTAATAATCTAATACTTTAATGATGTTTTTCCTATACAAAAACTATTGATTTCATGGGGCTTAGTTTGCGGCAAATTCAAAACATTTCAATGATTATAGCACCGAAGGTGATTTTAAAATTTCATTGTCTTCTGAGGGTGTCTTATGTGTAACACACTATAACTTTCTCGCAGTCTGTTGCTTTTGGGAGCTTAAAATATCCTTAAGTTTGTTATTCATTATAATTATGATCACTAATAAGTATCCAATTAAAATTAAATGTTCTAATATGATTAAATAGGAGTTATTTCTTACTTATTTACAATCAGTCTGCAGTTTTTTTCAATATTTTTTATCTTTAATGTTAAAATCGTAGCGGAGGTGGATTTTACCTTGTGAAAGTGCCCATGCAGCCTACTTAATAATAAATAATAATTATTACGATTATTTTTCTTTTATATATTTATATTAATTGTAAAAAACTTGATCTACTTTTTTAAAATAAATATCCAGAATAATTATAGAAATGTTTATTGTACAATCAACACAGAATCTGTGTAGTTACATTAAGTTAAGGGTTGTACATTATATAACTTAATATTATATTTATCAAGCGGAAGCGAATGTTGCGCTTCTTAATGTACTATATACATATACATCTTATTTTGGACACAGTCACAATTATTGGACACCAAAATTTTAAGCGTTCAGATCTTTACTATTGCAGTTATTAAAATACTATGCAAGTCTGATAGGATTTTTTGTAAGTAACAGGTCTTTCATTAACTTATAATAGAGGCATTCAACACATATTAATCCAGAGGCGTTCAATTTGAAAAAAATAATATGGAAAAGTTTGTTTAAAACAAATTTGGCAGAATCCTATTATTGTGTTATGCCTATGCTATGCTGCTTTACCCCAAACACTTATTTAAAAAAACTTGTTATTAAGCCCTGCATGATAAAATTACGTTTTTTTTTTTACTTAATTGCACTTGGCACAAACAAAGCAGTTTATTTCAACAATAATGGTTTCATGGATATACAACAATATTAATAACTATTCCCCTTGTGAGTGCTGGGTGTCAGTGCCACTCCATGTCTTCAAGTGGATGTCGTGAGAGGTGACTAAGGGAATAAAGGCTTGTACTGTTAAGCGGTGGGCTTGCAACCTGTCACTAATACACTGGTAAACATCTTAGCCTGATTGTGCAAAGTGGTTACAGAATTATCGTTATCAACTTTTATTTTAGAGTTCTTTGTAATTCTGTAGCTAGAATGAAGGCGTGATTTTATTTATGTATGTTTAACTATGAACCCAAATTACTTATAATTCGTGCAATATGGCTTTACATAATGCGTTATTCGAATTTGCTGTAGGCAACCGATGCATGCTTTCAATTGTGTCATTTTTGTCTCGCTGCAATACCTACTCTGTTTAAGTGTGGTCACTGAATAGTTTTCATAATAATTAATAACTATTATAAGCTTGAAAAATTCACGCTTCAATTTTTTGTGACCTGTCATTAGTTCATATTTAAGCATTGCCAATTAGTTCTCTTTTGATGAGGGTGTCGAACACCGTTTGTATTTTAGATACCCCTCGAGATACATTCCCCGGTTTATTCCCCCTGCTAGCCAACACCCTTATTGATTTATGCCAGAAATAGAATATACCAGGACTCACCCCTTCCCGTCTAGAAAAAAAAAACAGCGCATGTACACTTTATTTAAAGCGGCATATTGAACCGTGTTGGGTAGGAATAAGGTTGCGTGTGCAGTACCGTGTCTATTGCACATGCGCTTTCGGTAGAAGGGGGGCGCTCATCGATCGCTTGTTGCACCCTCATGCATCTATGATAGATGAGTATATAACGGAGGGTAGCAGCGACAGACGCGCAACCCCCACGCCTCACCCACGGTTGCTTGTACCTACGGCGTGGGTAGCAGGCGCGCGCACCCTTCTGGTCTAGCGAAGAACAATTCAGAACGAAATGGACGACCGAAGAGTCCACACGTTGTCGTGCCATTTTAAACTCCGATGCAGTCAGGGCCGGCTCGTGAGTTTCACGTGAGTATCTGTGTTTAGCGAAGGGATCGAATCGGGCGCGGTTTTATAGAAAGCCAGTTTCAACGGTTTAGTTCTGGGTGAATATCGGTTGGGACGGTTAAGGGTTCGGTCTAGTCGATGGGTCGATTCGCGCGTCGTTTTATATATAGAAATCTAGATGGAGGGGGCGGGGAAGGTTGATCTTTTAGAATTTCGATAGTTTTTATCTATCAATCAATCAATTTTAAGTTGTGCGTGTACTTTTTATTTATCAGCTTAGCAAAAAAGTGTTAGTTTTATATAGCGTGTCTTCCTTTTTCAATTCTATTTTCTATCGCGTTCACTGCCGGCTGCTCGCGCATTTAATTTTCCCGACTCTTAGTCGCGCGTATGTCGTTTTTACTGCACGCGGTCGTATTTAGAACAAAAGAAATGGGGAAATGCCTGGCTTTCTACAAGATGCAAAACGCTTATGTTAGCAGTTATCGAATATCAAAATTTATGGAATTGTCATTAGCGCTCGCGCGACCGTCCGGGAGCTGACGTCAATGCTATACATTTGTGTTTCGTTCTCGAAATGCATCTTGTGTAGGGCCGCTGGGGGCTTATACAGATGCATAACGCTAGGGTCGTTTTAAATAAGTATCTAGTTAAAGGCTTAATTAATACAAAATCACGATCATGTCCTTTGTGGAAAGTTAGCTATACAAACTATATGGGTTAACTTTCGTTACACAAAGGAATCAATTAGTTTTGTTTCAATTTAAGCCCTTAACTATGTAACTTTTTGAAAACGTGTCTAACTTTAGCACGTTTCGAATACTGACAAAATGTATGGAATCGACATGGATCGTCAGCAAACGTCAATCGTCCATTTTGTCAGCTATCGAGAATCGCTAACGCTGGCATCAGACGCCGTAGCTAAGATGTCTACGCTAACTAGCGTGTCTATTCTTTTTGTTTAAAAACCAATCGCGTCACTAGGATCACGTGACTTTTCGTATAATGTAACGTAACGTATTGTTTTAAAAAGAAAACGAATAAAAACGTTTGCTTAAAGCATCATGGCTTCGGCCTCTGGTCTAGGCGCTAAACAAAGAGACTGCAGCGAATGCGTTATACGCTTGCGTGTATTCTAATATTTAATTTTGTTTCACAGCTTGAAGACATCGTTTCTACGGTGGAAGCCGGACTACGATTCCGCTGCCGACGAATACAGCCAAGCAGGTATGTGTTTTGTTATTTCCAGCGCTAGATCCTGGTCTCCCGGCCGAGGCATATTGATTTGTCTGGCTTTTGTACGTTTATTTTTATTTAGGTATCATAGCAACGCTCCCCTAGGTCTCGGCGTCCCGGCGGCGGGTGGGGGCGGCCCATCCCCCAGCGAGGTGTTTGTCTGCGTCGATAATTGCTTATATATAGATTATTTGTGGAGCTCGGCTGGGGTGGGCTGTTTTAACATGGACATACCTCGTCATTTTATTTAGGCTGCCTTTCTGCTACGATCTTTAGAATTTAAAACAAATGAATTATATACCAAGCTTTATTTAGCAAACCTCTTTTTATAGTATCTATATATGCTACTATGAAAGTTAATCAAGTGATATGCTATGATATCAAACCTGATTTTAAACTCAAGAAGGAATTCGTAGAAAATTTGAAAATGTAGTAATTTTATAGTTGTTTATTACTATAGCGAAGAAAATTTAGGTGAAATATAAAACTTGTATTGTCATTGAATCTATATTAGAGACGTAAAAACGCCTCACCCCTGCAGAGTTTTGATTATTAGAGAGGGGTTCGTATTGTAACAAAGGTTTTTGTATTCCTAAATGTAGTTTTAAATGAAGAAAGAGAGCTTGATGTTATTTTTGAATATTCCCTAACACACGGAAAACACTATGAATCAGTTAATAGGCGTTACCACCACGGGTAATTTTTTTATAATTATGTATATGATGACTTTTTAAACGTTTTTAAATCGACTTATCGACTTCGGATGACGCGATAGGATAGACAATAGCGATAGGATAGAATAAGGTTGACTGGAAGAGAATGCTTGTAGCATTAAGTCCGCCTTTTGTGCACTATTTGATTTTCGTGCAATAAAGTATTTTAAATAAATAAGTAGGACTGATAGGTTTCCGCCTGTATTTGGTTTTTTTAACTTTTTTACTTCTGTTAGCCCTCCGTTTTTTTTTTATTAGTATGGCATTTAATTTTCTTGAAAATGTAAACGAGTTTTTTTTTTCAATATTGCATTTGTGCACATAGATATATTATTATAGTCAATTTAATGTCCCCTTTAGATGTATTAACTTAACATTTAAATTTCCTTTTTTCAATAGTACAATAGTTAGGTAACACAGTGGACCAACTCGTCCGCCGGTTTTGTATGAAAATAGCGGTTTGGTCTCTTGAGTTACTATTATTTTTGGCAATAATGTTATACTTGTGGCGACCTAGCGACATCTAGTGACAACTTGTAACAAACAACTCGCCAGCGCCACCAGCGTCAGACAACGCAACTAAATCTGACAGTGCGCTACATCGCGCTAACGAAGTTTCTTCAGTCGGTTGACTTATATACCACTTCCAACTTCATCCAAAACGGACTTCGGTCCCCAGGCACAACACCCGCCTGGAGAGAGATCTCTCTATTGTCCTCTCTACTACATACTGATTTGGATAACTTATTCATAGGTACTTGTACTAACAAGTAATCTAGTGACTTACTTTTATGTACAAAAGAATATTGATTCACCCAAGAACGTATGTAGCCAGGGAGTACAGTGGGTACCTAGGTAGGGTTTTGTAGGGTAGGCTTTTTAATAAAAAAAAACACGTGATGCGCAGTAAAGTCGGATTTTCACAGTTTGTCTTTAGGCTTCCTTAGTCAACAAGGAACCCTTAAGTTTCGCCATGTCCATGGTTTTACTAAGACACTTGGTGCTATAAAGCTGTAATTTAGGTTTATATAGGTACATTTTAAACGCCGGCAATTTCGTAAAATAAAATGTTGAAAGAATTTTCGATGTTTCTTGTAGTTTTTTAAGGTAGTTTATTGTATTTGTAGCGGTGGTTTCGGAAAGCTACACTGAGCGTGGTGCGGCATGCGGTTGTCTCCTGATTTTGGGACTTTGTCTTGAATTTATTCAATTATTGCGCCCCAAGAAAACAGTCTTCATTTTTATGCCGCGACACAAAAAGAAATATGATTCGTATAAGGAAAGAAAGAACGAGAATATATGTAAATTTATCCACAACAAGCAGATAAAAGATCTATAAATAGAAATGAAGAGTTTGCAGACAATGGGGTGTTCCCTATTGTCTGCAGACTTCATTTATATTTGCATTGCATGAAATACAGAATTGAGTTTCATCGATACCATTTAGGAGAAAACGTATATATATATATAACGCAATACACTAAGTTTTGACCTGTTTATCAAGATTTTATATAGAATGAAACTTGTTGAAATTTTAAAGTTTATTTTAAGGTGAAGATTGTATTTTTTCGGCATCCTCATTGTATTGACGCAATATTGAAATTCAACGATATTGGCATTCTGAAATACATGCATTTATATTGTCCGTATATTTTAAACATAGAACGAGAGCATTGACGCCATTCCTGTCGTCGATTTTGTATAGTGTTTTTGCAGGGGGTCTGATCTATGACATTTTAAAGCTTCATATCTTATGGAAAAATAACACGACAATGGTTTCGCGTACACAACCTTTCTCTTTAATTGCACTTACCAAAGAGCGTAATAAAAAAAAATGCATGTTCTCTATTGTCCCAAAACGGTCTCAACTCAGCATGTGTTCGCTATGAAGCCAACGCTGGTCTTCCGTTAGATATAGATTATATATCAGATATATAATAAGTAATAAACATAAAGATATAATCACTATCACTACATAGTATAAAATAAAGTCGCTTCCCTTTGTCCCTATGTATGCTTAGATCCTAAAAACTACGCAACGGATTTTATGCGGTTTTTTTTAATAGATAGAGGAATTTTATATGTATCTTAATCCGGAGCGTAAAAAACACAACAGCAGAGCTCGAAACGTAAATAGTCTACGCTTCAAGTATTCCTCAAATTGAAATTGTAAAAGTTAGTAGTTAGTAGCCCGCCCGGCTCACACATCTGCCACAAGGGGCAGCCGTGCGCCGCCATTTTGTTAATGCATTTCACGGTGCAGTGGCAAAGCGTAAGGGGGCGGCAGGGGTGCCTCACTCTGGGCGTCACTTTAGGGGGCGGTGAAATTTCACAGTCGATAATAGTAACATGTATTAGAACGTTGACAACTACTTCATTTCGTATTTATTTGAAAGAAGAAAATTATACATTTTTACTAAAGACTAACATTTTGTAAAGCTAATTACCTACGGTAGAAAATTTAAAACTTAAGATAGCTTAAATTCGCTTGACATGCAGGATTTTAATTAAGTATGTTTTATTTAATGTAACATATTGCGAAATGTGAACCCACTCAGCATGGAGTCGACGATTTGTCTCGGGATCCTATCATTGCATAATCAACGTTTCACAAATGATTCATTTCACAAACATCATTTGACAACCCGCTTTTTTCCGAAGCTGTATGATAGGAGTTTCACAAAACGAATCAGCTGTTTTTTATACTACGATATATGCTCATAAATAAACTAGAACTAGGTACACTTAATTAGGTAATTGTGCAAATTCTATGTAATGGTTTTGTTTGGTGGAAAATAAAGTATTTTGTATTGTATTGTATTGTCTTAAGAGGCCGTATACGGAATTTTACCGACTTCGTTGATTTACGTGATTTTACAGTTGAAATATTTTACTTCTAAAAATTTTAATGCGCAACACGAAAGATAATTTTGTTTTTCAACGAATTTTTGAGCTACTCTTTTGTTATTATTATTATTTTATTTTGATTAATCGACCTGAAACCGGCGACTGTTTTGTGAATTTTGCTGTAAGAGGTTTAGAATATCGCATACTCACGTTTTGATGTGTAAAATGTATGAAAGAAATACCATTTATTGCTGTATTTTTACCACCTTTATATATTTTTTTGTGTAAAAAAATAATAAACTTGGTAAAATTTCATAGAAAATGGGCAAAACATTGTTTTTGATTTCGGCTACTTAAAACTGTCGGTCATAAAATTAAAACCACAGTAATAAAGTTCAGTTCAAAATCGATCCATTACCATAAAAAAACATCAAAAAAAAAAATAGCAATATGTAATGTTTTAAAACAATCTAAATCTCGCATCTCACTCGACAACAAAAAAAGTAGCTCATTCATTCGTAACTCATTTATTCGATCATGAATGATGTGATATTTCACGTTGTGCATTAAATCTAATAGAAAAGCATTATTATAACTGTAAAATCACGAAAATAAGCAAATCCGGCAAAATTTCGTATACGGCCTCTTAAGAGCAGGTTTTGGAGCAGTGTTGAAACGATATTATATCGATAAATAAGATGTCGATGTAATAAAATACTGTTTATGACACCATGAACAAAAGTAAACAGTCTTACAAAAGGTGAGGAAATTTCAATAACCAACATTAATGAGATATTGGCTTTGAGTCATTATAAATATTTTAAGAATGCCCCGTGGACGTTGAGAGAACGTTTAGCAGTTCAAAGTGGATATTTTAATCTCGACGGCAATCATTAATACTGACGAATATGGAAAAAATATTGATTGTATATTATGAAAATGATTTAAAAATAACCATATAAATACACGTTTCAATTTGTTTATTTTTTATTTCAAAATGAGGAGAAAATAAGTAATATTCATTTATGTCGCATAACATTTAGATTTTGGCAGTAACATCGATATATTTTTTGTCGATAATATATTTTGCAACATCTCTTTCGTATAATTGCCCCGAGTTATCCCAGGTATGCTTATGACTGACATAATGGCGGCCGAGTCATAAACGATTCTGAAACACGTTAAACGCGATATCGTTATAACGCAGTAGAATAGAGACCCCCTCTTCACGGTGAAACAATATTGCGTTTGAAGTGTGTCCTAATTACTAGACAGAATGGCCGCCGAGTCAAAAACAATACGATAGCCCGATAATTGAATAGAGTGTCTACCACCTACTTTATATGTATGATCCTACCCTTCTATACAACTGAGCTAATTATTTTAGCCCAATGCTACCGCATTGCCCGCGACCTCAAGAACTCGAAAGAATGCCACCTGAAGGCTTCTGAGATGTACAACAAACACAAGGCTTTCTTCCACGCGGGCAAAGCTCTGGAGAACGCAATACTTGTCAGCAAGGAGACGTCATCACCCGAGGAGGTTAGTAATTCTCTTAAATAATTTTTTTATCGACCAGCGTCCACACTGGTAATTGTCCGCCATTTTGTTTAAGTTCATTCGTTCAGTCGAGTTTTGGAAGCGCTTGTTAAAACATTTTAATTACTTATTTATTATATCATATAATCAAAAGAGTTGCTTTTTGTTACCAAAAATGTCAACTCGTTTTTGTATTTTCTTTATTACTGACTTAAAGGAGAATATTTAAATTTTGAAACCACGATGACAAGAGGAAATAAATATTTTTTTGTAAGCATCAAAGTTACAAGTGTTACAACCCCTGCGAGGCAAAGTGGTATGACTAGATGAACGCATTACCGGTACCAGAATACATTAGCGAATGTAATAAATACTCGTTTTGGCATGGATACGGGAACATACTTACAATAGGTTGTTATGACTAACGGCTTTTTCTTGGTCGAGGGGTGTTCACTTCCTGTATTGACATGCTGTCAGTCGCAGCACAGATGTGTGTTTGTTTGTACCAACGACCACAAGGGGTGGTGATAATTATTGTCACGCAAAAAAGTGTTGTGGTGATAATTATCGTCACGCAAAAACTGTTATGTCACGGCTATACATTTACTTCGAAACGAAATAACGATTTGAAATTTAAGTGTACAAAAACTCCCTGTGATGCGAGGTGAGTGTTTTTGTAGACTATAAATTATAGCGCCTACTTTGAAACTATGTTACAAACGCATAGTTGTAGCTTATACCTATGGCTATTTCAAAGAAGAACCTCCAGATACACAGCAAGTGTAACGATTTTGAGTTAAGAACATAAAGAAGTAAGGTGGACTGCAACAACGTTGAACTGTGAACATTGTATTTAATGTTGTTTGATTTACTATTAGACGTTGAATTTATACCCCGATGTGATTACCGACGTGTGAAAGATCCTGTTGTGCCCCATTTATTAAACAAATTATTTAAATTTGATCTTGTTGTTTTTATTTCCTTGTTCAAATAAGAACTGTCATGGCGTAAGCCACGCCCTGTCAACTTTTTTTATGTTAGATATACAAACCTGGTGACTAAGGCGGCCATGCAGTGTCTACCAACAGCAGGACTCGGGACTAAAGCGTGTATTTGTGCGTGTGTTTGTAAACCGATATGGACGCAGTATTTTTTCATAGAAAGCTTGTTTAATCGAAATGGTGCTTAGACAACTTAGCTAGCTTTGTTGAAAATCCACTGGGCCGCTTATGAGTTACCACCTGGAGAACGTAGAGGTCGTCATTATTTTAGGGCTTAATACCTATGTGATAGTTATTTCTTTCAGCCGATCCTGTTTAGGGTTCCGTACCTAAATATTAAAAAAGGAGGACTTCTGTGTTTGTATGGCATAGTTGTATAACTTTATTGCTCGCATCGGTTTATAGTAAAAAAAAACCTATTTATTGAATATCGATGTACTTACTTACACAGTTATGCAAGAAATAATATTCTATTATATTCTAATTGTTTGAAAAGAGGATTTTTATGAGATGTGAAGCCACTGGGTGTCACTTAACTCGAACTCCTAGAATACAGGAGTTTATTTATTTTTCTTTGGTGGGGAAGCCTCTTCTTTTTTTTTATTAATGGCGGTCCACCGCAATATTTCGCAGTGATTTTGCCAATGTCAAGTGAGTAGAGTAAATCAGTAAACAGAATAAATCAAAAGCAAAAGTTGGACAGTTTTCAATCGGCCATCTTCCCTCCCCGAAGGTTACAGGAAGCTTCGCGAATCCTCTCAGGGTTTTTTTATGACAAGGAGAACGCACACGAACACTCTGGCCACCTGATGTTAAGTGGAATCTGAGACCCATAGATTGCCAACCAACGCCTGAGGACTAAGATGGAATGCCTCTATGCTAGTAATTTCACCGGTTGTCTTATCCCCACCCTGGAACAACTATGCGACCATTGTTGCTAGGCGATTGGTTGAGTGGTAGCGATCCGGATGGACCCCGCTCAGGGTCCTTCCACCGCTAAGATGGTTTTTTCTTATTAGATATACAACCTGGCGACTGAGGCGGCGAGTCTCTATCAACAGCAGGGTTCCGGTGACTCTGCCGCCGGTATGCTAGATAAAGCGGCGAAGATCATCGAGCAAAACGCGCCGGAGCTCGCCTACAAGCTGTTCGCCCAAGCCGCCGACGTTTCTTCTGTTAGTATTAATTACACTATAATAATGTTAGTAATTTTACTTACATCATGTAAATTTTTCCAGTTTATCACTTTACATGCCCGTGACTATGGGCTCCGTTAACCTTTTCAACGCTATGTCAAATACAAAACTAGAGTGAATGATAACCTTGCCTCATAGATACTCAGGTCTATTTTACGCTGTCAACCATGACGTAAATATCCGTCAATGGCGTTGAAAAGGTTAATCAAATGATTAACTTGGTTAATCGCGCAATTAACATTAATCGTTAATCCGTTAACACGTAAACAATGTTTTATCGTTACGTTAGCGATCAAGAAGCTAACAAGTTAGGAACAATTAAGACGGGTAAGAGTGTGATGTACATTAATATGTTGTTCTCATCTGAAAGCGAGGCTAAACGTGTTTTACGTGCGCGACGCGGTGCGTGCGGTATCGATTAACGATTAACGGACTTTTAAAGTAAACTTAAAAGTTAATCATTTACTCGAAATGTTAACATCGACGATTAACGATTAACGGATTAAACGATTAATGCCCAGCTATGCCCGTGACTAGGATTCTGCTCTACTAAGCCAATAAGTAGTATCTCAAATTCAGTAACCGAAGCAGTTTTAATTCTTTTCTGTTAGTAATAAGGTTGATATTGCTACAGTAGTTTTATTTGCTTACAAAGGCAGTATATACTTATGCGTCATAAGACTCGTAATAAGTAAACCGATAAACGAAACGAAATACGAATAATTAACATTAATAGGCCACACGTGATGAATATCGCAGGACAATGTCACACCTAGTCCCAAACTAAGCTCTAGGCTTAGGTCCTAGACAACAATAAACATACGTTACAAAAATAAATATATCTCAGGAGGCTTAGGTCCTAGACAACGATAAACATACGTTACAAAAATAATATATCTCAGGAGGCTTAGGTCCTAGACAACTATAAACATACGTTACAAAAATAAATATATCTCAGGAATAAATACTCGTGCTCATCACACAAATATCTGCCCTTACCGGAATTTGGACACGGGACCGCTAGCTTCGAAGGCAGGGTCATTACCAACTAAGCCAGAAAATAAGAAAAAAAATACGGATAAAGACGGTATAGTGCTCCGCGATCTTGCTCTAAATGACCATAACGCCTGTGTCTGTCCTTTGGATATATTAAACATAAACATATTTTCTACAGACTGTTAAACGTGAACGCACGATTAGAAACAAAATCGTCGATAGTTTTATCTTTCAAACGGGACTCCTTTTTCGCAAGTTTTTGGTTGAAACTTCGAAACTGTTAATCTTTAACGATGATTATCGATTCAATAGTTGAGTATTTATTTCTTGTTAATCCTGGTAAATCATTATTTTTAATCGATATAGTGGTTTTAAAGTAAACAGCAATTATTTCTTAAGCTGTCTCCATCTCGCGTTCTCCGCGCGGAAGCACATAAAGCCATCCCTTTTTGTTCGTGTGTGGGCGTGGTAGCATATGTGGCCTTTTAATTATATAAATTTTAAAAACCATTGTTATATGATGTTTTGGTTTATGGAAATAATTACATATTGAAATTATAATACGGTTGTGCTCGATAACAGGTGTTTGGCCGAGAATGGGTAAAAGAATGACGATTTTTTTATATTGAATTTTATTGACTATTTAATGACTTGGCTCATTGTAACTCAGTCCACTGTGTTGCCCCCATGCAAAAAGTTGTTGTCCCCTGAGTTACCAGTGATTTTAGCAAACAATTTTATACCTGTGGTTTTGGTTAGTCGTAAAAATAAAAATACATAAGTACACAAAAAATAAAACACCCGTAGACTTGTTAGTCATGTTTTTAATTTGTTATTCCAGTCTGAGTCCAGTCAGCATCAAGGAGCAGAATACATAAGCAAGGCTTCGAGACTCTTAGTCAAACTGCAGTGGTAAGTCGCGAATAGTGCCACTCCATGTCTCCCCGTGGATGTCGTAAAAGGCGACTAAGGGAATAAGGGCTTGTAGTACTGTTAGGCGATGGGCTTGCAACCTGTCACTAATACACTAGTAAACCTCTTAGCCTGTTAGTGCAAAATGTGGTTACAGAAATATCAGTAAGTCTTTAGAATTGTTGGTATTTCTGAAGCTCTGCCTACCCCACTCTGGGAATGAAGGCGTGATGTTGTGTATGTGTATGTACTGCCTTACAAGTTATATACGGACTCGTCGGAAAGGTTTTTAGGGTTCCGTAGTCAAACTAGGAATTCTTATAGTTTCGCCATGTCCGTCCGTACGTTCGCAGCCTAGCGCAGAGACTTCGTACTAGAAAGCTGTAATTTGGCATGAATATGCATATTAGTCACGCAAATAATATTTTTTTAGTGTACCTCCCCTACACTTAACGTGGGGATGTATTTTTTTTCTAGTCTACCCTGTAGTGTGGGGTGTCGTTGGATAGGTTTTTCAAAAATATTACGGGTTTGTTAAAACAGTTTTTTGATTAAGTAATCCATTTATGAAATATTAAACTTTAAAACGCTCATTTTTGTTAGACTCATGCGCCCTCCCGCCTACAGCCAAAACTACATAAAAATTAGAAAAAATAAATAAATGAAAGAGCATATAACTAATTCTAAAGGAAAACTATCATGGTAGATGGGATCTGAAACTAAGGCTGTAATCCTAAGACTTCAAATGCGTTGCCATCCCTAATCACTAAGATGGGGTGCCTCTATGCTAGTAATTTCATCGGTTGCTTTATCTTCACCTGTAGTCTTGTTTTGTTACTTTGATATACGTCATTTTGTCGTGTTAACTAAGCTGTAGGTGAGTAATGGGTGTGATGGGTTTTATATTATAATGTCATTTGTCGCTATACATACTGATTAATAGTTTACTTATAAATATTTATAAGTAAACTGTTTATTTAACACAACAAAATATATATAAATAAATAAGCCCGGGTGGTTGCCGGGTTAGAATTGTGCCTCTCCGTGTCTTAAGTGACTAAGGGAGTAAGGGCTTGTAGTACTGTTAGGCGATGGGCTTGCAACCTGTCACTAATACACTAGTAGGCTTCTTGTCCCGATTGTGCAAAATATGGTTACAGAATTATAAACAAGTCTTTTGAGAGTAGTTTGTGTTAACTTTGCCTAGGTACGATCAAGCGGTAGACAGCCTACGTCGTGAAATCGGATTCCATCAAGAGAGTGGCAACTCGGGTGCTATAGGACGTCTTACCGTTGCTGTCGTCCTGGTGCAACTGGCGAGAGGAGACGCTGTAGCAGCCGAGAAAGCTTACAAGGTAAGATTAGTGTAGTATTTACAGCAACGACAAATAGTCGTAAAATCACTGCCGTTGACACGGCAGTGTTCGCCGCTACTGTCTTGACCAGGGAGCGAAACTGATGCCGGTGACGTCATTTTGACGCAAATTCACATATAGGATGCTTTTATATACTTAAACTATATTGCGACAGCCCACTGATTCTTAACAATGCTATGATGTTAATGTAAATATTAAATTAATGACAAAAACGATACAATAAATAAAATAAAATGTTTTTTTTTAATTTACTATCAGTAAAGGATGCTTCTGCAAGTGATGGAAACTTTTCTCAAGCGAAACTTTAATGTTTCGGTTATATTTACAAAATGCAAATAAAAAAGAATAAGGAGTTATTGTCTCCAACAATCTTCTTTTTAACGACAATAATTGTCGTTATTATTACAGTACTGGCCGTCTCAACTCAAGTGTCAATATCGGTAAACTAAAGAGGCCACTAAGTCGTTGTTAGTGATGTAAAATCTAGGTAAAATATACTGGGTGATTATGGAGCTATGATCAGGAATGGCCAGAAGTGAATAAGACGGTCATACCGAACAACTTTTCCAATGGGACCAACCACGAAATCGCAAAAAAATCCAGCTGTTCTATACATTAACTCTCAATTAATTCACCGTTAATGTATGGAAAAGGTGTTTTTTTTTTGCGATTTCGTGGTTGGTCCCATCGGAAAAGTTGTTGGGTATGACCATCTTATTCACTTCTGGCCATTCCTGATCATGGTTCAAAAATCACCCAGTATATCTAGGTACACATAATAAAATCTAGATACACTGTGTACGTAGCTTGACGTCATACGCCTGTCATCGCTCCCTGGTCTTGACCTATCCTACCGCTTGAAGACGAAGGTAAGTACGTAGTTCATAATGTGTTTATTGCTGAACCTTGATATGTATCTATGTATACTAATAATATAGAGAGAGAGAGAGATTTTGGTAAATTAATTTATATGTGAAGGGTTCTCCGGATCCATTGTACTTATTTATAAAAATATTTCACCATGTGTAAGGTACATAATTGCAGGTGGACATAGCTATACACTGTGGGCCTGAGGAACCCGTAAAATTTAACCACGCATTCCTGAGGTCATTAGGAGTAAAAAATGTTATAAGAAGCCACATCAGATTCAGCAAAAAAAAAAGATTTTTCGCTATTGAATCAAAAATTGGATCACTATAGCATCCCTGTGGAAACTATTTCTTTTAAAAAATAGTAACGTAACGTAATTATTTTGTCAAAAACAGGATGTATGTGATTAGTGACGCGAAACTTGACAACATCGGGGGCAACGTCGCAATCTAAAGACTACACTATCACTATTTAGGAATCACAATAAAATGGTTTACATGTAAATGATAATCTTCAAAACTGAACCGAAATCGAGTGGGGTTATTTTTTATTTTATTTGCTCCTAATGACCCAAGGAATGTGTGGCTAAATCTTTCGGGTTCCTCGGGCCCATAGTGATTAAGTTCTTCAACGCCATTGACGGATATTTCCGTCATGGTTGACAGCGCAAAATAGACTTTAGTATCTATGAGGCAAAGTTGACGTTTGTTCTGGATTTTATTTGACTAGCTGAATGCTAACATTTTTAGTAGCCCTTAAACCTAGTTTTTTTATTAGTAATGTTATGTATACATATGTTTGAATTTTTGACGATCTTAATGTAATGTACTTATGCTAGGGAGTATGGGGAACTGTTTTTGTTTAGACTTTAATATACCTACAGGGTAATTTTTTTATCAGTGCACAAATTTTAACATATGATTTTGTATCGTTAATATAATATCTTACGACAATAAAACGAGTTTTTTTTTTATTGTTGCAAATTATCTCTTTTTTTAAACCTTCTCGTGTGGACACATAGTCACACTAGAAAATCACTTTTTACCAACCTCAACAACAAAAACCTTTTTACAATTAAACTAGTTTTTTTCCAATAGCGAAACTTCGTGTTTTAGACAGACTAAAGAGCAACTTACTAAAACGTGCACGGCTTTGTATAGAAAATAACGGAGGTCACTTTGAGCACTTGTTAAAGTACGTTTAGTTTTGTATTTGTATTTTTAAAATAAATTTTAATAACCTCGCTGCTGAGTGTGGTTCTTATTTAAACAAATTATAAACACAACATAACTTATGTACATATCGCCCACACTGTTAACTGACTACTAGTGAACCTTATTATCAGGAGATAAGGTTACAAGTGTACAATTAACTATGTTTGCATTTGCTTGTAGTGAACAACTAAATATTCAGTTGAACACGTGTGTACGAAGTCTTTTAAAGTGATAGTTAGACCCCGCTATCGGAGCACTATGGTCCCGCTCCAAATAATCAACAATAGCCGAGCTACGATTTGTACTTCTCTGATAACACATTAATTACCAGCCTACTTAAAACTATAAGGGCCGTGTTCACCAACAATTAATCGGACGATTAGCAGTTTAACGGGTGTCAGATGTATTGATTAACAGCTGATTAAGACTTAACCGTCCGATTAATTGTTGGTGAACACGGCCCTAAATAGTTTTGAAATAATCAGTCGGGATCATTGTTTTTCAGACCTCCGAAGTGATCAATAGATGATTAAAATGAAAGTTGTTTGTTGGCGGATTTCTAAAAACTTGTGATAAACTCTATTGAATCATCATGGAAATTAATGACAAAGGTATGTGTTTTAATAATAATATGTTTACTAGCTGTTTTTACTACACATTTTATATTTATTTAGGAGCTACGACACACCTAATTTTACAAAAATATTTGAATTGTTTTTGTATTACCATTGAGTTTTGTCAATGACGCGATGCTGTCCGATTAATAATTTTGATTGTTTATAAAGCGTTTAAAAGTCTAGTTACTGGGCCAATAGTCATCTTCTGCTAGATTTTGCTAGATGTTTTATTAATTCGTCCTCTACGCTCTTTGTAGAAGATGCTACGATATTTGTCAATTTTTAATGTATTTTGTTTTCTTTCTTACAGGTTCTTTTTTGCAGGTTCAGTTTACAAGAATGCACATATTTGAACTATGGCATCTTGCTAAAGGATCTCAGATAGAAAAATGTAGAATTATACTAGAGAAAGTTTTGGAAATGGTACCGGAAGCTGAAAACGTTGAAGTCGAAGCCCTTGCGTCTCGTGTCCATAGTTGCAACAACCGGAGAAGAAACAATATTATGGAAGAATCCTCGCCCATCATCAACTAGGTACTGTCGCCCTATTCGCTTCCAATTTGCAAAAGAGACAAAACAATTATCTAAGAACGAAGAAGATTATTTTACAGAAAAAAAGAATAATTTAGAACCATCGACGTATATATTGCCGGGCGGCGATGAATTACAAGTTCATCATCAATTGCAATTGACAATGGTAGACGGCAAAATTTGTAGTGCGTTAAGTGACACAGCATCTGCTAGCAGGTGTTATTTGTGCAAGGCTACAGCCAAAGAGATGAATCAGATAGACATGTGTTTGGCCAAAGAAATTGATACCGCTACGCTGGAGTTTGGATTATCTCCTCTCCATTCATGGATAAGATTTTTCGAATATTTTATGCACGTTTCATATCGGCTCGAGGTAAAAAAATGGCAAGTTCGATTAAATGAAGAAAAGGAAAAAATGGCAGAGAGAAAGAAGACGATACAAAATGATTTTAAAAATAAATTAGGTCTGATAGTGGATAAGCCGCGTAGCGGAGGAAGCGGCAACTCGAATGATGGGAATACAGCACGTAGGTTTTTTGCTAACTCTGCCATTTCTGCCGAAATTACTGGTATTAAGCAAGAGCTTATTGATCGGTGTGGTACAATTCTTAATTGTCTCAATTCCGGTTACAAAATTAATTCTGAGAGATTTAAATCGTTTGCTTTAGACACGGCTCGACAGCTTGTTGAGGAATATCCGTGGTACAATTTGCCAGCGTCCATTCATAAAGTTCTGATTCATGGGTCTGAAGTAATCGATCAGTTCGATCACATGATGGTATCCATTGGAGAACTATCAGAAGAAGCTGCCGAAGCTACAAATAAAAATATAAAGGCGTTTAGGCTCAACAATACTAGAAAAATGTCACGCGTTGCGACGAATACCGATCTTTTAAATCGACTTTTATTAAATTCTGACCCACTAGTTACGGGTCTTAGAAAGCTTCCTAATAAAACTTAGTAAATATGTTTGCGTTCAATATAGGTTGTTTTTTTTATTTAAATTAAATAGTATTAAGCTATTGTCTATTATATTTTTAAGTGAAAACTTGTTACTTACTATTTATAAGAGGTATTTATACGGTATTGAAATATAGTGCATTTTGACGCGTTTTTAATTGTTTTTTTATTATTATTAAATAATAATATACACATTAAATTAATTGTAAGTCTTTTATTTTATCAAATAAATTCATAATTAACAACAATATATGCATTTTATCCCAATAATGTTGCAAGTTTTGGACAAATCGACTTCTGACACCTTCTCCATACACGCTGAACCACAGTGCGGAGGGGCAAATTGGTAGCTGTCAAGTTCTTAGGGATAAGTAAGAATATTTATGATGTCGATATCGATATAGTTATGTAGGTACCTATACCATTTATAGGCTACAATTTAACAAGTTTTTTTTTGGGATCCATGATTAAAAATGAATAGATAAGATATTGGGTTTATTGTTAAATATCATGACTACACTAGATTACTGCAGAGAAACTGGAAAGAAAACTGATCGTTCATTAAGAATACGATAATCAATATCCCTTTTGGTGGACATAAAAGAGAGATTTATTAATTATTTAAAATGTAAATCATTTATGAATGGTTCGTGCTATGAATATAAGGATAATTTGTTAGTAATGATGAAATATTGAAGATTTTTATTTATAGTAATGAAAAATATTTAACACATTCATTTTGTTATTATATACTCCTGTTTTATAAAATAAACAAGTTTAATGAAAGTCCTAGACTCTCATTATGGTAAAGAAAAAATATCGACATATAGCTATAATTATCGACATAGCCTAGTATTTCAAAATAATTTTAACTTATCCCTAAGAACTTGACAGCTACCAATTTGCACCTGCGTTAGCGGGGTCTAGTGATAGTTTATTTAATGATGACTTGGGTTGTCAAGCTGTAGGTATGCGATACACTGTATTGATATTCAAATTTTGAAATTTCATGTACAGCTTGTCAGACAACAAGCCCCTCTCCTACAGATATTCTAAATTTGAAATTTCATTTATTAACTTACTTAACAACACCCCTCTCCTCGCACCCCTGCATTAGAGGGTCCATGAATATCGTTAAGTTAGTGGAATCATTGAATCGGCAATATCTCTAATATTTTTTAAGCTAGAGTAAAAATAACACAACATGTGTTATTGATTAACAATAGCGAAGCAAATATATTATAATTTGTGCACCTATTAAAAAATTACCTGTATATATGTATATATTATTTTAAAGTACATAATGTTAATTAAGTTATTTGTTAATCACGAGTGAACACAGCGGCAAATAAACTTGTATTGTTTTGTAAGCTGTCCAACTATTGTCTTCAACTTTTATTACCTATAAAATGATACAAAAATTCAGAGAGAAATAAAGACAGACGACAGATATTTTTCTGTATTTTTTTTTGTATGAATGATTCTCCATCCATCGAGGTGGCAAACGGTCTCGGCGGCGTTAGACTTATTTTAACGTGTTTGTCCTTTTAATTTATATATTTATGCTAAAATTGCAGTTTAATAATAATATTCATAATATTGAGTACTTATGTTGTCATTATAATAATTATTTCACTTACAGGAAGCTATATCAATATGTAGTTTGTGCTGTTATTTTATGTAGTTCTCAATAAAGATGTTGTTTATTATTGTATAACCCTTGTGTACCCCCTGACTTATAAAGGTTTGTCTGTTGTTCCGTTGAACCGGAGTTAAATAAGAGAACAGGGCGGCGCCATTTTTAAAAATGAGCAAATAAGATTGTACTTTTTCCGTCAAGTCTTTGACAACATCGAAGTTTGTATGAAATTAATTGTCTCGTTTTTTCAGCGGTTTCAAAGTATTTTCTTACAAGTATAAAAGTGTAAAAGTGTAGATTATCGTATCCTTTCTTGTTATACAATGAGAATAACATCCGAATCGATCAACAGACGTTTATTCAAATCCATCTTATATCAATACAAAGTCGCCATCTTCGTACCGCCCTCGATCTCCCTTCTCGATTGACACGAGTAACTCGGTCGGTAAAGCAGCACCTTCACCTAGTGTTCTAATAATATCCCATCCTGCCGATAGATGGCGTTGTTCGTGACAATAAAGAATATTCGAATAAACCAAAAATTTACATAATTTAACGCTTTTAATGACATAAGAGTCGAGATATGTCAAATTTTGGTGTTCGGTTCGGTTTTTTTTTACAAGATATTCTACCATACTTATACACTTGTAAATATTTTAACCTGATTGTGTAAAATTAGGTTGTAGAATTATCAACAAGTCTTTTAGAGTTGTTGGCATTTCTGTAGCTCTGGCTGCCCCACTTTGGGAATGTAGGCGCGATGTTTATGTACGAGAATGTGTTCTATACTTCCACAGAGTTCTTTTAAATGATTTGTAGACATTATTACGCTGTATTTGTTGATTTAATATCAACAAAACTGTGCCGAGATTCTACACGGTAAAAACGATATCGCTTTTGAAATGTTTCCGTTTCGTCAACGTTTTGATAACTCTTATGAAATTTACAGGGCTGGGATTCTACACGGTAATAATGATATCGTCTTTGACGTGTTTCCGTATTGTCAACGTTTCGATAACTCTTATGACATTTACAATAATGGCGACTGTGACATAAACGATTCTTAAACAGGTCAAACGCGATATCGTTATAACGCAGTCGAATAGAGGCCCAGTAATGGCGGCCGAGTCATTAACGATTCTAAAACACGTCTAACGCGATATCGTTATAATGCAGTAGAAATAGAATGCCCTGACCTCTGGCTTTAGTTTTTACTAGATTAAAATAATCTTGAAATAAACATTAGATTTCGTATAATTTTACACTGTATTAGACTTTGGCTGATTGTATATATATGTAGTTACTGTTTATAAATATATTGTTATTAAGTTATTATATTATTGTTTATAAGGTAAGTTTTTGGAAGTAAAGGGTAAGCTGAAGGATTTTACGATACAGAATCAAATGGGTAATGTTTTTAATTATTATTAATTTTTGATTTACCGCTGAGATTCAATTCAGGGACAAATAAAGACAGAAGTCGAAATTTCACTGAAATTTCAGAAAAATTTCGACCTCTGTCTTTATTTGAACGCTTTTTTTCTTTTTATTTATATATTTATGCGAAAATTGCAGTTTCATAATAATGTTCATATTAATGGAGTGTTTTAAATGTTGTCATTCTAATAATTATTTCACTTGCAGGAAGCTATATCAATATTTAGTTTGTGCTGTTATTTTATGTGGTTTTCAATAATGATGTTGTTTATTATTGACTATTGTATACCCCTTGTTTACCCCTGACTTATAAAAGTTTCTCGTTTGTTCCGTCGAACCGGAGTAAAAAGACAGAACAAGGTGGCGCGATTTTTCAATATGTACAATTATGGTTGTACTTGTTCCGTCATTTCTTCGAGAACATGTTTAAATGAAAATAATTGTACTTTTTTTCAGCGGTGTAAAATTATTTTCTTACTAGTATAATGGTGTAAAGAACATTGAAATACACAGAAATATGCAAAATTTAGACATGCAAGTATTAAAAATTAAAAATTTAAAGTAATCATTAATACATACTAAAAAAAATTGTTTTCGTAACGGTCTGCACACTTTTGTACCTTGTCACTGTAACGTCGTATTTGAATTGGGTTATCCCATAATTTAATAATGTATGGAGATTCAAAAACCATTTCGAGAATAATGGTTGTAGAACCATTCCCTGTTATCAGATTATTTTACAATATTTATATTAAATAGTTATTTTTAATTTATCATTTGACATTAAGGCCGTGTGGTGCCGGTCGAGAATAGCATCACCCCCTCTCTTCCCGTGGGTGTCGTAGGAAGCGACTAAGGGATAAACCGGAGGATGGGCAGCAGCGTCCTCTGCGGACTACATGGTATGACTGCGGTCGCCAACCCGCCTGCCAAGCGTGGCGACTACGGCATTTTTCCCCCCAAACGGTTCTAGATCAAAACATGAATGTACAACAACAGCCCAGACCCCTAGTCCCCGGCGGCCCCGCTATTCCTGGCTCCGGTAGCGGCCATGGTAACGGCGGGGCAGGGGGTGCTTTAGGTAATCTCCGGCAGAGACCCGGCTACCAGAAACGACGACCTTTGGCCCTGGCAACATACAACTGCCGAACATTGCGGACCGACGAAAAGTTGCTGGAACTGGAGGAGGAATTGAGCAGGTTACGATGGGGAATCATAGGGTTGTCAGAAGTCCGTAGAGAGGGGGAGGACATGACAACCCTGGAGTCCGGTAACTTGCTCTATTTCCGGGAGGGCGACCACCAGTCCCAGGGAGGTATCGGGTTTATCGTCCACAAGTCCCTCGTGAACAACGTGGTGAAGATCGAGAGCGTGTCGAGCAGAGTAGCGTGCCTTGTGCTCAGAATGACCCAACGATATTCGTTGAAGGTCATACAGGTATATGCTCCGACCTCAACGCACTCCGACGATGAGGTGGAGGCTATGTATGAGGATGTTTCCAGAGCCATGCATAGCTCCAAAACTCACTTCACGGTTGTTATGGGGGACTTCAACGCAAAGCTGGGCAAACGAGACGGTGAAGAGCAGAGAGTGGGGAATTTTGGAGTGGGGCATAGGAATCACCGGGGCCACCTACTGGCCAGTTTTATGGAGAAGGAGGGACTCTATATGATGAACTCCTTCTTCAGAAAACGTGAGCATAGGAAGTGGACCTGGATGAGCCCTGATGGTGTAACGAGGAATGAGATAGACTTTATCATGTCGACGAAAAAGCACATATTCAATGATGTCTCCGTGATCAGTGCGGTTAAAACCGGGAGTGATCACCGTATGGTGCGAGGCTCATTGAATATCCAGTTCAAGCTTGAAAGGTCTAGACTGATAAAGTCTACGCTCCGCCCGGCACCCGCTCAGCTCCAAAACCCCGAAAGCTTTCAGCTCGAACTTCAAAACCGTTTCGAGTGCCTAGGTAGCGACGTGGACGATTACAACGACGGGTTTGTGGAAGCTGTCCAAACGGTCGGGTCTAAGTTTTTTAAGATCCGCCGTACAAAGATCAAGAAGCTCTCGGAATCCACCCTTAGGCTCATGGAGGTGAGGCGCGAGATGATTCTGCAGTCCTCTGGTGACGCTTGTCGCTATCGGCAAGTCAACAGACAGATCTCGAAGTCTCTGAAGGGTGATGTACGCCGATTCAATACTAAAAGTATTGAAAAGGCTATTGAGCGTAACAGGGGCTCTAAGGTGTTTTCCAGGGATCTGTCTGTTGGCCAAAGCCAATTGATGAAGCTGAAGACCGACGACGGCAGAGTCATTTCATCCAAACCTGAGCTATTGGCGGAAGTTGAGAAGTTTTATGGACAGCTGTACACGACAAACCGAACACCCGTCGAAAATCTAGCTAAAGACCCGAGGGCTAGATTAACCCGACACTATACCGAAGATCTCCCCGACGTCAGCCTATACGAGATTAGTATGGCCCTCAAACAGCTTAAGGATGAGGATGGAATTACAGCTGAACTCCTGAAGGCGGGTGGTAAACCCATCCTTAGGGGTCTCCAGACGCTGTTCAGTTCCGTACTCCACGAAGGGAGAACGCCGAAAGCATGGAACAGAGGTGTGGTGGTTCTCTTCTTCAAGAAAGGTGATAAAACCTTGCTGAAGAATTATAGACCCATCTCACTTCTGAGCCATGTTTACAAGTTGTTTTCGAGGGTCATCACAAATCGTCTCGCGCGCAGGTTTGACGATTTCCAGCCTCCTGAACAAGCCGGTTTCCGAAAAGGCTATAGTACCGTAGACCACATACATGCGTTGCGGCAGGTTATACAGAAGACCGAAGAGTATAACCTCCCCCTTTGCCTTGCATTTGTGGACTACGAGAAAGCCTTCGATTCGATCGAGACCTGGGCTGTGCTGCAGTCTCTCCAGCGGTGCCAAGTTGACTACCGATATATCGAAGTGTTGAAGTGTCTGTACGAAAACGCCACTATGTCCGTCCGACTACAGGACCAGAGCACGAAGCCTATTCCTCTGCAGCGGGGAGTCAGACAAGGAGATGTGATCTCTCCGAAGCTGTTCACCGCTGCATTGGAAGGTGCTTTTAAGGTTCTGGACTGGAAAGGACGAGGCATCAACATCAATGGCGAGTACATCACTGACCTTCGATTTGCTGACGATATCGTAGTCATGGCTGAGACCATGGAGGAACTCAGTGCAATGCTCGCTGACCTCAGTAGAGTTTCCGACCAAGTTGGCCTGAGAATGAACATGGACAAGACGAAAGTCATGTCCAATGTCCATGTCGCGACAACTCCCGTGATGGTCGGAGGCTCTGCGCTCGAAGTTGTTGACGACTATGTTTACCTGGGACAAACGGTCCAGTTAGGTAGGTCCAACTTCGAGAAAGAGGTCACTCGTCGAATCCGACTCGGCTGGGCAGCGTACGGGAAGCTTCGCAGCATCTTTTCGTCCAAATTACCGCAGTGTTTGAAGTCAAAAGTCTTTGACCAGTGTGTGTTGCCAGTGATGACTTACGGATCTGAGACGTGGGCGCTAACAATGGGCCTTATAAGGAAGCTCAAAGTCACTCAGAGGGCTATGGAGAGAGCCATGCTCGGGGTTTCTCTGCGTGATAGAATCAGAAATGATGATATCCGCATTAGAACTAAGGTTACCGACATAGCCCGAAGAATAGCTAAACTTAAGTGGCAGTGGGCGGGGCACATTGCTCGCAGGACTGATGACCGATGGAGTCAGAAGGTTCTTGAGTGGCGTCCACGGACCGGGAGACGAGCTGTAGGTAGGCCTCCAACAAGATGGAGCGACGACCTTGTAAAAATCGCGGGAACGCGGTGGATGCGAAAAGCACAGGACCGGTCTGAATGGAGAGCCTTGGGGGAGGCCTATGTCCAGCAGTGGACGTCTTTCGGCTGATATGATGATGACATTAATGGACCTGTATTTTACTCACTACAACGTCACGCTCTTGATTGGTAACTTGTTTGTACTCTGTGATCAACCACAGTACTGCATAAATAGTATGGGTCCGAAATGCAGTAGTATTCAAATAATGTATATCAAATGTTGCCGTATTTATTTCTGGTTATTTTAACGTTTAACAAAATCAAGGCAATTTATAATTGTAAATAAACATGACAATGCAAGATAAACAATAAACAAGTCCGTTTTTATCCCTCCGCCCGTAGGCGGGTGGTACATAACTTGACATTGACATTTGACATGGTCTAACAAAAACGCAAAGTGCTGCCAGGCAAAAAAACAATCAATAACTTTTACTCAAACGAATTCAATAGTTTTAAAGCATGTCTCAAACAAACCAATTTTGTGGTGACTTCATAACCTAGTTTTCTTCTAAAATTAAAATAATTTTATATACTTACTTGTTTAAATGCAAAAACCACGAAATTCGAGTCTTCAGTTAGCCTAATTTATTGAAAAACAAAATAAAAGGTTTTTATTTCGCGATATCCCAATTGCTCCACTAATCTGTCTAAGACGTTGAAGCGACAAGGTACAAAAGTTTGCAGCTACTTATTAGGCTGACTTGCTACCTACCCGATACCTGGGCGTGCATTACAAAATCACGCCCAGGTATCATTTTAATATCTGGTCTCCGATGCACTTGACAACGTAGTTAAATTAGGATTGGCCCTTGTGGTTGCCGGGTTAGAAAGGTGCCACTCCATGTCTTCCCGTGGATGTCGTAAGAGGCGACTAAGGTATTAAAGGCTTGTAGTACTGTTAGGCGATAGGCTTGCAACTTGTCACTGCCCAACTAGCAAAATAATCTTATAACATCAAACCTATAAAAACATTACTAAAGCATTAGTTGTTTAAATCTACCTTATAATAGTTTATTACAAGAGATTTTGGATATTACAGCTTTTATTCTTATTATTTGGGCAAGTAAAGGTTTATATGACCGAATAATATGACCGAAACAGCAGGCCATAGAGGAGTGGGCTTCTTAATCAAAAAAACATTGAATAATTACATACAAGAGCTGAATCTCAGATTAGCAATACTCAATATTATTATGCCAGGATATGGAAAACCGTGGACAATCTTACAAGTATATGCACCCACAGAGTCAGCACCCAAAACGAAAGTAAAGGCTTTTACTCCATTCTGTCAGACACTATAAACAAATACCACAATAACTACCTCATAGTCATGGGTGACTTTAATGCATAGGTTGGCTGTAGAGAAGCCGGTGAAGAACTTATAATGGGCAAACATGGATATGGGAAGAGAAGTGATAATGGACATATAATAATGGAACTTTTATTACAACTCTACCTAACATTACACAATTATATCTTCAAAAAAAAAACCCAAAACTAAGTGGACCCGGCTATCACCCGATGGAAAATATAAAAACGAAATCGACTATGTAATAACCAACAAACCCAAAATATTTCAATGATAGTCACTTAGTACAGAATTTTATCTTTAATGCAGAACACCGTATGGTACGCTGCTGTTTGAAAAACCTCCCAACTCAAAGAGGCCGACAAAAAATTAATAACAAACTGTTGACATCAGAGCACTATAGAACAAACATTGGTTCTTCATTTACCAAGCCATTGATAGAGGTAGTAAACTCTGATAGAAGTGTCGCAGAAAAATATGACCACTTGGACAAACAACTATCACAAGTAAGAAAAGTAAAGGCAATAACAGTTACAAAGTTTAGGGAGAGTACTATAGAACTAGAAGAACGAAAAGCACTAATGGCCGGTAAGCCAAAAGGAACGGAAAATCGTCACACAATATCCAGATTGAGTAAACAGATCCGAGGAAATATAAGAAAACATAGGAAAATACAGAGAACAAACAGATAGAAGTCGACTCCAAAAAACAGGGGGAACAAGAAAAGCTTTTAAAGAATTAAGGGAGTATGGGATAGAATGAATACCAAAAAAAGTAACACATCTAAACAAGCAACAAATCGTAGAGAAATCCAGAAACTGGCTACAGACTTCTATAGAACCCTTTATTCCTCTAATAACGCCGGACAGGAAAATAACATCTATATCAGACCAGTCAAGAGATACAAAGATGTTTAACAATACTTGTGGAAGAAGTCCAGAAAGCCATCATGTCACAAAAGCTAGAAAAAGCTCCAGGACCAGATAGTATAACAAACGAGCCAATGAGAGGCACTGAAGATGAATCGCGACCAATAAGTCTCATTTCAAATGTCTATTAAGTAATTCTAGGAAGAATAACAAGGGTCCTATAAGACAATCAACCAATTGAACAGGCGGGATTCAGAAAAAACTTCAACACAATAGACCACATCCACACAATCAAACAAAACTTGGAAAAATATAACGAATACCAGAATATATCTGCTTCATAGACTATTCCAAAGCTTTTGACAGCCTAAACCATTAATTTATCTGGCTGAGTCTAGAAGAACAAGGAGTGGATGTGGCCTATAAACAAATAATGAGATCTATCTAAAAAAATATAGAAATAAAACGAGATCCTTTTCCTATAAACAAAGGAGTAAGACAAGGAGACCCGCTCTCTCCCAAGCTGTTGAACGCTGTGCTGGAATACATATTTAGAAGATTGGACTGCGAGAACCATGGTATCAACATCAACGGTAGCCACCTTAACTATTTGAGATTCGCTGATGATTTTGTCCTGTTTGAAGAAGACCCTGAAAAACTAGGACACATGCTAAAGGCCATAGCGGAAACAAGCAGAAGTGTAGCATTAGAAATGAATGCAATCAAAACAAAACTGATGCTCAACTCCACAGAAGTCAACATAGAGGTTTACGGAAACATGCTAGAGTATGTAAAACAATATGTTAACATAGGTCAAATTATATTTCCCGAGGACCCTATGTCCAAGGAAATAAATAAAAGAATAGCCTGCGGATGGAAAAAAATACTGGTCCCTAAAAGAGGTGCTGAAAAACAAAGATCTGAGCATGCATATTAAGAGAAAAACCTTCAACACTTGCGTTCTCCCGCGCGTGACATACGGCTGCGAATCATGGGCGTTAACAGACGAGCATAGAGAAAGACTTGTTAGCTCACAAAGGGTAATGGAAAGGATCATGTTGGGAATCAGACTTAGTGATAAAATCAGAAATTCTGAAATAAGAAGGAAAACCAACGTAGCAGATATAGAGCATTTGAAGTGGGGATGGACAGGATATATGCTACGTTGCAAAGAAAACAAATGGAGCAAACAAGTAATCTTATGGTGCCCAAGAGAGGACACTACAAAACAGGAGCGTTCGAAAACAAGATGGAGAGACAATTTTAGCCTAACTTTGGGGCCCTACTGGACCAGAGTAGCAGAGGATAGAGCTAGGTGGGGAGAGCTGGAGGAGGCCTATGCCAGGATTATACTCGTAATAAATAGAATTTAACAAATTAAGTACATGTAGCAAATTCGGAATAAAAGAACTTTATTAAAATAAAACAATTTAATGACGTTATAAAGTTTTTGCAAACAGGATGTGTGCATATTCCAGTTAAAGTACTTACTTATCTTCCATTTTTTTAACTAAAATCCAAAATTCAAAATTAAGGATCACCCCACGTATTTTGCTTATTAGCTATACAACATTAAACGCTGTATAAAGGTTTTTGTGGAGAATAATATTCTTATTTAAGTCAAGCACAAGTTAACTATGATGATACTCATCTTAAAAACGTGAATGAGACCTTTCTTTCTTAAATAAAAAAGCAAATAAGGTTGATTAGTGCCGTGGTATAGTTCTCATTGAAAGAATATCATTATGGGGATGGTTAATACAGATTATCAAAACTTATGGATCTACCCTCGTACTAACAATGAATCTATTGATTAAAAAATGTAGTTTTTACCGGGCTTTGGTTTAACAGTATTGTATAATCAATTAAGACATACTTAAATGTACAAAGAATAGTTGATTGACTAATGGTAAAAAGTGAAATGTTTTACAATTGACGAAACCTTTTAGGCGCGTAATCTGATATTTAAGGCACAATGTTCTGCCACTATTGCCTTAGTATTAAAATAAGATAAATTTATTGCATGTTTTTCACAAGATATTCTATCATACTTATACACTTGTTAATATTTTAGCCTGATTGTGCAAAGGTTGTTGAATTATCAACAAGTCTTTTAGAGTTGTTGGCATTTCTGTAGCTCTGGCTGCCCCACTTTGGGTATGAAGGCGTGATGTTTATGTATGTACGATGTGTTCTATAAGTACTTCCACAGAGTTCTTTTAAATGATTTGTAGACATATTACGCTGTATTTGTTGATTTAATAGCAACAAAACTGGGCCGCGATTCTACTCCGTAAAAACGATATCGCTTTTGAAATGTTTCCGTATGGTCAACGTTTTGATAACTCATATTTACAGTAATGGCGGCCGAGTCATAAACGATCCTAAAATACGTCAAACGCTTTATCGTTATAATGCAGTAGAATAGAGGCCCTGAACTCTTACTTTAGTATTATTTTCTTGATTAAAATAAACTTGAAATAAACCATTAGATTTCGTATAATTTTACACTGTATTAGACTTTGTCTGAATGTATATACTGTAAGTTAAGGTTTTGGAAGTAAGAGGTAAGCTGAAGGAATCAAATGGGTAATGGTTTTAATTATTATTATTTTTTCAATTTATCGCTGAGACTAAATTCAGAGAGAAATAAAGACAGAAGTTGAAATTTCTCTGGACATTTATTTGTATGAATGATTCTCCATCCAGCGGGGTGATAAGCGGTGTCGGCGGTGTTAGACTTATTTTAACGCGTTCTTCCTTTTAATTTATGTATTTATGCTAAAATTGCAGTTTCATTATATTATTCATAAGTACTAACGTAGTGTTTTAAATGTTGTCATTCTAATAATCATTTCACTTACAGGAAGCTATATCAGTATTTAGTTGGTGGTGTTATTTTATGTGGTTTTCAACAACGATTGTCAATGATCGGAATAGGTAGTGAAATTTCGCGAGACTTCGGTGCGTAAATTTAGTATGGATATAGCTTGTAACCCCGGGATTACATTCGCAAAGTGTTAAAGTTTGTGTATAATTCAGAAATGTTATTAAAATATGTTTTTAATGATAATTTTGCTGGCATAGAATATCGCATTGACGAAATATGTAAACACTTGCAATGACAAAAAGTAAAAAGTATTTACAATAACATTTTTTTTTTTAGATTTTTCGCATGTGTCCATTTAATTTCAATTAAGGTCATGTCAAGAAAATATTCTTTGAAATAATACGAATCCCGGAATCTGGGGTCTTATCCATATTAAGTATAATGTTTAAGGTCATTCACCCGAAATTGCACTACCTATTCCGATTCCTGGTTATTGTATACCCCTTGTGTACTCCTGACATATAAAGGTTTGAAGTTTGCATAAAAATAATTGTCCTTTTTTTCAGAGGTTTAAAATTATTTTCTTACGTGTATAATGGTGTAAAGATCTTTCAAATACCCATAAATATACATAATTTAATGCTTTTAATGACATAAGAGTCGAGATATTACAAATTTTGGTGTTCGGTACGGTCTGCACACTTAAGTGCTCTACAAAAGCACGCCCAGGTATCATTTTATATTTTCTCTCCGATGCACTTGAGAGTAAGTATTACTATTTGAGAAAGTAACGACGTAATTAAATTAGAATTACCCCGTGTGGTTGCCGGGTTAGAATAGTGCCACTCCATGTCTCCCCGTGGATGTCGTAAGAGGCGACTAAGGAAATAAGGGCTTGTAGTACTGGCAGGCGATGGGCTTGGAACCTGACACTAATAAACTAGTAAACTTCTTGGCCTGATCGTGCAAAATGTGGTAAAATAATTATAAACAAGTCTTTTTACAGTTGTTGGTATTTCTGTAGCTCTGCCTACCCCACTCTGGGAATTAAGGCTGGATATGTATGTAAAAATAAATCTATTCAAACTCGAACCGACAGACGGACAGTCATTGAGTGAGCTTAGTAGTAACAGTAGCAAAATCGGGATATTAATAGTAGGGTTCCGAAAAACGGAACCCTTATTGTTTTTCAGAACCCTAAAGTTAACAGCCCAATTCTACTCCACAGCTACATTGTTCCAGTCAGCTTTTAAAAAATAAACGTATGTAGCTTTGACTGCATGATGTTATACATTTCTGACTAATGACAGACGACATTTGAAAGGACTGGTGTGTCAATGGCAGTGTATCGATAATACAAGTCATTGGTAAAACCCCATATTAATAGTAGTAGAAGATCCGAATTAGAATCGACCTTCGCCCATTTGTTCAATGGATGAAGTGAATTTTTTAATCTCATGCTCGTGAAGTCCTTTATGCTGGGCATAGGCCGCATAAAATCTCATTTTATGTACTAGTGTATTAAGTGTTGTCGTCGTCTAGAATGAGACAATTTAGCCCTACAGCCAGACAGACGAGGTGACTGCATTAGTTGCATTGTTATTTCAATACATTTAGTTTAATTTATTTGCCTTATAAATATGTTGCATATAACAAAAAGGAAATTTAAACTTAAAAATAACTTCATAAAAATTATCCTATTGTATTTTTAGTTCGTCAAGGCCCACCGAGTATAGTACTTTCCTTCCAGGAGTTCACACTTGAGTTCTTGTCCAAATCATTGACGCATCCGTGGCAACGTCAACCCGAGGACTACGGTGTGAACTCCTGCATGAGAGTATTACAAAACATCCCGACGTTCCTGTGTAAAAAAAAAAAAAAATGAAGGGTCACACAACACTTTCACATTTATCATTATTAAAACACTGATAATTATAAGTAATAAGTATTAACTAATACAATTACTGTACATTTTCCTATTTTTGAAGAGGTATATACATTAGTTTGTCTTGTCACGGCCCGACGAGTATAGTACTTTTCGTCCATGAGTTCATACTCCAGCGCTTGTTTAAATCGTTGACGCGTCCGTGGCAACGTCAACTCGAGGGCTGAGGTGTGAACTCATGCATGAGAGTACTGCAAAACATCACGAGGTTGCTGCGTGGAAGATGAAAACATGAAGAGATGAAGAGCCACGCCAAATTTTCGCATTTATCTTCATTAATACTCTGATAATATAAGTAATGAGTATTAAATATTAGGAATACTGTGCTATTTTGAAAGATTCACGTCATGGCCCACCGAGTATAGTCTTTTCGTCCATGTGTTCATACTCTAGTGCTTGTTCAAAAAACGAAGAACCACACCACATTTTCGCATTAATCTTCATTAATACACCGAGTATAGTACTTTTCGTTCATGAGTTCATATTCTAGTCCTTGTTTAAATCGTTGACCCATCCGTGGACACGTCAACTTAAGGGCCGAGATGTGAACTCATCCATGAGAGTAATGCAAATCATCCCGACGTTGCTGCGTGGAAGATAAAAAAACAAAGAGACCAACTTATTTTCGCATTTATCTTCATTAATACTCTGTTAATACAAGTAATTAGTATTAAATATTACGAATACTGTGCATTTTTTAAAGATTCACGTCACGGCCCGCCGAGTATAGTATGTTTCGTCCATGAGTTCATACTCCAGCGCTTGTACAAATCGTTGACGAATCCGTGGCAACGTCAACTCGAGTGCTGAGGTGTGAACTCATGCATGAGAGTACTGCAAAACAACACGAGGTTGCTGCGTGGAGGATGAAAAAACGATAAGGCACACCTTATTTTCACATTCATCTTTATTAATACTCTTTTTGTACAAGTAATTAGTATTAAATATTACGAAAACTGCAATTTTTAAAGATTCACGTCACGGCCCACCGCGTATAGTATGTTTCGTCCATGAGTTCATACTCCAGCGCTTGTTTAAATCGTTGACGCGTCCGTGGCAACGTCAACTCGAGGGCTGAGGTGTGAACTCATGCATGAGAGTACTGCAAAACATCACGAGGATGCTGCCAGGAAGATAATAAAACGTAGAGGCACACCACATTTTCGCAATCATCTTCATTTATACTCCGTGTATAGTACTTTTCGTTCATACCTTCTTACGCCAAGGCTTGTATAAATCGTTGACGCATCCGTGGCAACGTCAACACGAGGATTGGCGTAGGAAGGTATGAATGAGAGTACTGCAAAACATCACGACATGCTGCGTGGAAGATGAAAAAACGAAGAGCCATTCCTTATTTTCGCATTTATCTTCATTAATACTCTGTATATAAGGACCGTATCGTTAATTATGGAAACAAATAAAATGGTGTAATCTGTATAAATACTTTTTATTACAAAAAAAAACCTTAAACTACGCGATTCTTAGATCTTCAAAGTGAACCATAAAAACTACTTTTAGTTATTTATTGATCCCCTTTGCCAGTTTTCTCACTTTGCTTTTGATGCTCTTCATTAGCCCTTGGACATCGACTGTTTTGAAAGTTTTGTGGGTACGGATCCAGTCTTTTTTTAATTGGTCCATGTTATCTGTTGGTTTAGCTTGTTTTCGTAGCTTTGCCTTCATCAGAGCCCAAAATTTCTCGATGGGCCTGATCTCAGGGCAATACGGGGGATTTAATGATTTCGCGACAAATTCGACATTATTCTCTCGATACCAGTTCAACACATGGCGAGCATAGTGACAAGCAGCTAAATCAGGCCAGAATAATGTACGATTCCTGTGCTTTCGAATGAGTGGTAGTACCCGTTTTTTAAGGCATTTCTTCTTGTACACATCCGAATTTAAGTTTCCCGTTACGAAAAACGGAGACGTTTTCATGCCGCATTGACAAATAGCTTGCCAAACCATCACTTTTTTCCCAAATTTCTCGCAAAAAATGGATTTGTCGTCTTTAGAGACCTTCGTACCTTTTATTACGGTGTAAAACTGCAGTCCGGGTAGGGTTTTATAGTCAAGTTTGACATAGGTTTCATCGTCCATTATAATACATTGTTCATTTTTAGTTAAAATTTGGTCGTACAATTTCCGAGCCCGAGTTTTGACAGAAGACTCCTGGGTTTTGCTGCGTTTAGGCTGTTTTTGCTTTTTATACGTTACAAGCAAGTTACGTTCCTTGGCACGCTGAAGCATTGCAATAGAAGTACGACATTTTTTTGCAAAATCCCGAATCGATATCTCTTTTTCTGAGAAAAATATTCGCATATCTTTTTGTCCACATTAGGACATGAAGGGCCTCGTTTTCTACCTCGACCAGGTAAATCTTTTAAATTATTATTCATACTAAACCTTTTTATCGTATTGTAAACAGCTTTCAGGCTAACCCCTTCTTCTGAAGCAATCTTTCTCATAGTTATACCTGATTCTTTACAGTATTTGGTCACAATTGAATGTCGTTTTTTCTCTGAGAGACCCTTCATCTTGCAATGTATACGAATTATACAATTTTTTATAGTAAGTTTTAACACTTGACTGTATGCTTAACAGATTGACATATGACAGAAAAGACAAAATATTGTAACTTTTTTTTTAGAGCAATTCAAACTTGTTTCCATAATTAACGATACGGTCCTTACAAGTAATTATTATGAAATATTACGAATACTGTGCATTTTTTAAAGATTCATTTCACGGCCCGCCGAATATAGTATGTTTCGTCCATGAGTTCATACTCCAGCGCTTGTTTAAATCGTTGACGCGTCCGTGGCAACGTCAACTCGAGGGCTGAGGTGTGAACTCATGCATGAGAGTACTGCAAAACATCACGAGGATGCTGCCAGGAAGATAATAAAACGTAGAGGCACACCACATTTTCGCAATCATCTTCATTTATACTCCGTGTATAGTACTTTTCGTTCATACCTTCTTACGCCAAGGCTTGTCTAAATCGTTGACGCATCCGTGGCAACGTCAACACGAGGATTGGCGTAGGAAGGTATGAATGAGAGTACTGCAAAACATCACGACATGCTGCGTGGAAGATGAAAAAACGAAGAGACACACCTTATTTTCACGTCACGGCCCGCCGAGTATAGTATGTTTCGTCCATGAGTTCATACTCCAGCGCTTGTTTAAATCGTTGACGCATCCGTGGCAACGTCAACTCGAGTGCTGAGGTGTGAACTCATGCATGAGAGTACTGCAAAAAATCACGTCGTTGCTGCGTGGAGGATGAAAAAACGAAAAGGCACACCACATTTTCGCAATCATCTTCATTAATACTCCGTATATAGTACTTTTCGTCCATACCTTCTTACGCCAACGCTTGTATAAATCGTTGACGCATCCGTGGCAACGTCAACACGAGGATTGGCGTAGGAAGGTATGAATGAGAGTACTGCAAAACATCACGACATGCTGCGTGGAAGATGAAAAAACGAAGAGGCACACCTTATTTTCGCATTTATCTTCATTAATACTCTGTTTATACAAGTAATTAGTATTAAATATTACGAATACTGTGCATTTTTTAAAGATTCACGTCACGGCCCGCCGAGTATAGTATGTTTCGTCCATGAGTTCATACTCCAGCGCTTGTTTAAATTGTTGACGCGTCCGTGGCAACGTCAACTCGAGGGCTGAGGTGTGAACTCATGCATGAGAGTACTGCAAAACATCACGAGGTTGCTGCCGGGAAGATAATAAAACGAAGAGGCACATCACATTTTCGCAATCATCTTCATTTATACTCCGTGTATAGTACTTTTCGTCCATACCTTCTTACGCCAACGCTTGTATAAATCGTTGACGCATCCGTGGCAACGTCAACACGAGGATTGGCGTAGGAAGGTATGAATGAGAGTACTGCAAAACATCACGACATGCTGCGTGGAAGATGAAAAAACGAAGAGGCACACCTTATTTTCGCATTTATCTTCATTAATACTCTGTATATATAAGTAATTATTATGAAATATTACGAATACTGTGCAGTTTTTAAAGATTCATTTCACGGCCCGCCGAATATAGTATGTTTCGTCCATGAGTTCATACTCCAGCGCTTGTTGAAATCGTTGACGCATCCGTGGCAACGTCAATTCGTGTGCTGAGGTGTGAACTCATGCATGAGAGTACTGCAAAACATCACGTCGTTGCTGCGTGGAGGATGTAAAAATGAAAAGGCACACCACATTTTCGCAATCATCTTCATTAATACTCCGTATATAGTACTTTTCGTCCATACCTTCTTACGCCAACGCTTGTATAAATCGTTGACGCATCCGTGGCAACGTCAACACGAGGATTGGCGTAGGAAGGTATGAATGAGAGTACTGCAAAACATCACGACATGCTGCGTGGAAGATGAAAAAACGAAGAGGCACACCTTATTTTCACGTCACGGCCCGCCGAGTATAGTATGTTTCGTCCATGAGTTCATACTCCAGCGCTTGTTTAAATCGTTGACGCATCCGTGGCAACGTCAACTCGAGTGCTGAGGTGTGAACTCATGCATGAGAGTACTGCAAAAAATCACGTCGTTGCTGCGTGGAGGATGAAAAAACGAAAAGGCACACCACATTTTCGCAATCATCTTCATTAATACTCCGTATATAGTACTTTTCGTCCATACCTTCTTACGCCAACGCTTGTATAAATCGTTGACGCATCCGTGGCAACGTCAACACGAGGATTGGCGTAGGAAGGTATGAATGAGAGTACTGCAAAACATCACGACATGCTGCGTGAAAGATGAAAAAACGAAGAGGCACACCTTATTTTCGCATTTATCTTCATTAATACTCTGTTTATACAAGTAATTAGTATTAAATATTACGAATACTGTGCATTTTTTAAAGATTCACGTCACGGCCCGCCGAGTATAGTATGTTTCGTCCATGAGTTCATACTCCAGCGCTTGTTTAAATCGTTGACGCGTCCGTGGCAACGTCAACTCGAGGGCTGAGGTGTGAACTCATGCATGAGAGTACTGCAAAACATCACGAGGTCGCTGCCAGGAAGATAATAAAACGAAGAGGCACACCACATTTTCGCAATCATCTTCATTTATACTCTGTGTATAGTACTTTTCGTTCATACCTTCTTACGCCAACGCTTGTATAAATCGTTGACGCATCCGTGGCAACGTCAACACGAGGATTGGCGTAGGAAGGTATGAATGAGAGTACTGCAAAACATCACGACATGCTGCGTGGAAGATGAAAAAACGAAGAGACACACCTTATTTTCACGTCACGGCCCGCCGAGTATAGTATGTTTCGTCCATGAGTTCATACTCCAGCGCTTGTTTAAATCGTTGACGCATCCGTGGCAACGTCAACTCGAGTGCTGAGGTGTGAACTCATGCATGAGAGTACTGCAAAAAATCACGTCGTTGCTGCGTGGAGGATGAAAAAACGAAAAGGCACACCACATTTTCGCAATCATCTTCATTAATACTCCGTATATAGTACTTTTCGTCCATACCTTCTTACGCCAACGCTTGTATAAATCGTTGACGCATCCGTGGCAACGTCAACACGAGGATTGGCGTAGGAAGGTATGAATGAGAGTACTGCAAAACATCACGACATGCTGCGTGGAAGATGAAAAAACGAAGAGGCACACCTTATTTTCGCATTTATCTTAACGAATACTCTGTCTATACAAGTAATTAGTATTAAATATTACGAATACTGTGCATTTTTTAAAGATTCATTTCACGGCCCGCCGAATATAGTATGTTTCGTCCATGAGTTCATACTCCAGCGCTTGTTTAAATCGTTGACGCGTCCGTGGCAACGTCAACTCGAGGGCTGAGGTGTGAACTCGTGCATGAGAGTACTGCAAAACATCACGAGGTCGCTGCCAGGAAGATAATAAAACGAAGAGGCACACCACATTTTCGCAATCATCTTCATTTATACTCTGTGTATAGTACTTTTCGTTCATACCTTCTTACGCCGACGCTTGTATAAATCGTTGACGCATCCGTGGCAACGTCAACACGAGGATTGGCGTAGGAAGGTATGAATGAGAGTACTGCAAAACATCACGACATGCTGCGTGGAAGATGAAAAAACGAAGAGGCACACCTTATTTTCACGTCACGGCCCGCCGATTATAGTATGTTTCGTCCATGAGTTCATACTCCAGCGCTTGTTTAAATCGTTGACGCGTCCGTGGCAACGTCAACTCGAGGGCTGAGGTGTGAACTCGTGCATGAGAGTACTGCAAAACATCACGAGGTCGCTGCGTGGAAGATGAAAAACGACGAGGGAAACCACACTTAAATTTGTTATTATTTAATAACGATACCCGTATATTTAATAGTAAAAACGCTATTCTTATATTGGATCACGTTTTTTTTGTTACATTATTCGGTAGTATTTGTCTAATATACGCCAACAGAGGGTTGTTATACCTTCAAAATTTGTGTCTATGTATTTTAATTATGTGTTATTTTTTTAATAGTTTTTACAAAACTTTGCTCCACTATTATTGCAATGAAAGCGGGCTATATAAGTTTAATAGTAGATTAAATATACTGTTAAGAAAATGGTTTTATTGAGTCCGAAGTGCCATACTACAAGTACACCGACACCATTTCTCGAAAATGTTTGTGCTAGCCTCCTAAAGCCCAAGGCCCTACCCATAGTACTTACCAACTTTGTCATTCAGACCCAGCTCCTTCGACAGTTGTGTAGTCATAGCGTACCACGGTGCTACCAGTAGGACTTACTAGAAATCCTACTGGTAAGACCGCGGTACGCGCTGATTACAGAAGCACAAAAACTTTTTTTAAGTTCTTGGTTCTGAATTTGTATCAAACAATAGTACTACTGGTAGGACTACGGGCCGTAGTGACTACATGCTGAATGTTTATTGGAATCTATCTATCATCAAAGACAGCACCAGCCTGGTATCGTGTTGGCAGATTGATCTCAATTCTCATTTTGCATGACGAGAACCTCGTGAAGGCTAAATGGGTGAATTGCAAAATTATTGTACATAGTTAAGGACCTAATTGATGTCAAAGTTTAATTGAAACAAAATATTTTTCCTTTGTGTAACGAAAATTAGTCGTACAATTGTATGGTTGTAACATTTTGTTTCAATTAAAATCTCAGTTAATACTTTTAAGTCAGTATTGTTTTACATTTATGTAAAAACATTTTAAATCTCAATGTACTGTTGAATAATGTGCGTATAGTTTTATACTTTTTGTCAGCATTCAATCTTGTTACCTTACACTATATTATCTCTCTCTCTCTCATTATCTCTGTATTATAAGACTTCAACACCTCAATTCAGTAGATTGAACATACCTTTTCAATTGTCAACAGGAATGGGGCAACAACTGCGAAGTTGCCGAAATGCAAACCATCGAGCAACTTCTAGCCGCGTACGACGAGGAGGACAGGGAGGCCGCCAAGAGGGCGCTCATGTCGCCCTTTATTAGGAGCATGGACGTGGAGTATGCTCGACTTGCACAGGTATGCGGGTGCATCCATATCGTCCCTTTACTTTATCAACTTCGTATCTGATCGATTAATTTGATAGAAAAGTAGTCTTTATTCCACTAGGAGTGTTTTTCTTCTAATAAATTAGATACGACACGAGGTTGAGAAAGTAAACCGCTTGCCCGATACGACACCAGCGGTTGCGGGTTCGATTCCCGAAACAGGCCAATATTTGTTTGATGAGCGCTAGGATTTGAATTGTCTTTACCTGGAATGGAACCCGAGGACGCTAGCTGTTTATAAGATGCTGCACGAAGAACATTTTTTTACAACACATCTTTATTTAAAAAAAAAAGCCATTATTATCCATCGTTATATTTGTGAAAGAAGGTCGTGCCATTTACAATACATTTTTATTTATACAAATTCCATTAAAATCCATATACGCAATCTTTAAATCGGTATGTTTTTAAAGGTCGTGCCATTACCTGAGGCGATGGAGCCTATCGCCTCCGTGGGGGTGAGGGAGAACGCTGCTCCTTCTTACGTCAGTCCTAATGCTTCCAACAACGAGGTAAGTGTCCGACCCCACGATCCGATAAAAAAAAACCGGCCGTTTACACCTTAAAAAACATATTTCGACACTCAAGGGAATCAAAATTGATACGGTACCTCCCCATAGGCCTAGGAATCCTGAAACTAGGCAAGAAGGAAGGTCTGACAGCACAAGTATAGGAAAAAAAACAGAAAATCGTAAATAACTTGCTCCATCACAAAAAAAAAAGACAACCTTTTTCAACGGCAAAGTCAAGTTTGTCCCTCAATACAATTTAACATTGTAATAACTTTGTACGGGACCCTCGGTGTGCGAGTCCGACTCGCACTTGACCGGCTTTTTTGTGTATCGTAAAATAAAACAGAAATAGATGGTAATAATAAAAAAAATGCACCAATCGGCATATTAAAGTTTTATTACATAACTAGCGGCTTCGCCCCGCTGCAAATTTCTGACGTTCCCGGGAATTATTCGAATTTTTCTCGCCGTAAAAACCATCCTTGGACTTCAACGAACATTAAAAAAAAGAATTGGTAAAATTGGTCCAGGCGTTGTTGAGTTATGCGCTTACTAACACGTTTTACGATTCATTTTTATATTATAGATGAATTAGCTACTGAATAAATTAATGAAAAGTAAATATTTGGGTGAATCAAGTTTTCACCCACACAACTTTTGTCAGACGTGACGACGAGGTAAGACGTTATCAACTTCCATGTCAATTTATACTTAAACTGAGCTTGCAAATTTCTTCAAATGTTATTACGACTTTAAACAGTTTATGAAAAGAATCCTAGGGTTAGCATTAGGTATACCTAATAGAAATTATACAAACAATAAGTATTCTAACAAGACATGATAGCCTGTCTCCTACGTTACCGGACAAAGTTGTGTCGGTCTAAAAGTTTATTTACCGATAAATAAACCTGCGCTCCTCTAAAAATCAAAAGGTCCGTTTGGTAGTTACAACACTACGCGTTAGTAATGGTGGTAGGACCCTGTGCAGGGTCTGACCGGATCGCTGCCACCATCTTATACATCAACCTGCCGCCAAGCAACAGTCTTCGCATTATTGTGTACCGGTGTGGGGATAAGAAAACCGGTGAAATTACTAGCATAGGGGCATTCCATCTTAGTCCTCAGGGTTGGCAACGCATTTAAGGTCTTAGGAATTCAAATGTCTATGGGTCTCAGATTCCACTTACCATCAGGTGGCCTGAGTGCTCGCGTGGCTTCTCCTTAACATTAAAAAAAAACTTATATCACCCCTCTGTTTACATCAAGGGGTTAAAAACAGCAAAGACCCCCTTCCCTAATACAAAAGAAGGCAGCTTACTGCAGCAATAGTATAAGCATTTTAAATTTTATGTGGTTACTATTAGAGTGTAGAATGCTTTGCTCAGACTACTATATTGCAGTTAGCCGCCTTCTCTCGTATTGCGTCAGTCTGGGTCACCTGTATATTTTAACCTCACGAGACCCGGTGTTTCACAGGATGTACATAATCAAGTTTTTTTTTATTTTAACTAGTAACTAGCGTCCTTTTACTTTCTCCACCTCTTATCTGATCAAATAGTTTGATAGAAAAGTAGCCTTTATCCCTCTTGGAACACGAGTGATTTTCCTACTAATCAATTAGATACGTTACGATGTCGAGATAGTAAAGTGGCGAAAGGTAATTGAACTTTATTCCCTTGCTTGTGGCCTCATTATCCTCGTAACACCCTATACCTTTTTTGTACGTTGTAATTGCAAACTTTTTTATTTGATTTTAGAGTGCTTTTTGTATTTGGCATTATGTCCTCAAGTGAAAACCTGGGGAGCTGGCAGGCCAGTCACAAAGTAATCGTATTTTCTTGACAATTATTCCAGCATGCCACTTCGGAAGATAACAACTGTCAATCATACCAGGAAGCCGGGCCCGCTAAAGCCGAAGAAGAAGACGAATTGTGTTGAACCCTTATCACATTTCATTTGCGAGATGACCTTGAAAATATTCAATATGCAGGATGACCTTGATAATATTCAATTTCCAAAATTACCTTGTATATATTTCGCGCGCTACGCCCAAGTTACTCATAGATTTTTTATTTTATATAGACTATTTTGGTAACAGCTTAATACCTTCGCATTTTTCAAAATCAAATATCCATTTTGAATCGTCAATTTAAATTTTGTTAATTGTTAATAATGTTACAAGTATTGTACCTATGTATGTACAAGATTTTTATTAAAAATTGTTTCTGTTGTCGACCTAAGTCTAAGATATTGTGGTTTATTGTAGATTTATAATGTCATAGAGTGCTATTTTTTTTAAAGAAGTATTTTGTAAAAAAAAATAGGTTACTTACTTTATTCAGCCGATTTTCAGTCAATTTACATAAAAAATATGTTAAACTTAAAATATTTCCTAGTTATAAGGTAGTTTTAACTCAAGTACTTTGTCACTGGGACAAATAGTACAGTCGGAGGAAAAAAATAATGTCAATATTAATTTGACAGCATCGTGTTTTTTTCCTTAACGACGTGCCTAAAATTTAGTCGTTTTAGGCATTAGTGGGTTCTCTAGAGATGAAAGCAATTCTAAAAATGTCTTCCCAGTACAAATTATAACCTCAAACGTAGGGTTATGATTTCTACAGCGTTGACTGATTGAATTATCAATTATGTCAAGGATTGAGTTATCTTAAGAGAACTATAAATACTACACCAATCATATATTTGTGCGGAATAAGAATTTGTGGGTACGTTCTTGCGTCCGCCATTATGTTTTCGGGGTAATGATAGTAGTGTATAAGAAATATTCAAATAATAAAAAATAATTTATATGTTTGCATTTAGTTGATAAAAACGTATATGCCTTCGGTTTTTACAATTGTTATAATTAAAATTGTAAATTGTATGTTATAAATAATAAATATGTGTTATAGGAACTATGTATCTGTTTAAAACAATGAAGTTACACATATTATATTCTATATATATGTTGTAATGTATTGAAATATTTGAAATATAATTATCGTATGTAAATAACATAAAATAATAATCAAAATATTATATTTTGTTATGCGTAATATATATTTAAATGTTAATTAACATTAACATTAAGTTATTAATTAATAACTTTGTAATTATTGTCAATATTGTAAGTGTTTAAGAAAGCACTGGTTCTGTTCTAAAAAGAATAGGTACTACACTAGAGCTTGATTATAACCAGATGTTTATCTAAAGTATGCTTCTCCGTATAATTTTAAACAAGTCTTGAATAGGGCATAATTTTCTGACATAGACGAGACAACACTCTATTTTTAATTAACTTTCGGATTCATATGAAAACAAGTTGAAGGTATACACAACAAGAATTTTTTTTTTTAATTTTTTTAAATATATAAAAGACTATGGTTGCTTCTAGAATTTACAGCTTGCTACTTTCATGATAGAATGTTAATTATGAAAAAGATTATTAATTAAAGATATCCCTCCCGACGTATATATACTTTTTATGGAGTTTTTAACGCACACGAATGTTTTTTTTGTTGTTGATTATTTACTTTTTCAAAGACTTTCCGACGCAGTTAGCCTGGTCGGCAGTGACCCTACCAACAAAACTAGCTCTCCCAGGTTGTTACCCCGGAATAAGTAAATTGTGTGACGGTTGCAAGTCCTTTTTCCCGAGTCTGATGTTTTTTTACAGATTCAAGGCTTTATTTGTCTATAGAAGTATGCTTATCGTTGTCTAAAGCCTAGCTTGGTAATTTTGAGTGATATTTTCCCATGATATTTACTTATCTCTAGTTAATTAAATTAAAATATTCCGTGTACAGCTTTAGGTGTAATTAACAATTAACAGACTTTTAAATTCGCAGTTTGCGATCATACTGAAATGCTTATCCTTTAATTATGGGAAACTTAAGTTTATGGCTAGGTTATTATATAGACGACGGTTGTAGGCCAAGTATAGATGTTAATATTAATTAATATAAAACTTGTAAATGGAAAAATATACATTTTTGTATATGGACAGAACGATAAAATTACAATATTAATAATTAAAGAATCGAGACATTAGTATAATTAGTGTAGGTGGTTCGTAAGTAGCTTTTTTAGTTTATAACGGTGGATTTCTTTATATTGTCCATTAGGAAATTCAAATAATCAACCTATCTTCCATATAGTAGTGAAAGAAAGGAATCTCAAACGGTTCTTAACTTTTCCACACTCTGTCAAAAATAAATGTCGTCTCGAGCACCAATAGCAACTTTATGTAGGTATATGTTTTGCTTGTTTTCGCTTACAAACTATAATCACGTCGTATTTTTCATTTTCTCAAGTACCTATTAACAAATATGCAAAGACGCATTATAAAGTGTTTGAACACGTGCAAATCATTAGTTAATATCGTTTCGTAATAAATATGGCAATTTTTCCGATAGATATACAACTTTCTTCAATAAAAGATATACGTGCACGTTTTAGAGTTCGGCTTTCATATGGAAAACGCCTTGGTGCTCAACTATTTTGGCCAAGGCTTTAGATGTCTGCGTTAGTTGGTGACTAGCCAGTAAAGGATCGATCACACTGAAGCTTAATAGGTACGTTGACGCAACGTTTACGGGTGAATCAACTTTTAAAGTCCTCCTTTTCTACACGCTAATAAAAACTTACTAGAATATGTGAGATTGATAATGGTTTACACATGTTAAAATTAGATAATCAGATTTTCGGATTTCACTATTCATAATCATAAACCAATTCTATAATTTTGTAAAAACATGGTAACGCAGTGGAAAATGCACGTTTTTCATACAAAACCCGGGGACAACGTCGTCCCCTGCGTTACCTGATATATTTGTGTAAATTATAGAAGAATTTTTAAAATTGTCAGCTAGAAAGTAAATTTAATTGTCTGATTTATTCAATATATAGACCACATCAAAAAAAAAATTGCATTCTACCAAATTAAGGTGACATAGTGAGACATGTCGAAAATTGGGGAGTACCTTAAAAGTTGATTCACCTTTACGCGCCTTCTGCGTTATTTTTAACCGACTTTTTGCGACGCGGCTCAATTTATCCGTCTCGTGAACCGCAATAGGTAGACAGTTGAGATTTTGACTATGTGTATGTTGTATGAGAGCCTGGGGAAACATGTCTTTTGTTGGCGTTTTATCCCCTGACGATAACAATTGGTGTATCTTTTTAACCGTAGACACGTGAAACGTTCAAAAGGTAATTAATATTAGTTGGAAGTGACTCTGCCTTCGAAGCTAGGGTTCCCGGGTTGAAATCCTGGTAAGGGCAAATATTTGTGTGATGAGCACGAGTATTTTTCCCTGAGTCTTGGATGTTTTCTATGTATTTCTCTATTTAAGTATGTTTATCGTTGTCTAGTACCCATAGTACAAGCCTAGAGCTTAGTTTGGGACTAGTTCAATTTGTGTGACATTGTCCTGTGATTTGTTTATTTATTTATTATTATTTTACTAAAACAAATAATGAAAAATTAGAGGGTGCTCCCTCTCGGACTCGCATTCGGTCGGTTTTTTATTTAAACTTCGGTATGGTCGATCAATGGTTGGTCAAATAATGTAATTGCCTTAGGCGTACCCTTTCTTTACTAAGGGGTTTGTTTGTAACCAGCAACTTCTACAATAGGGTTACTATATTCATGATCTGGCGCAATTAAAAGTCAGAAAATATTTTGTCTACGAAGGGGGTATTCCGCTTGTTGTCACGATGGTATTGTTTAACACTACCCTCGCAAAACTAAGCCCGTGACAAGTATGAAGGGAAAGGTGAATAAACGCAACTGATACTGGCACAAGCCCTGTGGCTGCCATTAAAAGAGAAGAAGAAGAAGAAGGTGAATAAAAGCATTAGGCACGGTGACCGCAATAAAATGGAAAAATACGCGATTTATCTGACCTCCCAAGGGTCTCTCCTGTTTTGGAAGTTGTTGAATTTTGAAAACTTGACTAAATATACGGAGTTCACTTAGCGACAGACGCAGTAGATTGTCTGCTAACGTCAATCTTGTTTTTCTGTTTTCGAAAATCGCTACGCTGTTATCGTTTTGCGTCCTGTCTTACCACCATAATGCAAGCTGCTTGACCTCTCTTAATCGACATAAGCCTAAGCAAAGGCGCAGTATCTCAAATTCAACCACCATACCACCGCTTCTCAGAAGAGAATACCAGGACAACATAATTGGAAACATGTCTAGTGACTGTCGCGCGACATCAAGCGAACTCCGAAGTTGACGCCGTTGTGAACACTTTTGGTTGCTATAATTTTAGGTAAACTGCGCACTTCTCTTCAGACTCGCTTTTTTTTGCGAGTATTCATTCTTCATGCTTTTGTTACCAGACTATAAAAAATAGAACTGGTTAAAAATGTTCGTTTGTTCTTAGGTAGTAATGTAATTAGAAACGCTTGCGTTTATCTCATAAAATTGACTACAAATATGACTTTTCAATTTTGACAACCAATCGGAGTTCTTAAGTTCTTTTATAGGTACAAAAACGCGTACGCGTATTTGCGTACACTACGCAGTATTCTTGACACAAAACTTATTTCCTAATACCAACAAACAAACTAATAGTTAGGTTCACATATTGTTAAAGTATTCATCTCTTGAAAACGTAGCAAATAATCTTTCACGTTCAAATTTTTTTGGAAAATTTTGGTTTGGATGTCTCAGCATTTTCCCTGTAAGAATCCGTCCCTTTACTTTCTCAACCTCTTATCTGATCAAATAGTTTGATAGAATAGTAGTCTTTTTTCGTCCTGGAACACGATTGCTTTTCCTACAAATCAATTAGATACGATACGAGATTGAGATAGTAAAGGGACGAAATAAGGAAAGGGTTTGCCAGAAATTAATTGTAAGTACATAAGTTTGAACCTTATTTAATGATCTAAAGTAAATTGTTAATAGCAGTAAAAATGGTCAAGTAATTTTTCATTGGCGGTCAATTTCGATAAGTGATATTTGTAAGAAATTGTATGGGAAAGACGCATATGTATATAATATCCATAGACATAGTCCCCCTCCTCAAGACCCACCATTAGCTAGTTGCATGGATCGATTTAAAAACTTTGTCTCAGTTTTTATCGTGTGTATAAATTTTGTCGCATAAGCTACGGATATTAACTTCGGGCGTAAGAATACAACAATGTAACCTCTGACTTCAGTCGATTTCAAAATACACTCTGTAACCAGAGGTTTGTCATCGCTTGTAAAAATACTATGCTGATTCTATATAGGATATATGCATGGTGTCTATAGGTAGTTATATCAATACTCACTGGATGTTGTCTATGGTCTCACTTGTGTTGGGGGACAGGCTTAAGTGACACTGAAATAAGTAGTTTCTTAGGATTTTATGAGTTAAGGTATCGGAACGATTCGATTTAAAGGTGAAAAATCAACGTTAATACCTCAACTCGTCGACTCTCAAAATAATGTACCTTATAATGGGTGCAGACCCACCGTACCCCTAAACCGTACCACTGACCCAAAATTTGTATCATAAATAATAAATAAAATAATAATAATATCACGGGACAATGTCACACAAATTGACCTAGTCCCATACTAAGCTCTAGGCTTGTGCTATGGGTACTAGACAACGATAAACTTACTTATATAGAGAAATATATACTTAAATACATAGAAAACATCCAAGACTCGGGAACAAATACTCGTGCTCATCACACAAATATCTGCCCTTACCGGGATTTGAACCCAGGACCCCTAGCTTCGAAGGCAGGGTCACTCCCAACTAGGCTAGCGTGTCGTCAAATATGAGGTAGGTTTAGGTTATGTTAGTTCTTCAGCAGGTCCAGAGGGCCAAACTACCCAGAAATAGCAGAGCAGAGCAGAGCTCCGTCGACAACGTTAAATTAGATTTTAATAGTAATAATTGGTCAAAGCACCACCAGTGGTACGGCCTAGGGGTACGGTGGGTCTGGAAGGCCTTATAATTTGAAGCCGATTTTTTGACAGTCGCCTATCTCGGTCATGTGACCACCAAGCCACTTGACTCATTGTTATCTTATAGCACTTGTATGACCTATAATGAGTGAAGCTTCGGTTGGAACCAATCTGTTGCAGACATTGTCCAATGGAATAGGAACTGTCTTCCTTGCAATCGTCTTTGAACTGTGGGAACCAAGCCGTGAATTCGCGGTCTCGGGAACCAACGGAGACATCTGCAATTTTATTGGAAAAATTTGTTTCGCTACATTTTGGCCGCGTATTTGCGAGAAAGGGTAGCGACAGTTTAAAAGTCACGGCACCCGCTTACTTGGTTACTTATATGTTACTAAACAAATCTATGTGAACTCTCAGTTCTCTATGTCAAGGATAAAGCAGTGCTCAACCTCAGTTGGCATTGGATTGCCAATATTCAAAAACCGATGTATCCAGAAATTAGTTATTGAACATTTTCGTGTCATTGAACGTTATCTACTTATCTATTACAAATTTTAATAAATAACTTCGAAAAATTAGTTTTTTTCATGCAACAAACCTTCATGTGCCAAAGTGCTTAAATGAGTATTTTAGCACTTTGGACACTCTCTAGTACCTAAACTATTAATCGTAGTCAAAGGTTTTTAGGCTCTTTACGTTTGGAACAAATATTTTAACTCGAACAAAAAACATTTTTGTTTTTTTTTGTATGATAATCCAAATTTTATTAAATTTTAATGTTCTTTGTGCACCGTTTTGCACTTAAACTAGAAAGCTATATTTTGGGTATCGTATAAAGGTAGTAGGAAGTAATAAATTACCGGAGTGGCCGATTGAACTAATGTTTATGCTAAGGTTATACTACTAATACTTAGTTATTATTTCTTATAATAGTTATAATTCTTATTTATAAATCTTATAATGTAAGAAGCTCATTTCTTTTTGTTGCATTGTAAAGGGCGGACTTCTTTGCTGACAAAAAATAACTGGAGTTGACATAGACCATTAACATACTCTTTAATTAACGACTTTAAAAAAACAGAGATCCAGGCAATGCTTTTCATATATTGTTTCCGTGATACTATTTATTTTAATTTTTTAAATTAATTTTTTTACTCAACTGGACGTTTCACGGGATTTGACTAGGTACCTACTTAAATTAAAAAAAAACCTTATTGTCTAACATATTTCCTGTCTGTTCTCTATGTGGATGTGTGTGCACGTAAATTAATTCTCGTTCCGATACCTTTGCAAAAGTAAATTTTGTAAAAATAGTTATTGTATTAACTAGATTTAAGACGATTTCACTGTAAGTATAGGTATCACCGAAGACGTAAGACAAAACCAACGACAAGTTCTAGCTAATCAAAGAATTATTATATCTTATCTATTTACGTTACCACTTTCTTCGACATGCTTGGTAATGCTAATCTTAATTTGAATTTCGTCTCTTGCTATCCCTTTTGTTCTCGATGCGTAACTTTTTTGCAAAAATGAGAATATTCGAATTTCAAAGTAGAGTCGAAGGCCACGGCAAAATTAAAAAACAAGTTGCTTATCAATGGCAGAAGCCGTGATTTTTTTTTAATATCTCCCGCGTTTTTACTGTGTAAAAACATGTTTGGACTAGGGTAACTAACTCCAAACAGCCAAACAGACGTACAATCAAAGTTCTTCCATAGCTATTTTACTTATTTAAATGTTTTAAACTACAATAGCTTGTGACTGCGCCTCGGTCGCGCTGTCACTCGTCCCGAATCGGCCCTTTTCCCGGTCAGAAGTAAATACTGACAAAAACGGTTATTAAAAATTGTAATCGTCCTTTTTTGGCGTAAGTATTCGAGTAAAAATGTATAATAAATATTGAACTTTTTATTTGTCTAATATGGTTTAGAAATTGTTTGCAGAAAACTGTATATCTTGTTATAGATTTAGTAAATAAACATTGTTCGTCGTATTTAGTCGGTTGATTTAGCATTTAATTAGTTCTTAGTTAAATATTGAAAATAAAATAAATATTGTTGACTGCAAAAAAAAATCTCAACAGACAGAAAAACGTGGTAGTACAAGATCTTTAAGAGGCCATATATGGTATGATTAACTCAGGATTCGGATAACGGTTAAATTTTCAAATCGTTATGTACTTGACGCAAAACCTTTTCGTTTCGGTTTCGTTCGCATAAACAGGTTTTTTGTAGAAACCTTTATATAAAGTTATTTTCGAATTAACCGGTTTCGAGCTAAAAAAACGGTTTTATCCAAAAAAAACCATCCCTGATGTAAAATTAGGAGAATAGTGTGCAAAATTTGATGCATTTTGAGGTTATAAAATTGTTTAATTAATAAGACAAGTCAGTTGGTATGGACTATTAAGTATTTTTATCGTTGTCACTCATAGCTTAGGCCTAGAGCTTTGCTCCCAGATAGGTATTCATCTATTATGCTGACGACTTTCAACTATTATTTTAAAGGATATCAATCCATTAAACATTTTATGGTAATTACAATTATTTTGATTTTTCTAAGGCTAGGTATCACTGTTTTCTGGGTAACACCAAGTAGTTGATCGACCCTTATATTGATTAGTATTGGTGCCTAATTAGCTAGATCATATTTATGTATTTGTCTTGCTTCTTTCAAATATCATGTTATTGTCAAAGCCACATGGTTTTTTAACTATTATGTATAAGTGGGATAGGCACATAAACACTATATTCAAAATATTCTAAAATATATATTATAATAAAGTAAATAAAATAACAAATATACATGTCCTAGTTTTATTTGATCTAAAAATAACTACCTTAATTATTATTACAATTGCATCAATAACATCAGAAAAACGAATTCAGGATTGATTTATCTATATAAAACAAGAATTAAATTAGCGTAGATAACGTGTTGGAACCAAATTGGCATCGACTAATAATGGACACTTGATTCGTATTTTACAGGTTCATTTTTTGTGTTGCAACAATCTTAAGTGTACATTATTGGTGCCTGTTAGCTTAGTGTCCAACACTGGTGCTATAATCCAAAAGTCGTCATCAAATATATCGGAACAAGGTAGGTACTCAAATTTATCTGAACTAAACTATTGTTACAGGCATAAGGTCAATTAGTATGTTAAATAGCATATTCGCAAAACATGATATTCGTTAAACATGACATTTCCAAATCATTTTTATTAACAAGACATCAATTAGACAGTGTCGACGGAGCTCCGCTACCGCGGAGCTCCTATTTCTAGGTGGTTTGGCCCTCCGGGCCTGCTATAAAACTAACATAACCTAAACCTACCTACGATTCTATAACCTAATTCCACTATTTGCAAATATCATGTTTTGCGAATATGATATTCTGCGAAGTATGGCATAAGGTGTGTAGATATTTTTGAACACCTTCTATGCTCTGATATTTTTGATTGCGACTGTACCTACTGTCACCCGGGCCTCTATTGTATTAAGTAAAGCCTGACAAGATTCTATTTGGCCCTATTTCTATACAAATTTGTATTGAAATAGGGCCAAATAGAATCTTGTCAGGCTTTAAAGCGATATTGCTTTTCACGTGTTATCGTCTTTCCTGTGGACACGCCGGAATTTAACGTTTTTAAGGTCTAATTTTCTGGCTAAGCCCATTCCCGCATAAACGGCGTCAGGACTCCTATAGACGTATCATATAAAAACATAACTTGTATGCATTCAGGCTTTTAACTATTGACCATAGGAAAGACAACTTTTGTTTTTAACAGTGTGTATGACCCAAGTATACGCGCGACAAATACATTAGGATATTTTTTTAATGAGAATACTTAATTTTCATTTTTGCTGTGTGGATATTATGTGGTGCCTTGAGAGCTTATTATAAGTAAATTAAGTTTTATTGCGGTGCTTTAGGTTTTTACTATAAAATAAATACCTACTGTATTGCATGATAAAAGGGTAGTTTTGTGAATTTCATAGTTCCACATGGTAAAATCACTCTAAAAAGTTTACAATATGACGTTAAGATAGTTCTGACTAGGTAACAATTAACATTTTAAAACTTTAATGCTTTATACATTATGATACTCTCTCCTCCGTGGAGCAATTTCCATTACTGTCTTTCTAAATCCTTTCTACCGGGTTATTCCCAGCTGTTACCACTAAAGTAAAAAAAGTAGTTATTACCAAATATTTTAGTACTTTAGTGGTAACGGGTGGGGAAAAAAATCCCAGCTGTTACCAGCGGTAACAAATTGGTGGTAACAGGTGGGAACAACCGTCCTCTTGGCCTTCCCCACGCTTCCCTTCGTGTCGGGGTCCTAGCATATTTCCTCTTCTATTTCCAACGTTCTCCGAGAAGCACCTCCTCACGCATATTACTAAAAAGCAACCATGAAAGCACTGCCGTACAACTTTATTTGCTTTAAATAGCTCAATGCTCTTACTCCATCCACACAGCAAAAAGAAAGCCTTTAGAATTCTTAAAACTTTTTCATGAATTTCAATGTGCCGCGACTACAACCTCCTAAGGCCTCTCGTACAAAAAACTGTACATAATACGTTCATTGGAAAATATACCTATTGCGAAGGAAATAAAATACATTTTCCTTTATTTTGATGAGGGACAATCAAACTAGAAAATTGACTCTATTGCATTTGTAATAGGTTCATATTCCATTGGCAAATTTCGTTGTATGGTGGGTCTTAGGAGAGATAAGGCGGTCCTATAGATTTTATTACGGCCAGGTCCCCGAGCTGCGTACAGGTTCATTACTTCTATTTAGATATCGATTGTGTAGGTAAGCAGCAAATGTTACTATGAAATATGATAAACAAACACAAACATAACATCACGCCTTCATTCCCAGAGTGGGGTAGGCACAGCTACAGAAATTCAAACAACTCTAAAGACATGTTAATAATTCTGTAACCACATTTTGCACCAGTAGGCTGTGATGTTTACTAGTGTATTAGTGACAGGTTGCAAGCCCATCGCCTAATAAATACTGCAAGCCCTTAATCCCTTAGTCGCCTCTTACGACATCCACGGGACGACATGGAGTGGCACTATTCTAACCCGGAAACCACACGGGCAAATACACGGTGAAATATGATGTCTATTGTTTAAACATGCATTGTTTTTAAAAACTAAACGAGTTAAATGTTGTATTGAAAATATTGGTAGTCGTTTCGAACACCTATTAAAAATTAAAGAAACATGAAATAATGCATTTTATTAATTTTAGGCATCATAGTAACTCGATATCTAAATAGAAATAACGTTAGTTTTATTTTTCAAAACGTCCGGGATCGATTTCCGAGCCGAATAGGAACAGGTTTTTTTTAAATGCATGATTACAGTTTTGTCTTCCCGTGGACGTCGTAAGAGGCGACTAAGGGAATAATGGCTTGTAGTACTGTTAGGCGATGGGCTTGCAACCTGTCACTAAATGCACTGGTAAACATCTTAGCCTGATTGTGCAAAATGTGGTTACAGAATTACCAACAAGATTAGAGTTATTGGTATTCTGTAGCTCTGCCTACCCAATCTGGGAATGAAGGCGTGATGTTATATATGTTATGTTATGAATACAGTTTTATTTTAGCTATTTATTTCGATGACGTGGTTCCTAAAAACAGATCCTCGTATGTCTTATAGTTTCCGACTTTCCCATACTGACCGATCTAAATGAGCCACCCGTTTGTGCATTACAATATCTGGGTAAGGACCAAATAGTTGGAACATAGTTAAGCGTAGTTAACCATACAAACAACCAAAGTGAAAAAAGTTCCGCTGTGACACGAAAATTATCCCTACAATTGTATAGCCAATTATCGTGTCACAACGGAAAAGTTGAATACAAACTTTAATTGAGTGGGTTAGCGTGGCCAACTTTTTGGTCGTTACCCATCACCTTGATTCGGACCACTCTGATTTCCAAATTCAAATATCGTTTTGAACACACGGTGTTCATAACAGTGACTGCATAGTCGAAAAATAAAGGCAGCGTTTTTAAACGGTATGACGTCATATTGTTTAGTGTTGGCTTTAGGTTTGGTAGCGCAAATAAAAAAAATCGGTAGCGGAATTTAACGGTAAGTACCGTAATTTTTTCGTTTTCGTAAAGGTATCGTATGGGCTTTATGAGAGTGAAAAGTTAAACATTCTACGGTTTTGATTTAATGTGTCATTTATAGACCCCGGATCTTTGTGGCATTGACGTCACAATAGGGTAATTTGGGGAGTAAATGGAACGGTGTCAATTAATACTGCAATCTAGTCTATTGGAGTTCTATGGTATTAAAATTTAATTATTAGGCATCCACGATATATATTACCTATAAGTCAATTGATTAAGTTATCAACGTTGTCCTTTCGTTAATTGACTCTCCGTAACAGATCAAAAGATGATCTAAATAACTAGCGGTTAGGCTACGTCTTCTACCAGAATATATCTACTTCAAAAAGGAAAAGCTTCTTTCCACTTCGACAGATGTCATTGGTGCATATTTGAAAAGCTTGCGGTTATTAAAGCAGGATTTGTTATACTCCATTTCATATACCATGGCCCGATGCACTTGAGACGGTCATTAGGCGTTAACAATAGGATTAGTGATAACAAAAGATACCTGGCCAGACCCTTTTGCGGCGTGGTATGCAGGTTGGACCGACGCGTGCCATTTTGAAGTGCTCCTAATTAGATAACAAAAGGCAAACATTATGAGCCCTATTGTTAAGCTTCAAGTGCATCGGGCCATGGTATATGAAATGGAGTATACGATTGCTTGGATTAATTTGTATTTCTGGACCTGCGATAAGATTGTTGATGTTACGCAAAGTGGCAAATCCGTCTTTTTTTTTTTCAATACAAATCTTAACTTTTCATATATTTTTCGTCCTCTTTTGTGCAGAATTAATGAAAACTTGCGGTTATAATTATTATTTTGTCGTGAATGCATAGTTAATAAAAATTATTTACTTATAACAGTAGTTATTAATTAACAAATTTTATTAATTAAAACAGTTACATTTACTCCCCAAACTACCCTATTATGACGTCGTTGCCACAAAAAACCAGGGTCTAGTCATTTAATTACACAATTACAGTCCTACGTATCGAAACTTTTTATTTTATAGTACTAGGACTTAAATGTTCCAGAAACGACTAGGTAAGTAACAACATCGAATGTAAAAATTACGAGCGGAATTTCGGTTCCGATTTAATAAAGGTTTAGTTACACCTATAACCTATTACATCGTTAAATACCGGTAGCGTACCTTTATTCAACCGGTATAGTTCTACCTTTATAACGATTTATTATTAACGGGTTATACCGTAACGAAAACGGTCCCGGATTCATAAGGCGGTCCACGGGTTAAAAAAGAGACTTGAAATTTGGCCGTTATTGGACCAAGGCAACGAGAGATGCATAAAAATTTAGGTCGTAATAAAACCTATTTGGGCGCTTAGACAGTTTCAAGCAATTCATATGCTCTTATATGAGATGGCAACTATCAAATATTTTCTATCTGTTGCGCAGAATTCTCAAAAACGAACTTGGCAGTAACACGCGGACCTATTACAAAAATAAATCTCTAAAAATAAAGCAGCTACGAAGATGGAAGTTTCTAGGCCCAACAGGCAGTTCCTTTTGGTGTACTCGTTTACCTATCTCAAGGCATAATATTCACCTGTCACATAGCTACAATCTAATTAACTAAATTACAACTATACATTATAGTCCTTCGTCAACAACTTACACATTATTATGATCGCAGTGATTTTGTACACTACAGGCTCGTAATATCACAAGTTTACAATTGTCCAACGCCCACGGATATATTTAAGGGTGTAAGTATATATATCCTTTCATCGATTATATCGTTTCATCGAATTTCATTTCGTCGAACGCTATTTTCTGCTGAAACCATAATGTTTTCAGGGTATCTAACCTTACGTAATTAATGTTTAAACTGACCTGAAAATATTATGGTTACCAACAGCAGGAAATAGCATTCGATGAAATAATACATTCGATGAAGTGAAATTCGATAAAATGATGAGTTACCTATATTTAAGGTAAAATCATTGAACATTATAACAGTAAAACTCACGTGTATCCCACCAAAGTCTGTGTAAATCAGGGCTTGATACCGGCATTCACTACAATTGAAATATCTTCCTTAATACGCAACATTTCCTTGACATTTTCGATTGTAATTTAGATAATTACACTATACGATTATAGAATAAACTCATTGAAAGACAAATATATTAAATAATAAGCGAGGTAACGAAATTAAATACCGTTTTTGTATGAAAAAAATACCGGTATTCAAGCCCTGGTGTCAATTGTACACAAAAAAGATGATTCACTATGATTACTCGTTAATCTCTTAATTTTAAAGATCATGTGAGGTCTTTGCAATGATTTATATCCTATTAATAAAAACAATCTTGGTGAATATTTGAGGTTATGTGTCAAACAGAAGTAATTTGCTTGCATCTTTTCTAAATTCAATTGACTTAAGTCGCACAATGAGACAACTAAGATAATTTCGTCCCAGTAGTCCCATGGGATAATGACACTTCTTATATATAAACCTTGACCAATTATCTTGTTAATTTAATTACATTTTAAAGGTACACCACAGACTAAACATGTCGCTTTAAAAAAAAACAAGTTCTTTATCTCAAAATGTACTTTGCACTGGCAATAACAGAAATAAATCTACATATAAATTTGAGCGGTTACAGAATTATCCACAAGTCTTACGGTTGCTGGTATTTCTTTAGCTCTGCCTACCCCACTGGGCATGAAGGCGTGATGTTATGTATGTATGTATAACAAACCATTTCACTGTTAAAACTGAACATGCGAAATTACATGTTTCCTAACTTTAAAATCGCTAAAACTCAAAACCTAGGTGACTAGACGTGTTTCCATGCATACTTCAATTATCACTGAGTATTACAAAGGTCCAAAATGGCATACAACTGTTAATGCCCGCGACGTCGTTCGCTTTGACGACGACGACGACGACGCTTCGGGAACAGTGATTCTTTCGGGATAAAATTCCAATGTGTTAATTCGGAGTATAAGTTATCTCGTTAACAATAATCTATATAACATATATCTATATAATAATAATAAAAATGAATCGCTAAGCGCAAATCTCGGGAGCAGCCGAACCGATTTCGCTAATTCTTTTTTTATTGTGTTTGTTACTGTCAGGAGAAGGTTCTTATGAAAGAAAAAAACTGAAAAATCCACAGAGAAATCCAAAAAGTTGCAGCGTTATTCGTTATTAGAGCAACTTCGCACGCCGTAGAATTAGTTACCCGCCGCTTTAACCCAATTTCTAATTTTCCATCCAAATTTCAAGCCCAGCGGTGTAAGTTAGAAGGTACATAATCAAGGCAATTAAGTTTAAACTATATTTAAATACCCATAAAGTTCACTTTTATTTGTTTAAAATTTGAAAATGTCAATAAAGAGCAAAGGCAACTGAACTTAATTAATTTGCTGGTGGATTCAAATTCCCACTTACAAAATTCTCCCTTTTTATGTTAACGTGAAGGCACATGGGCACTCAGGCCACCTGATGGTAAGTGGAATCTAAGACCCATACACATTTGAATTCTCAAGACTATAATCCTAAGACCTCAAATGCGTTGCCAACCCTGAGGACTACGATGGAATGCCTATAGCGTAGTAATTTCACCAGTTGTCTTATCCCCACACCAGGACACAACAATGCGAATACTGTTGCTTGGCGGGTGGTTAATGGATAAGGTGTTAGCGATTCGGACGGACTCTGCACAGGGTCCTACTATCACTAAATCCTCCGTTTTTCGTGAGGCCTCACATGCACAGATTAGAAAATTAAAATGTATTATATTCTTTACCTAAAGTATACCAAAATAAAGTGCCCGTGTGGTTGCCAGGTTAGAATAGTGCCACTAAGAGGCAACTGAGGCAATAATGGCTTGTAGTACTGTTAGGCGATGGGCTTGTCACTTATACAGTGGTAAACATTTTAGCCTGATCGTGCAAAATGTGGTTACAGAATTATCAACAAGTTTTTTTAGGGTTGATGGCAATTCTGTAGCTCTGTCTACCCACTCTGGCAATTGAAGCAAAATACACCATGTCTATTTCAATTTAAATTAAATAAAGTGATTATTTAAGTGCATCCTAATTGTATAATCACTATAGTGCCTGGCCGATACAAGTTAATAGTAATAAATAGACCCCATTATCGGAAGTGTAATTTGATAGCAGGACGTTCTAAGGCATGGGTGAATTATTTATGATGTCAACATCACTACTCTTAGTTATTATTTACAAGTACTTTTATATCCAATTTTTTAGACAAAAATGTAACATTATTATTTTGTATTCCATGATAGTCAGTGTCATCAGAAGCAGAATCCGCTATCAGTAGAACAAAAACACTACGGTTGCTATTTCACAAACGTCGTTCAAAGCCACAATTTAACTTTTTTAATGTTTTTAGGTGCAGGCCAGTGCGTGAAATAAACAAAATGAACACGGTTAATTTTTGTCTAAGACAATAAATATGGTAGCGGAAAAGTATCGACATAGCTATTTAAAAAAAAAAAAAACTGTTGCCTAAGAAAGTCCAGCTATTAAATTGCACCAACGATAATGGGGTCTAGTAATAACTGCATTGCTTTACTGCCTTCAACATGTATAAGGATACAGGTGACAGATGCAAATAATTGGATAATTTTACCCTAATATAACCGTGGGCGGATATTCTATAGCACAACCATTAACAAAGTATATATATAGTATCTGTTAAGGCATTCAAGGTCTTGAGTGGACGTACCAGCAAGAATAACATTTAAAATGGCTCAATAAAGTTTGTAAAGCTGGGTACGAATTGGAGCAGCCTCGGGGTGAGGCACGCACGGCTCACCTATTTTGCTCAACTTCGTACGTGCTCACGCGCAGTGTGCGAGCAGCGAGCGGCGCGCGGCGAGCCGTCGAGAGTAGGTACTTTAAAAGGCGCCTCAGTGTGCGTGCCTCGCGTAATTTGGACATGTATCTGAGCGTTGGGCAGAACGACAAGTTTCAACTTGTCTGAGAGCGAGGCGCGTACAAATTTGATAAAGTTGCTGAGTTGTTCCACCACCGTGGCGATTTCTTCTTCTTTTTGTTAATAATTCAGTGAATTATGATAAAGGCAGCTGCAGCTGTCATCGTATCCGACACCATTTTGAAATGTCGGCTCGCGGCGAGCACGCTGCCTCACCCGCGCATGTTTATGTACAACAATTTGGCTCGCGTGCAGCTCGCCGCGCGGGGCGAGCAAGCCTCAGGCTGAGCCGCTCAGATTCGTACCCAGCTCAAAGTATGCAATACAAGTTACAACAACCTAACAAACTAGTAAATCCAAGTGATATACGATCCAAATTATAGCCATAACATAAGTAATACTAACACACAACTTGATGCTTAACCCGTGGAGCACCATGTGTTCGTAACAATATTTGAATTTGGAAATCAGAGTGATTCGAATTAAGATTGATATCGTAATGCACATATATATGCCATGGCGCTCCACGGGTTAATAACTAGTGATTGTGTAAAGCGTTACAAAACTATAACAAAACTAACATTACAGCCACGTAAATATTAATATCCTTATACCTAATCCGAGACTCTGATACAGAGTTAAATTGAACACTAATCTGCCAATAATATTCTTATTTTTGTTGGTTGTAAGTTCTCCTTTATGTCAGCTTTACAAGTTTTGTTAAGTTTTGCACCGTTTTCCCCAATCACTGGTCATTTCCTTATTAGGAATATCAGCTTGGATATTTCCAAGCTGTAGATTATGTAGGTGTCAAAATTTTACTGGAGACAAAGGTTTAAATTTCGGGAACAGACACATTGTACATCAGTGAAAGAGCTCACTTGATAAATTTATTGTTAATTTGTGACACTACTTGTAAAAGTATTCTGACAATTATTATTATATTTCGCTGTTGTATCAGAGGAAATACCTTAACTAAATAAATATATCATCATACATAGAACTACGCATTGCTTCTTAGTAATAAGACACTTGTATTTAATTAGGCATAAAAACTTTTTGTAGCATAAATTCTATATTAGCACACTTGCTTCTCACTATAAGCGCTAAGTATTTTCAGACGTTACATAATCAGCGGTAAATATCTTAATGCTCTCTGTACACTAATTTTCAGCTGCTATATAACTAAAACTTGTCCGTGCAGAGACAATGGGCCTACCTCTTTGCATAGTTTCATATTATAAGTGGACGAAAAGCGAAATTGTAACCCAATAAGGCTGCAATATACTTAAAAAGGGTAGATTTACATTAAAGGACTATAGAAAACATAGTCCTAGGTTAAACATTTAAGGAGATTCAACATAATCTATTGTAAAATTCATTAGTAATATACACAATTTGTACTGCAATTATAACAGTTACTATTTTAAAATAAAGATGCCATACGCACCTGATCTATAACATTTCAAAATAATTCATTAGTATTCCTACTATTGAAAAGAGGAGGTATTTAAGTAATCATAAATTATTAGTAATTATAGCGCTACGATTAATAAGTTAGACATTGCTTTGATTTATTTCAAGAAGCTTTATAATAACACGGTCACAGGAATGGCGTTCTTGATCCCTAAAAAAATAAGTTTTCTAGTTGCCATTTGTAGACGTTGTATTGAATATAGAAACGATTATTGTACATTTCGCTAGTTACTGAATCATTTTCGTACTTAATTCATTCGTTATTTTCAACAATATGTTGATGCAGCTCTAATTATAAATGACAAAGTTTCATTGCAGACGATTGGCACTGTGAAAGGCCGCTGTCATATAAAATGTTGCCAGAGCAATGACGCTTCCAACTTTTGGAGAAATAAATAAAAACTTACGACTGTATATTTTTGTGGCTAAACATGGTGTGTATGTAAGGTGGGACCATAGGAGGCACTACGGGCGCCGGCTCCGGCACAGGTTCCTTTTCCTTGTTATTTTTCGTCTTTCTAAACTGAAATCCATTTTTGCGTAATATCTTCCGAAGCGTCTCTCGTGATCCTTTGAAATTTATCTCTTCTTTTAGGATTTGCAACAGCTTGTTGATAGTAGGCACCTCTTTTTTGAACGCGTAAAACTCGTGTATTTTGCGTCTAATGACTTGCAGGTCATATTCGTCCACTTCAATTTTGCCTTTAGTGCGGACGCGTTTTTTAGGAGTTTTCTTTAACGTTTCTGGGTCAAGAAGACCTTGTTCGACTAAACGAGCCTCTTTGACTATGTTAAGTACAGTACGCTCCGACACACCTGAAAAAATCATGATGTAGTTTTAGGTTCCATGGCATGTTTAACAAAGATAATACTGCCCTCCTAAGCCAGGAAGCAGTATCTCAAATTGAATGGCCAAAGCAAATTCAATCCTATAACATTAGGAATAAGGTTGCATTTGCTACAGGAGTTTTGTCTTAGATACTTCATTTTGTATTAGCACGAATTATGATCAAAGGCAAGAAAAAGTCGTGCTCCCCAACCCAAAATTATTGGGCGAGATGATGTTGATGAATTATGAGGCCATGGGGTAAGTTTGTATGAACATAACTTTCTTTCATCAGCCACGGACGAATTTTTTGTAATGGTTTAGAATATCCGTAAATACATATTATTAATCCCTTAGAATAAAATTGATTTAAAAATAATGTATACCTATTTTGGGTTCTTTGGGTCTTAGTGTACTCATACCCTTTTGTTCTATTTTTGTGATGCAAGTGTTTGTAAACTAAACAAATAACTAAATAAATAAATAAAATCGTAGTCAAACTATTAAAGTTCTGTTTAGGTTTAGTTTTCGGTACAACAAATACGCCTACGTATCAGTATTCTAGATAGCTCGGCTCCGACACACTTAATAACACATCAACAAACAAAAAAAATTTTAGATATGTCCTACATAATATGCTTACCACTTCTACGAATGGCCGCTCTAGACGACCATAACCTTTTGTATTTTATTAATTTATTATATATAATACATCACGAGAAAGGTAACGTATAACCTAACATCGATTAATAAAGTTTATAAAACAAAGTTCTTCACAAACATGATATATAATGATTATATTTTATTATAACTGAACTTAGTGGCGTTATGAGGATGAGGCCTATACCCAATAGTGCATGGATACAGGCTGAATTTAGTCATTACTAGGGGATTTTTAAAACAATTTCTGGCAACACTTACCTGTAGCGGCAGACACTCTTACATACACTTTGCTAAGCGGAATAATCGGCACTTGCATACGTTTCTCTTCGTCCATGAACTCTTTCACCTTCAGTATTATCTCACGCACTTCAGTTGTAATATTTTTCGGCATTTTGATGGCTATATTTAATTATAATCACAATAAAAACACACAACCAACATCTATGCCCAATGGCTGACTTGACAGTTTGTTGACAAAATGGCGCTGTTAGTTCTATGTTTGGCCACCCGCACAGCGCTAACTTGGTTTTGTCACCTAGCGGTAAAGTCAAACATTGTATTTCATGTATCGAAAATGCTTAAGGATTACGGCACAAACTATTATGAACACCTTTGCAATATTGAAGACGAAAAAGATGTTCTAGAAACAGACATTAAAGGTCGATCAGGTTTTGCTAATTTAAAAAGATTTTGGTACAATTTATTTCTTTTGTCGTATACGGATTCGCGTTCGAGATATTTCTACACGAGCACTCACGCCATGAAGAGTGCTAGGGCTTCGCATTTTCGACAATACAGAACAAGCATTCACCCCTATAGTAAATTCAGGTAAGTTTATTAGTTAGGTATTTATTTATTATTTACTAGCGGCCCGCCAGCGGCTTCGCCCCGCTGCAAATTTCCGACATTCCCGGAAATTTTTCAATTTTTTATCGCCGTAAAAACCATCCTTGGACTTCAACGAACATTTAAAAAAAAGAATTGGTAAAATTGGTCCAGGCGTTGTTGAGTTACGCGCTTACCAACACATTTTGCAATTCATTTTTAGGGTTCCGTAGCCAAATGGCAAAAAACGGAACCCTTATAGATTCGTCATGTCTGTCCGTCTGTCCGTCCGTATGTCACAGCCACTTTATTCCGTAACTATAAGAGCTATACTGTGGAAACTTGGTAAGTAGATGTATTCGGTGAACCGCATTAAGATTTTCATACAAAAATAGAAAAAAAACAATAAATTTTTGGGGTTCCCCATACTTAGAACTGAAACTCAAAAATTTTTTTTTCATCAAACTCATACGTGTGGGGTATCTATGGATAGGTATTCAAAAATGATATTGAGGTTTCTATTATAATTTTTTTCTAAACTGAATAGTTTGCGCGAGAGACGCTTCCAAAGTGGAAAAATGTGTGTCCCCCCCCCCGTAACTTCTAAAATAAGGGAATGATAAATGTAAAAATAATATATGATGTACATTACCATGCAAACTTCCACCGAAAATTGGTTTGAACGAGATCTAGTAAGTAGTTTTTTTTTAATACGTCATAAAAACATTGATCAAAGCTACAACGAACTTTTATATTATGTTACTTGCTGCTACGGAACCCTTCATGGGCGAGTCCGACTCGCACTTGGCCGCTTTTTTATATTATAGATTAGGTACAACCATTTGGCTAAAGCATTGGTTGATAATGTACCTATGTAGTCTGTGATGTAGTCATAGCTTACTTAGCTAGCTAGTTTTAGTGATTAGCATTTTATCGACAAATTAACAAACCATTTTTTTATTAACTCATAATGTTTGATAGGTACCTATTTAAGCTTGAATAAAATGTTATATTAGTAAAGCGTAAAAAGAGTAATTTAATGTACAGTCGAAAGTATTAATATATATACACCCAATTATGTAAATTTGAATTTTATCGATTTTGGGACCTTGGGAACGTGCATTTTATGAATTGGACTGTACTAAAGTAAGTATACAACCTCATTTCATTACTGACTTTAAAAAAAGGTGTAGATTGGTTCTACGAAGCTGTTATTTGGCTTAGGGCCTGTTTCACAATCGACAAGTAAATTTATCTGTCACATAAAGATGTCTCTCTCTTTATCTATTTTCAAGTGTCAGAAAGAGAAAGGGCTAAGTTTATCTGTCAAATAAGCTTTACTTGTCGATTGTGAAACAGGCGGTTAGACATTTAAATTACGCCGAAAAAGTCATTTAAAAAAATGTTTTTTCGTGTGCCATACACAATTTTTTTACATTTGAGGGTAATGTTAGAAAAATAATTAAAATTAAACTCGTAAAGAGTCAGTTTTGCTAAGTTCCGTGTCCAATTACAGCCAAAAATCTGAATATACCGTTAATTGCTACCATTATTATAAAGAATTGAAAAGGAAATCTAAGACTAAGTAAGTAGACTTAATTGGTTCTTGAGATTCAAACGATTAAAGTAGGTATTTATTATAGACCTATACAAAGTATTTACAAACTAAACATCATTTATGACAGCACCTTTAAATAAAATACGTTTTTACTTGTGGTTTTTCTAGATAGTTTTTGTCATGGTAGTAACGAAGTCAGAACCATACTCTGAGCATTGTACGACACATGAGTAAGAAAAAAAAAAGTTATGCATGTTCGCTATTTAAGTTCCTTCTCCTGTTTCGGGTACGGTTTCGAGGCAAGTGACAAACCAAATAGTTCTCAACAATGCCGTTAGATGGCGTTACCAGTACGTCTACATTAACTTACGCTCTAAGCCGTAATTATATTATAATTTACAACAAAAGGCATTAACAGAGCTTGACACCGGTATTCTTTACAATTGAAATATCTTCCTTAATTCGCAACATTTCCTTGATATTACATACATAACGTCACGCCTTTATTCCCAGAGTGGGGTAGGCAGAGCAACAGAATACCAACAACTCTAAACTTGTTGATAATTCTGTAACCACATTTTGCATTCAGGCTAAGATGTTTACTAGTGTATTAGTGACAGGTTGCAAGCCCATCGCCTAACAGTACTACAAGCCTTTATTCCCTTAGTCGCCTCTCACGACATCCACGGGAAGATATGGAGTGGCACTATTGTAACCCGGCAACCACACGGGGATATATTCCTTGATATTTTCGATTGTAATTTAGGTAATTACACTATCACTACATAGTATAAAACAAAGTCGCTTTTTCTGTCCCTATATCCCTATGTATGCTTAAATCTTTAAAACTGCGCAACGGATTTTGATGCGGTTTTTTTTAATAGATACTTAAAGTGATTGATGAGGAAGGTTTATATGTATAATACTTTATTCCGGAGCGAAGCGAGGGCGGGTCGCTAGTACTATTATATATAAACTCATTGAAGGACTCAAATGTTCAATATTTAGTGAGGTACCGAAATTGAATACCTACCGGTATTTTTGTGTGAAATTAATACCGGTATTTAAGCTTTGGGCATAAATAAAATAAGACAAGACTGATAGTAACAAACTATCTAAGAAGTGGAGGAGGGGGAGTTTCTACCCATCTATTTCTCCCTTAGTTTGTATTTTTAGATTAGGTAAGTCTAAGTACTGCCAATAATACTGCCCTGCTAACACAAAAGGCAGTATCTCACACAAAACTCCTTTAGAAAATACAACCTTATTGCAAACAAGATAGGATTGAATCTGCTTTGGCCATTGAATTTGAGATACTGCCTTTTGTGTTAGCAGGGCAGAATAGTTTATTCTCCTTGAAGATTGATCGTTCATTTCACCCTATTAAGTAATATTGCTAGAATAATGTTGCAGGCGTTTTGTAATACTTGAGAGCCAATAAAACGAAACTTTAAAATGGAGACGGCTGCTTTTCTGAATTCAATACACGCAGCGGTAATTAAGTTAAATGTCGTTCAGGAAATTCTGACGCGTCGACGATGCGAGAAGGATTTCCCGCGCTAAAAATGAATATATTAAGGGCTAGATACTTTTTAAAATGTAATATGGTTATATCATGATTAAAATAGCGTTTATAAAGTGCTTTCTAGTGTTTGTGAAATTTCGTAAGAGTATACTTATAGGCAAGAAATCCAAATGCAATTCTGCATAAGTACCTACTACTAGTTAGGTTATGTTCTTAAAAACTGTTTTTTTTTTATGTTAAGGAGAAGGCACCCGAGCACTCAGGCCACCTGATGGTAAGTGGGATCTGAGACCCATAGACATTTGAATTCTCAAGACTATAATCCTAAGACCTCAAATGCGTTGCCAACCCTGAGGACTAAGATGGAATGCCTCTATGCTAGTAATTTCACCGGTTGTCTTATCCCCACACCGGAACACAACAATGCGAACACTGTTGCTTGGCGGGTGGTTAATGGATAAGATGGTGGTAGCGATCCGGACGGACCCTGCACAGGGTCCTACCACCCTGTCTGTCTGTTTGTTACGCTTTCACGGCTAAACCGCAAAACCGATTTAGATGAAATTTGGTATGGAAATAGTTTGAGTTCCGGGAAAGGGCACAGGGTACTTATGATCCTGAAAACTAGACGCTTCCTGAGGGAATAGCGATAAATGACTTCTCCGAGAATGGAGTCGCGAGAAACAGCTAGTAACTAACGTTATAAAATTCGGATCCATTCGGTATTCATCATGCATAGCGATATATACTTGACATCGATACATATGTAATACCTAATCAGACCTAGAAGTTTATGTGGCTCGAATAAAATTGTCCTAGGGACTTCCGAACGGTATTATTTTGTCGATAAAATTGTACTTTCTTTTGTTATGACAGTTATGTATGACTATGTGAAGGCGTTTAATGTAACGGTTAAATTAAATGATTATCTATCTATATTTTTTTTATTCTTGAGTTTTTTCCAAATACTTCCGAAATCTGTTTAGGTACCCTTTATGTTAGAATGTACTAATATGCTACACAATGTCATACACACACACACACACACACACACACACATACGATCACGCCTTCATTCCCAGAGTGGGGTAGGCAGAGCTACAGAATTACCAACAACTCTAAAAAGACTTGTTGGTATTTCTGTAACCACATTTTGCACAAACAGGCTAAGATGTTTTCTAGTGTATTAGTGACACACAATTTTCCTCAATAGGCCTTTGTTGCAAGCCACTCTTGGTTTCAGTTTATTTTGTATGGAAATCGATTGAACAGCATTAAAAGAAGTTTTTTAATGTAAGAAACACGTTAATAATAAAATGTTTTTTAATAAAATCATTGTTTATTTGAATTTGCCAATCCCTAAAAAGTATGCCAGTGAATTACTTAAATTAAATATTACCTATCATTGTATAACATCTATGGGTAGTTATTAGCATTCTAGTTAAATTCTATTTTATCTGGTGTACTTTTCACCTATATACTATGAAATTACACTTTGAAATAAGTATTTGAAACAGTTATCGAGAAATGTAATAAATATCGTAGGAAGTCTCTAGTTAACTGAGCATTTCTCAAAAAAATTGCCATATTGAGTGACATCTACAGATTAATTTTTTTTTTATTCTTGATGCAGTTTTATTTGTACGAAGACATACTTACCTAAATATAAAAAAAAAATGTATGCCACTTCAACACCAGAACGAAAAATGTGTTAGCTTTACCAAACTTGAAATTAGCTATATTTAGAAATAGTCCTTATAACATCTTTGCAACAAGAGCTCAAAGATAATATTTTTATTAATAAATTACAGAAAATCCTGACAAACAAATGTTATTATACAATATAACAGTTTATGCCGGACAAAACATTATAATGGCGAAATAACCTTACATTAAAAAAAATATACTATCTATTGACATTTTATGATATTGACTTGATTACAAAAATCAATACTAAATAAGATCTTGGATTTAGATCATCATTACTAGCGACCCGCCAGCGGCTTCGCAGACTGCGATTTTTTTTTACATCACTTAGGGGTATGAAAAATAGATTGGCCGATTCTCAGCCCTACCCGATATACACACAAAACTTTGTGCCATGTGATGACAATGAATAAATTAATATAAATACGAAAAAATGGCAGGTAGCTAGAGAACTTTACACCAAAAATTAAATAATATTGTAATGTGTCCCAAATTATTCGACGGCACGCTAGCCTAGTTGGTTGGTAGTGACCCTGCCTTCGAAGCTAGCGGTCCCGGGTTGAAATCCCGGTAAGGGCAGATATTTGTGTGATAGCACGAGTATTTGTTCCTGAGTCTTGGATGTTTTATATTTATTTAAGTATATATTTCTCTGTATAATTAACTTTATCGTTGTCTAGTACCCATAGTACAAGCCTAGAGCTTAGTTTGGGACTAGGTCAATTTGTGTGACATTGTCCTGTGATATTCATTTATTGCATGCTGACATTATTTAAAACAGATATTTTGGGAAAAGTACATTTTAGGAAAACGCATATCTCAGGCCTGAGCCGAAATACCGCCTGTTGGCTTATGAGGGTACTGCCCTCATAAATATATGACTAAATTTCGTGACGTAATAGAAAAAATACTGTTGTTAATTTTTGTCCTTAACTATAAATAAGTACTTTAAGCCTCATGAGACCCGGTGTGTTGCATGAGGTAAGGTAGGTGAGGTGAGGTGATTTAAGACAATTTAGTTTAAACTATATTTTTATAAATATAAAGTTCAATTTTATTGGTTTCACAATTTGAGAGCAAAGGTACATAACTGACCTTTATTTCCTTGCTTGTAGATCCAAATTCCCACTTACATAATTCTCCCCGTTTGTAGTATGGTGGGTTAAGAGGCTAAAGAAGACTCGGAACCACTTAGAACCTGCGAGGTTTTATCCCTTACAATGCAAAATGCCGAATTGTGTTGTTTTGAAACAGCTGTGAAACACAACAGTAACAGGGGCGCCATCTCTTAGATTTCTTACAAACTACGTTGTACAAGATAGCATAGTACAACGCAGTTTATAAGAAATCTTAGAGATGGCGCCACCGATGTTTGGCCATACCTACGTGACGTTTTTGTTTGCACAACGGTATAGGTGAAAAACGTAAGTAAGGACCTGGGCTGGAATTCTACAAGGTATCGATAATATAAACGATATCGTTTTTGACATGTTTCCGTATTGTCAACGTTTTGATAACTCTTATGTCATTTACAATAATGGCGACTGTGACATACTTAAACGATTCTTAAACGTGTCAAACACGATATCGTTTTAACGCACCTGAATAGAGGCCCTGTTGTATGTGGTTGTGTACAAAATTAATAAGGAACTTATGTCAACTTTCAAGTATAGAATGTCAAACGGTCTATACAGATGTGATACAACTACATACAACAGGTCCTTTACTTTAGTTTTTCACCTATACCTAGTTGTAATAAATAATTGACAGGCGTCGGTTTTGGCAACGGGAAAAAGTGCATTATTTAAAAACCTGTCAAGAGCATGTCGGACCATGTTCAGTTGAGTGGTAGGGTTCCGAACCCGTTATGTATAAACATAAAAACTATCACAGAAAACGACAAGTATGAACTGATTTTTCTATTCACTTTAGCCGCCTGTACCTCAAGTCTACTTAGTCGTGAGAGATTTCCGTTTAAGTTTATCATTTAATATTATGTGCGTTATTAAAGATATTTTTAATTTTATAATTGATAATAATTTTGGCTGTAATATCCTTACCTTTATTCCTCCCTAAATTTATTCCTCCTATTACAGGCAACACCCAGTATATGTTTTTTTAATAAAAAGTATGTTACTTCTAGTACTTCCCAGAATATGTGTACAAAGTTTCATGATGATTCGTCAAGTAGTTTTTGCGTGAAAGCGTAACAAACATCCACGCTTTTTTAAGTAAGGATTTTTATTGCATGGTTTTGTGTTATAGTTTCTAGGGTAAGGATATTTTTATCCCTAAACATCTTTTTGTTTCAGGAACTTCTGGGACTGTGTAATCTTACACTCGATGTTGTTAAACAAAATCTTGTTCCACATAAACTCCTCCATAATTCATTTTTCGCATATCAGTTGCCATTACTTGGCAGTTGGTCTTGAGGTGATCATAATTATCGATTTAATAATCAACGCAAGAACTGGATACTTGCTCAATGACAGCCGCCAAATCATTATGGATCCAAGTCACATTATGATCAATTATTTATCTAAAGACCTAGCTTTGAACGTCGCGTCAGCTATTCCCCTTGAAGCGATTATGTTCTTGAGATATGGCAACGACATTGATTGTGCAGCATGCAAGTGCAACTTGTTCATAGCTACTTTAAAACTGATGAGCATAATCAGCGTAATTAGACTCTTCCAAGTGTCAGAATATTGGAACAGAGCTCGTGTATCTCTGTTCGTAACCATTTTATTAAAGTTCATTCGTATTACAGCCCTTGGGCTGGTTATTATGCTACAAGTGTTAATCTTCGCCGATGCTTTAAGTATCATTTACATCGTTAAAAATAATGACCTAGATCGCAGGTCTTATTTAAGCATAGTTCTTATGTACAGATACAGTTATGGTGTGGACGAAAACTTTCTTTTCTTCTCCTTGGAGTTCTCTAGGATCTGTAAGAACTTCCTTCTCTACGGCTACGGTTTGCAACCGAACAAGTCTCCTTTTGACAAACTTTCTGCTATACTCTCGTTTGTCTTAGCATTCACTTTCCACGTCTGGGGTTTCTTGGGTTGCTATTTCTGCGCTACTCGCGGCATGTCCCATCAGGAACACATTGTGGCCACCAAGGATGTCACTCTGAACATAATACGTTCGCGCCAGCTTCCTGATGTCATTAGCAAGAAAATAGAAAACTACTACGACTGTAACATGGCCATCTTTTCAATGACCGAGAAGCAGAATGGCTTGTATTTAAGTTTGCCTCCAGTTTTGAAGAAAGAGATCATGTTGAGTTGCTATAGGAGGCGGCTGTTGAGGATTCCAATGTTCTCTGACTGGCCGCAAGTTCTTATTGATGAGCTGGTCACGCTGCTGAAAGGAGAAGTGTATCTGAAGAACGATGTCGTTGCTAGCGTGAGTTGGATTGTGGTTGTTATAAAAAAATATGCGCAGAAGGACTTTATATTATACTTACTGAATCCATATTTTTGGCATCTAGAAAGCCACTAACTCCCCTGAGACGCTAGATAATATGCGTTCGCTAACTAGGGTTTCTATTAGATTTGTTTTTAAACCAGGGACCCTCCCATCCATTCACCTATAATGTTTTGAAATACTAACCTCTCAATAGAATACCCCACTAAAAGAATAACCTCTTGGAACGAAATACATGACTAAGTTATTTGTTAAACTAACCATTCACTATAAGGGAAACCTTAACAGCTAAAGCACAGATCCCTTATAAATGGCGATTTAAAAAGCAATGTTTAAATTAAATGTAAAAATATTATTGTTATGATGGTTCAACCAAAGGTGCCAATCACTATAAGGGAAACCTTAACAGCTAAAGCACAGATCCCTTATAAATAGCGATTTAAAAAGCAATGTTTAAATTAAATGTAAAAATATTATTGTCATGATGGTTCAACCAAAGGTGCCAAGCGAAAACCAGCGCTGCGGTCCACTGACCACAGCATTATGCTGAGTTGGAACCTTTTTGGCGCCAGAATACGTACATACTGTATATTCTTTTCTAAATGTTATTTTTTTTTGGTGTCAAATAAATTATATTCTATTCTATATTCTATAAAACCCATTCGAAACACCTTGAATGGAATAGCGGGTCGAACGGCTTTTAAGCGATACGGCTTTTCTAAGTAAAACCCTTATAAAGACCCATTAGAAACACCTTGAATGGGATAGTTTAACTGTTTTTAAAATGGGACTGTTTCAAACGAATCGCGGCACTGGTAGATCACGTGACTTTTCGTATGACGTGATCTACCAGTGACGCGAGTGGCAAATTGAACAGAAACGCTAGTGAGCGAACGAATCTTGCTAGTTTTAACGTCGGTGGTTTTTAATTTGAATCTGATCTTACCTTATCCGTATACACTTTAATCCTGTTAGATAGATCTTTTGGGCAACCCTTCAGGGCCTCTATTCGACTGCGTTATAACGATATCGTGTTTGACGTGTTTTAGAATCGTTTATGTCTCAGTCGCCATTATTGTAAATGACATAAGAGTTATCAAAACGTTGACAATACGGAAACACGTCAAATACGATATCGTTTTTACCGTGTAGAATCTCGGCCCTGTACGGTTGTATTTTCTCGCTTGTCTCTATCATACAGACATAAGTTTTCCGCGACTTGTTTCTCGCTCGGATCTCCCTTTTTATCTAGTCTATGACGATAGAGACGGCACTGAGCGACACGCGAGAAAATTCAACTTGTGCCAGCCGTACAGCCGCGTTATTTATTTAAACGTTATTGCAAAGTACTCTCGACTAAAATATAGTCGAATGGTGGACTTAATGCCTTAAGGCACTCTCTGCCAGTCAACCATTAGGTCAAACGGAGAATAATGGGTGCGAAAACTTCAACAAGAGCCTTTGTTTTGTTTTAAAATTTCACTAGCGAAAATGGTATGTTCAGTCAGAATGTGTAGGTTTTCTCATGATATTCTTTAGTTATTGTTAATTTAGGAAAACTGTTGCAATCACGACGATAATACCAACGATAATAGGCACTTTATAGTTAAATCAACAAGGTTGAGATTACAACGTTCTCAAATAGGTATTGGGACCTTTCGGAGTTAAGCAAAGCCTCCGGCTGTCGTTCATATTTTTATCAGATTACGTTTAGTGGTGGTAGGACCCTGTGCAGGATCCGTCGCTACCACCATCTTATCTATTAACCTACCGCCAAGCAGAAGTGTTCGCATTGTTGGGATAAGTCAACCGGCTCGGTAACATAGAGGCATTCCATCTTTGTCCTGAGGGTTGGCAACGTATTTAAGGTTTTCGGATTATAGTCTTGAGAATTCAAATGTCTATGGGTCTCAGATTCCACTTACCATCAGGTGGCCTGAGTGCTCGTGTGCCTTCTCCTAAACATAAAAAGGAGGATTATGTTTTAAGAGGCCGTACACGAATTTTTTCCGATTTCACTGATTTTCGTGATTTTACTGTTGAAATACTTTACTTCTACAAATTTTAATGCGCAACACGAAAGATAATTTCGATTTTCAATGAATGTATGAAATACTTTTTTGTTTTTATTATTTAATTTTGATTAATCACCTGAAACCGGCGGCTGTTTCGTGAGTTTTACTGTGAGAGGTTTAGAATATCGCATATTCACGAATCGTTTTGACGTCTTAAAGGTATGAAAAAATTGCAATTGATTGCTGTAAAAGTTGTCTAAAAAAATATAAATTACTTTTTACCACATTCACATATTTTTTTTAGCTCATTCATTCGTAACTTATTTATTCGATCATAACTGAAATGATATATCATGATGTAGATTAAAACTTATAGAAAAGCAGTATTTAAACTGTAAAATCACGAAAATAAGCAAAGTGGCAAAATTTTGTATACGGCCTCTTAACAGTTTATGTCATTGTATGTTCGTTTGTATGTCTCCATCACATCACAAACGTGGTGTGATTGGCGACGTCATATTAAAACCGTCATGGCGTATTTGACATGGAGGCAGTGCTTTGAGGGGTGTGTTTCTTTAAATAACTTCAGTGTCTTAATTAATCTCATGTAATATAAAAATGGGTGTCTATTATTTCATCGAAACAAGCTTTCATTTCAACATTTATCGAATTTCAATTCATCGAACGCTATTTTCTGCTGAAAATGTTTTCAGGGTATCTTAAACATCTAACCTAACCTAACCTACATAATAAATGTTTACCATACCCTGAAAACATTTTGAAATTAAATTTTGAAGAAAATGATGAGTTACCGATATAAATGCATAGATTTCAAAAACGCATGAATTACAATTTTTAAAGATAAGACACGTACCATATTTTTTGTATCGCTTTCAAAGGCGAATTTTTATCCGGCAAGTTTAAGAAGTCCCGTCGGAGCGTCCAAAACACACTTGAGCGCGTGCCTTCTTAATTAGGCAGCTGTGTACGACACTGAATTCGTCTCACCTGCCTGCTGCCTAATTGAGAACGCCCGCGGTAAAATGTGTTTTGTACGCTCCGACGGAACTTCTCAAACTTGCCGGATAAAACTTCGCCTTTGAGATCAACGCAGCGCTGTGTTGAGAGGATCACCCCCTGATGGAAAGTGGAATCTGAGACTCACCAATTTGAATTCTCTGAGACTAATCTCAAGACTGCAGTCCTAAGACGTCAAAAGCGTTGCCAACCCTGACCGAAGATGGAACGCCTGTAGGCTAGTAATAGTAATCTCGTTTCACCAGGTTGGGTCCAAAAGCGAAGGCCTCGTGATAGTAGAATGTGGTATGCTGTCAGTATACTCTGTTCAAATGGAGGTCACTGGCCACCTGATAGATGGAGACTACTTCGGTGAGGTGTCACTGGTCACCGATAAGGAGATGAGGATGAGCACTGTGGTCGCAGAGACTTACTGTAGGGTAAGTTAGCTATCTCTGGTCACTGATGATCATATTGATGACAAGGAATAAAGGATGGGCCAAAATTGAGAACATGCATGAAAATCAGAATTGAGTTTCATTGATACGATTTAGGAGAAAATGTAAAAAAACATTTAAAACGCATTACACAAATTTTTGACCCGTTTATTAAGATACAACGTGTTACAAAATAATCCGTAAAAAAGAAATTACGAAAGTAGTGTCAACCCTAGCATACTGTATACCTAAGATACTGAACTGACGTTATTTAATAAGGGTTGACACTACTTTTGTAATTTCTTTTTTACGGATTATTTTGTAACACGTTGTATAGAATCATAACTTGTTAAAATTTTAAAACTTCTTTTATTGTTTACATTGTTTTTTTGAACATAGTAATTTACGAATTCAATGCAAATTTATTAATAACGTCCTTATATTTTAAATGTGGAACAACAGCTGTGACGTCATTCCTGTCGTCGATATTGTATAGTGTTTTTGCAGGGGTCTGAACCCTTCCAGACCCACCGTATCCCTCGGCCGTACCACTGGTGGTGCTTTGACCAATTATTACTATTAAAATCGAATTTAACGTTGTCGACGGAGCTATGCAGTCGCAGAGCTCCTACTTCTGGGTAGTTTGGCCCTCCTGAAGAACTAACATAATCTAAACCTACCTTATATTTACATACATACATACATAAATCACGCCTGTTTCCCAGAGGGGTAGGCAGAGACCACTTTTTTCCACCTGCTACGATCCTGACAAAGCTCTTACGCTTCTTCCACATTCATACATCGAGTCATGCATGCACGTCGGTTTCGGGTACTTAAGATTCGGCCCTTTTCCAGTATTTCCCCGATTTGATTAAAAAAAGTACGCCTAGGGCGCCCCCTTCCGACCCTTCCACTCACTTTAGCACTGTATATTTCTTTCGTCAATCATTTTTCATCCATCCTTTCTAAATGACCGAACCATCGAAGCATGCCCTTTTCAATTTTAGTCACTACATCTTCTTTCAGACCACACTTCTCTCTGATGTTTTCATTCCTTACTCTATCATACAGTCTCAAACCACACATACTACGCAAAGAGCGCATTACTGCATTTATGCGACTTTCACGCTTATCCTGCCACACCCAACATTCACTACCATACATCAGAGTAGGGGCCAACACTCCATTGTGTACAGCCAGTCGGGCTTTTTGTGAAACGCCCCTTCTTATATTTATGATACTTATTTTGGTCAGTGGTACGGTTTAGTGGTACTGTGGGTCTGCACCCGGCCTAAACTATGACTTTTTAAAGCTTCATATATTATGAAAAAATTACACAACAATTATTTCGCGTATACAGTTATTCCTCTCTTTCATAGCTCTTTCCACAGAGCATAAAATAAAACAATATGCATGTTCCCTATTGACTTTGTCGTTAATAAACTGTTGTCTCCATACATTTGGTACCGATTTGTTGCCAATTTTCGTAGCTGGCGACAAAATGGGAATATAAAATTCCCTGCCTGCGTAGTGCCGTTTCGTAGCCAATTTTCGTATTTCAAAGGTGGTTACCAACCGCAGTTACGAATCGGTAATGGAAAAGTCCCGTTTAGTAGCCAGCTACAAAACGGGATTTTTTTCCCGTTTCGAAGCTAGTTACGAACTTTTAGTTACGCAACGGTACTAAAGGATCGCGATTAGCTTATCAACTGCAAATGGGTTTGCAATCGGTATTTTGTGATTTATCAACAAATTGTCGATTTTAGGACGGACAAAGTGATCCTATAAGGGTAAGCCGTAACCACTGGCCTTGAGATTTGGAGGGTATAATTCCTTGGATATCCTAGGGGTGCACAAAAGGGGAACTTTGGTAATTCATCCCCTTAGGTGTTAAAATAGGGGGAGTAGGGGAACTAATTTACGCGTTTTAGTGGTGGTAGGACCCTGTGCAGGGTCCTTCCGGATCGCTACCACCACCTTATCCATTAACTACCCGCCAAATAACAGTGTTCGTATTTTTGTGTTCCGGTGTTGGGATAACACAACCGGTGAAATTAGTTCTCAGGGTTGGCAACGCATTTGAGGTCTTAGGATTATAGTCTTGAGAGTTCAAATGTCTATATGGGTCTCAGATTCCACTTACCATCAGGTGGCCTGAGTGCTCGTGTGTTTTCTTCTTAACATAAAAAACAAGTCTTTCGAAAATATGTTTTTTTTTATATTCTTTGATATTTTGGTATGTAACTAATTAAAATTAATACATTTATAGCATTAAATACAAATTGTAAAGTACGTGTCAATTGAATTTGCAAAAGACCGTTTGACACATAACCTCAAATGTTCACGAAGCGTGTTTTATTAAAAACTAGCGATCCGCCAGCGGCTTCGCCCGCTGCATTTTTTATTTTTTTATTTTTTTATTATGTCACTTTGGGGTATGAAAAATAGATGTTGGCCGATTCTCAGACCTACTCAATACGCTCACAAAATTTCATGAGAATCGGTCCAGCCGTTTCGGAGGAGTATGGGAACGAAAACTGTGACACGAGAATTTTATATATAAGTTAACGTATAATCAATGTAGAAGAAGACGGAAAAGAAGAAAATCGTTTATTTATTACAAATGATTATTTCATCTAATATGATACTTAATAATGATCTAGTGTATAAATCATTGTAAAGACCTGACTTTTTTTTTTTTTTTTTTTTTATGTTAAGGAGAAGGCACACGGGCACTCAGGCCACCTGATGGTAAAAGGAATCTGAGACCCATAGACATTTGAATTCTCAAGACTATAATCCTAAGACCTCAAATGCGTTGCCAACCCTGAGAACTAATTTCACCGGTTGTGTTATCCTCACACCGGAACACAAAAATACGAACACTGTTACTTGGCGGGTAGTTAATGGATAAGGTGGTGGTAGCGACCTAAGACCTCAAATGCGTTGCCAACCCTGAGGACTAAGATGGAATGCCTCTATGCTAGTAATTTCACCGGTTGTCTTATCCCCACACCGGAACGCAACACTGTTGCTTGGCAGGTGATCTTTAAAAGTTGATTATCGGGTTATCATAGTAAATTGGTTCGTTTGGTTTTGTTTACATCTTTCGCAAGTTCAATTGACACACTCTTTGGCTATTTCTAGCCAAGGGAGACACAAGTAGAACCTTAATAATCTAGATTAATAACATTAAAAATGAAATTTGTACGCTGGACCGTGATAAGGGGCTCTTTCTCTTAATATTTACGTCCAGTTCTGCTTGGGTCACTTAGTAGGCACGTTTCCTTTGCTCCTGGGTGTCGTTATAGGTTTAACGGGCCTATCGAATCGTCACCGTAATCGATTCGCGTTAACGTCAATCCTTTCCATTTTCGATTGCGCTAACACCCTCGCAACCCATCTTGCCTAGGGCTACAGCAATTAACACGCAATAGTGAATGAAAAGCTTTGATGGAACTCGTACGAATTTCCAAAGCAATCTCAGTTAGTCATGCCATTTCACAGCTCAGCTGATCGACAAACATACACTGGTTGACCCTTCAACGCGTAAACATCACCTGTTTCGCAGTGTCTCGAGTTTAGTCGCAGGATGCGGGGTCAACGTCCTTAGGCGACGGCTGTTTCCAAAAACAAAAGTGGTTGTACCTTGGGTGATCGAACCAGAAATGGACAAGGTCCAATGATGGACACTTGACTCATATTTTACAGACAATAAAGGTTCTTCATTTGTTTTGCAACAATCAATTTATACCTTTATGATCTTTGAATTAAGAGTAAAGTGTCCATTATTAGTGCCTGTCAGATTAAAGTGTCCAACACTGGTGCGATCACCCTAATGTATGTAAACAGTTTATTGTACAAAAAACCAAAACAATACATTAAATAGTAATACAAAAGGTGTACAACGGCGAACTTATCCCTATAAGGGATCTGTTCCAGCGAACCCTTGAAAGATTGAGAAAAGTGAAAGGTTGTGCATCGAGTAAACAGGTGTAAAAAAATATTATAATATAAACTAAAAACCTATATAATAAAAGTAATACATTTAACAAACTACATATGCTTACATACCTAACATCACGCCTTCATTCCCAGAGCGGGGTAGGCAGAGCTACAGAAATACCAACAACTCTTAAATGACTTGTTTATAATTCTGTAACCACATTTTGCACAATCAGGTCAAGAAGTTTACTAGTGTATTAGTGACAGGTTGAAAGCAAATCGCCTTATTCCCGTACAAGCCCTTATTCCCTTAGTCGCCTCTTACGACATCCACGGGAAGACAATACATGGAGTGGCACTATTCTAACCCGGGAACCACACGGAAGCAAAAAATATTTACACATCAATATGTATACTTAAACTTGCATAAACTACATATTACCCAAGAGACAAGAGTTCACGCTAAGAGAACTCGTTTAAAGACGATAAAGGCGGACTGCAGGGCCTCTGTTCTACTGCGTTATAACGATATCGCGTTTGAACTGTTTTAGAATCGTTTATTACTCGGCCGCTATTATTGTCAATGACGGGATCATATCACAGTATATAAAGTTCAAAATACATAATGGGTCATAATCCATAATCCATAATTGTCCATATATATAATGGTTTTATAAGTTACTAGCGACCCACCAGCGGCTTCGCCCGCTGCAATTTTTTTTTTCATGTTACTTGGGGGTTTGAAAAATAGATGTTGGCCGATTCTCAGACCTACCCGATACGCTCACAAAATTTCATGAGAATCGGTCAAGCCGTTTCGGAGGAGTATGGGAACGAAAACTGTGACACGAGAATTTTATATATAAGAAGATACATTTAGATAATTTTATATATAAGAGAATTTTATATATAACGGCCTTTTAAAAAATCCTGAAAAGTTTACGGTTTCAGAAATAAAACCATTATATATTATGGCCGTTATTTATAATGAATGACCCATTATGTATACTGGGTGATTTTGGGGTCATGTTCCGGAATGGCCAAAAGTGAATAAGATGGTCATACTGAACAACCTTTCCGATGGGACCAACCACGAAATCGCCAAAAAACAACCAGCTGTTCCATACATTAACTCTCAATTAATTCACCGTTAATGTATGGAACAATTGTTTTTTTTGGCGTATGACCATCTTATTCACTTTTGGCCATTCCGGATCATGACCCCAAAATCACCCAGTATTGAACCCATATATTATGACGCCTACCCGTCAATGACATAAGAGTTATGAAAATGTTGACAATACGGAAACACTTTAAAGGCGATATCGTTTTTTAGGTTTCTTTAGTCAAACTACAATACAATACAATACAAATACTCGTTATTGAACACCAAAATTAAAAAAAAAAAAAACAGAACATGGAACAGTACATTTAAATCATCGATCTCTTCCAGACAACCTTGTAAGAGAAATAACTGAGGACACAAATACCATGTCCGTCCGTCCGTCCGCAGCCTAGCGCAGAGACTTTTAGTACTAGAAAGCTGTAATTTGGCATGAATATGCATATTAGTCACGCCAACAAAGTGGTACAATAAAATGTAATAAAATATTTTTGTTTGGTACCTCCCCTCCAGCTAATTTTTTCCATCATCCATGGAAAAAATTAGCTGGACGGAAGAGAAAACCAACGAAGAAGTTTTGAAGATGGTGAACGAGAAAAGACATTTTAAAAACTATGTAGAATGTAGAAGAGGAAAGATGATGGGCCACTTGATGCGGCACGATAGTTTCTTTTTGAACATTTTGGGGGTAAAGTCGAAGGAAAAAGAGGAAGAGGAAGACCTAGGCTCACATACTTTAACCAAATAAGACAGAAGGCGAATGTCGTGTCGTATCAGGAGGTGAAAAGGCTGGCACAGGATAGAGAAAAGTGGCAATTACTTCACCGACAAGAGCCTGGCTCTTAAATTTTATGGTGATGACCTCCCCTACAAGTATCTTGGGGATGTATTTTCTCGTCTTCTCGATAATGTGGGGTGTCGTTGGATAGGTCTTTCAAACAAACAGTTTTTCGATTAAGTTTAATCCGTTTATGAAATATTAAAGCTTTAAAGCGCTAATTTTTGTTAGACTCAAGTATCCCTCCCACTACAGCCAAAACTACAAATACTAAAAATCTGGAAAATATCTTAAATGAAAGAGCATATAATGAATTTTAAAGGGAAACTATCACGGCTAAGTGGACATCATTGGTTCTTGAGATACAGGCGATTAAATTATTTATACCCACTAAAATCATCTAAGACGGCACCAATTGATTTTAAATTAGTTATTACTTTTGATTTTTATGTTTGTAGTACTTAGCAGCTTTGGAACCCTACACTGAGCATGGTCCGACATGCTCTTGCCCGGTTTTACCATCTAGAATCTCGGCCCTGGATCCTTTGCCCTGTGCGTTTATAATTATTTGACACCGATACTTCAACCTTAGAGCTTTTTGGACTAGATCAAGAAATGTGTGTAAGATTGTCCCCTGATTTTTATTTGATGGATTCTTCTTTCAGATGTTGTTTCTGGACAAGAACCTCTTCAGAAAGCTGATGAGGAGTCAACCGGAACGGTTTTTCCAAATGAAATATGTTTTGCAGCAGCGAATTGGCAGTGAGGACATGGTCAACGAAGACGCGATGCCGAACAAATGAAATAGATTAAATAAGCAAATATTACATGGAGATTTTTATTAAATTTTTATTTTTATTACCCCGTGTGGTTGCCGGGTTAGAATAGTGCCACTCCATGTCTTCCCGTGGATGTCGTAAGAGGCGACTAAGGGAATAAGGGCTTGTAGTACTGTTAGGCGATGGGCTTGCAACCTGTCACTAATACACTAGTAAAATTACTGGCGTGATTGTGCAAAATGTGGTTACAGAATTATCAACAAGTCTTTTAGAGTTGTTTGCTATTTCTGTAGCTCTGCCTCCCCCACTCTGGGAATGAAGGCGTGATGTTATGTATTTTTATTAAAATTTTGAATGTAACGGCGCCTGCAGTCGTCATGTCGAAACGCTACACGCGCTTATAGTAGTCGGAGATACGAGTATAAAATCACACACTGATTTACCTAGTCCCAAACTAAGCTCTAGGCTTGTACTATGCGTACTAGGCAACGATGAACATACCTATATAGAGAAATACGTACTTAACAGGTTCCCTGTCCTATGAGACTAATGTCCTTCATGCGTGGATTTACTAATACGTCCATGAGGCACATGTGCCTCACGGCCAGAGATAAAGGTAATGCCGATTTCTTATACATAAACATATGTATCAATCACTATGACTCAAGGTACCATAAAATATTTGAAGGCATTGACGTGTCTTATACGAAAAAATACCAAATTAATTTCAGTATTACTATGGGGAAGTGTCAAAAGATGCTTCAGGACAGGCAACCTGTTAAATACATAGAAAACATCCAAGACTCTGATTTCATCTTAATCGGTTTAGCTGTTTACCTGTGAAAGCGTAACAAACCCACAGACAGTAGACATATATACAGAGTTACTTTCATATTTATAATATTAGCTAAAAGATATTCGTGCCATTTGGAAATAACAGAGTTAAACCAATTTATTTCATAACATTGTAAGTTATATTATATGCTTCCAAAAAAAACTATAGTTTCGTAAGTAATTCGCCGCATCCGTGAGCGAAATCATCAGTTTTTAGGGTTCCGTACCACTCCGTACCTCAAAAGGAAAAAACGGAACCCTTATAGGATCACTTTGTTGTCCCTCCAACCGTCCGTCCATCCATCTGTCCGTCAAGAAAATTTGGCAAAAGGAAGTTCTTACAGCACAAGTAAACGATAAAAATTGAAAATCATTAACTTGTTGAACGAGCACAAAAATAAAATTATTACCTAAACTTATTTGCAGTTGGTAAATAAATTGCGACCTATGTCGATATACGTGGAGACAACAGTTTTTCAATGGCGTCAAATTCGTCACTTAATACAATTTTATAAGTCCTCTCGGTACGCGAGTCCAACTCGGACTTGACCGGATTTTTTTCCGCACAGTAAATTTATAGCACGCAGCTGCCACTCGCATATTGCCACGCATTTTGGATGGTTCTTGCCTAGATTTCATCAGTCTATTAGGTCGTTCAAAAGATATCAAAGGGGACTGCGTAACCGGTAAATACTCGGCAATCCCTTTTCCCGACCAACGCGAGGGAATGATACAAATGTATAATTAAAAGTATTTGTAAAAAAACGACGAATTGAGAATGAATCGATTTTGGAAACCGCAAGTATTGAGATTATTCCACAATGACCCGCCGCCGCCCCCCAGCGCTGCACCGACCTGTTATTAAATTGAGTGTATGGGATTTTTTCCACGTTTTTTATTTTACACGCAATAGAGATACGAGTATGTACGTTTACATATTGAAACTTTTTAATTTCTAGTACTAGGAGGGAATCTAAAAGTTACGATTTCAATACCGAAGTAATACTGGTTCACTACCGTTTTAATAAACGTTTGACCCTTCGTATGCCGGAGGGGCTCGCACACTTGTACCCGTCGTAGCTATGACGACATCGAGGTCACGTGACAGAGTTTAAACGCTCCTGGCTCTCAATTGATTCCACGTCTAGTTTCGCTTGAATATTATCGTTGGAAGATTGTTTTTGTTTTCGAATTTTCTACATGCAAATTACAACCCTATCTTAAAGGAAGTATAGGCCAATTTAAAAAAAAAAACATGATTAAATCCCTTGGGGACGGATACGGTGAATGAGTACTGTAATGAAAGAAGGATGTAGCAGTACATACTCCTTTCATTGTTTTCTTTTTTCTATTTTGTTATGTCGAAATGTCTCGAAATCTTTTGAATAAAAAAGATTTCGAAATATGGAATGCCCGCCGGTGGTTTTCAGGGGGACGCTCGAGAGTCTCCAACGGACCGCGTTGGCATTCACATGTGAATATATGTATATTTAAACGTTAAAATAAATGAAAGAATATATTAACACTGCAAGACGTATACTTTTATTCTACGTAGCTTAGTTAAAAGTGCGTAAAGTATTACGCTTAGGAATAGGCGCCAGCTCTTCGATAGCTTGGATGCTTGGCCCCGTATAATTGTTTGTTTTCAGATGTCTTTAATGGTGTTTATTAATTTCATGTACTGATGCTGGGTTAAGCTGCCATCTGGCGACGCTTACGTTCGCAAACTGTACTACTGATATATGGTTTTTTTTTAATTTAATGACATGTAATTAAATATCTTAGCACAGCTGTAGTTAGTAATAAAATTTTTTTGATAGGAGATAACGATTGATGGTCTTTCAGAGCATGAATTCTTATCACGACTGAAATAGGTAGGTAAAACTAATATTCCTTCAGAATATTAGTTTAGTTGTCATGCCAAGGTGACATGACATATCTGATGTCATCTCACTTAGAAATAGTGCCTGTGGCACCACAGACAGTAACACTCTGTCTGATGAGAGGGGATGTCTATGGTTCCGCAAGTAAAGGCGACTGTGTGCGCCAAACCCTAAGGCGTTAAAGCATAGACACGGGTCTATTTGTTTTTTAACGTCGATACCAACCTCCTTGGTATGATGTTTAATGCTTTTGTAATTTTATGCTGGCAACGTTTAAAGGGAATTGATTCTTTCTTGTTGACCATGCACCTTCAGTGCTTGGGCTGTCAAGCATGTTTGACAGTAGATATGTAAGGTTAACCATGGATCGCGTCTTTTATTTTTGGCAGGGTTTTTGAAGAGTCGAAGTTTGCTATGGCAAGTAGCGCAGACGATGCCGATGACGCATGGTACGTCACTAACACAAGTTTTGGCATCAGATGCGGTATTGTCACAGGAAATTATCCTGTAGAGCAGGACGATCCCCCTTAATGTATTGTTCCCTCCTTAGGTAGTCATTAGGGTTTCGTATAGGATAGCATAGGTAGGGACCTTGCTTCCAGAGGGGCGAGGGATGTAATGAAAGAAGGATGTAGCAGTACATACTCCTTTCATTGTTTTCTTTTTTCTATTTTGTTATGTCGAAATGTCTCGAAATCTTTTGAATAAAAAAGATTTCGAAATATGGAATGCCCGCCGGTGGTTTTCAGGGGGACGCTCGAGAGTCTCCAACGGACCGCGTTGGCATTCACATGTGAATTAATGTATATTTAAACGTTAAAATAAATGAAAGAATATATTAACACTGCAAGACGTATACTTTTATTCTACGTAGCTTAGTTAAAAGTGCGTAAAGTATTACGCTTAGGAATAGGCGCCTCCCAGGCTTACAGTACTTACTGCCCGTGGTTCACACAATGTTTTTCATCACATTTGCAAGGAAATAAAAAAATAGTCTGTTAATGAAAACAATCAAAAATGAATGTCTCTGAAATAATAGTAAAATATAAATGTAATGCAATTAAATGTACCGTCTAAGTTTTATATATATATTAAAATTGACTTGCTGCCAAGTTTTAAATATAGGAAATAAACCTTAGCTGATTTTACACCTCCTTAGTCTGAAATGAAGTACTCTATTTTAAAACTAAACCTATAACTCTCTTGGGAGGTCAATAGGCTATAAGGGTCATACACAGATTTAGGTTACCGTCCTTCCTGTACACACTGAAAGTTAACGTTTTTAAGGCCTAATTTTCTGGCTAAGCCCATACCCGCAAAAACACCGTCAGGACTGCTTTAGACCTATCATATAAAAACATAACTTATATGCACACAAGCTCTTAACTATTGACCACAGGAGAGACAACTTTTGTTTTTAAGAGTGTTTATGACCCATAACTGCCCTATACGCCTGCGTGTTATAACACCATTTCCAAGCGAGCCCAGCTGTTGGACGTTGGTTGATTAAAAATCACAACAGTCGCTTTCTTACGATCGCGTAAAAAACAGCTGTTTTGCTACCTACTCGCGTACTCCAGTGATAGTGAAATCTGTTAGGTGTCGAGTGGATGGATCAGGCATACGAAATAATTGCGAGCGCGGAAACACGTGCAGTATTTGTTATGGCACTTGTTGCAATTGGATGCATCGTTAGACATAAACCTTTTAAACACTAATGACGAATATAGTACCTAGTCATGAGCATACCTGGGATAACGCGGGAATAATTTATCGAAAAAAAATATATCGATGTTACTGCCAAAATCTAAATGTTATTCGACATGAATAAATATTACACATTTTCTACTCGTATTGAAAAAAAAAACAAATTGAAACGTTTATTTATATGGTTATTTTTAAATAATTTTCAGAATATACAATCAATATTTTTTCCATATTCGTCAGTTTTAATGATTGCCGTCGAGATTAAAATATCCACTTTGAACTGCTAAACGTTCTCTCAACGTCCACGGTGGTTAACGGGGCATTCTTAAAATATTTATAATGACTCAAGCCAATTTCTCATTCATGTTGGTTATTGAAATTTTCTCACCTTTTATAAGACTGTTTTCTTTTGTTCATAGTGTCATAAACAGTATTTAATTACATCGACATCTTTTTTAACGATATCAAATCCCTAGAACTTGCCCGAGTTATCCCAGGTATGGTCATGAGGTGTCGTGCCTACAACGCCACCAACACTTAAGTGGCCACAGGTACAGTTTAAAAGAGACGGCGTGTGAGTGACGCATTTGTATTCGACTTGAGGCGTTGAAAAGGTTAAACACACAGGGCCTCTATTCTACTGTTTTATAACGATATCGCGCTTGACCGGCCGCCATTATTATCAGGGCTGGAATTCTACTAGGTAATAACGATATCGTTTTTGACCTGTTTCCGTATTGTCAACGTTTTGATAACTCTTATGTCATTTACAATGGCGGCTGTGACATAAACGATTCTTAAACGTGTCAAACACGATATCGTTTTAACGCACCTGAATAGAAGCCCAGTGACATAAGAGTTATCAAAACATTGACAGTACTGAAACACTTCAAAGGCGATATCGTTTTTACCGTATAGAATGTCAACCACGTAGATTATGTTGGGGTCAAATCTTGCAAGGCAGATTTGTACCCTTTTCCGAGGACCGAATGAGCTGAAATTTGGTACACCTACCTACGGCACTTCGATGACATGTATTCATCGAGATTTAATATGTTAAATAGCATATTCACAAAACACGATATTCGCAAAACATGACATTCTCAATTCATCATTAATAACAAGACATCAATTAGACAGTGCCGACGGAGCGCCGCTCCCGCGGAGCTCCTATTTCTGGGTGGTTTGGCCCTCCGGGCCTGCTGCAAAACTAACATAATCTAAACCTACCTACGATCCTATAACCTAATTCCACTATTTGCAAATATGTTTCATTTGCTTCTATGTCATCGTATCCCGAATCGGATTTGACAAATGTAAATATAGGTCGATTATGTTTTTGAAGCAATGTGTCCAGCTTCAGCAAAGTTTTTGGAAGCAATGGCATAGCCAATATTTAGTGCTGTTGCAAAGTAGGCCAAAATGGAAAAACGAGTGTCCTAATTTAAAGGTAGGTGCTCTAGTTTTATTGAAAGATGACTGTGCTTCCCCTTTGAATTGGCCAGTTGGTAGAGTAGTGGATGTTCACCCTGGTCGAGATGGCAATGTTAGGGCTTTAAGTGTAAGAACGGCTAGGGGATTTGTTACAAAAACAAGTGTTTTTAAGGTCTGTCCTTTTCCTATTGAGTAATTTATTATTAGGTTCTATTATGTTCAATTTTGCTTATAAGTAGGTATGTGTTGTTCATTCTGCTGTAGAAAGTTGTTTAGTTTATTTGCGCCCCCAGCATGTTCGAATCAAACAAAAAGGATTTATCTCTGTATGTTAATGTCTTTGCGAGTAAAAAAATAACATTCATCAAGATGTCAGAAGAAAAGATGTCAAATATATAATTTTGTTCCCGTAATAAAATATTTAAAACCTATATGTCTTTACATGTATTATTACCACCACAAAGGAAACATTGGTATACATGTAAATTTGTAAATTTCATGTTTTACAAATTTGTTTTCCGAATATGATATTCTACGAAGTACCAATGGATCATCGAGTCGGAAGGTGGTGACAGGATCTCTTCTATAATTAAAGTAGACCCACCGTGCTTGGACTCATTATGTTGGTCTTGTTAAGTAGTTAAAGACTTAACAAATAAAGTACAATCAGCTACAAAAGCTTGTCCTAAAAAAAATAAGTTGAAATTTAAAAAACCCCCATAACTGTAAAAAACCTATAAAAACTAAAAAATAATAAGTAGCGGCCCTATAACTTTATAAGTAGGTATTAATATTGGATCCAAACGTCGTCGCGTAGGAGTAAGGGCTGATTGTTTGATAAGTAGGTTAGTTAACTGAATATTGACACTAACTGAACTGACACGTCGGGGGACCGCTAAGTAGCTGGGGTATTATATGTTATTTCATTTACATAAAGTTTTTTTAAATAAAGGTTATTTTAAATAAAGTTACATTCTTTAGGATGGTTCTTAGCCAGATTTAATGAAAATTGGTTCAGCCGTTTCAGAGAAAGTAGTCGCCGTTGTTTTGGGGGCTGTTAAACACCCTTAAAGCTCAATACCTCAAAAATGATTTTGATAATACATGTCTAAGAACCACCGCTAGAAAACCTTCTTTCATTGAAAAAAAACCGCATAAAAATCGGTTCATCCATTTAAGAGATACGGTGCCACAGTCAGACACACACACACACACACACACTTTCACATCAAATTTATAACACCCCTCTTTTTGCGTTGGAGGTTATAAATGAGAATGTTGACAGAAACCTTTTATTTATACACGGTGTTCGGAAGAGGGTTGTACAAACTTCAGAATGTAACTCTGTACGTGATACTCATTAAGTTTTATTATGGGACCAACAACCAAATCGTTCCATACAAACTTTGTATGTATGGAAACGAAATGGTAACGAAATGTATGGAAGAGCTGTGTTGTTTTACTCGTCTACTCCATAGTGTGGGTTGTCGTTGGATAGGTCTTTCAAAAGATTACGGGTTTATGAAAACGATTTTTCGATTAAGGGATCCGGTTATGAAATATTAGGCTTTACCTCCCTACAGCCTTAACTAGAAATACTAAAACTCTGATAAAATCTTAAATAAAAGCGCATACCTATAACGGAAGGTCATTGCCCGTGGTCCACCTAATTAGTTCACCTCTGTGGATTGCGGAGACTAAACTGGTTAAAACCTATAGGTAGGTTTAGATTATGTTAGTTCTTCAGGGGGCCCGAAGGGCCAAAATACCTCAGAAATAGGAGCTCCGTCGACTCGGTTACGGCGAGCTAAAATGTCCAGGTGAACTAATTAGGTGGATCACGGGCAATGACCGATAACGGATTTAAAAGGAAAACTATCACGACTATGTAGACGTCATTAGTTCTTGAGATGCAGGCGATTAAAGTGATTATACCTACTAAAATCATCTAAGACAGCACCAAGTGACTTTAAGTACAAAATAAGTTATTACTTGTTCATTTTTATGTTTGTAGTGCTTAACGGCTTCGGAACCTTACACTGAGCATGGTCCGACATGCTCTTGCCTTGGACTTTATTTGTTACATACAAATCCTTCCTCTTTATAATGTTTGTGTAGATAATATAGATAAGGAAATACCTACGCGACGCGGTCTCTGCTTGCATCGTGGCGCAACGGTGTTCGTATGTCCGACCGAGATTAACTCTCTACTCTAAAATGTACTTACACACATAATTATGAATAATTTCACGCGTTCATAACAATATTAGATAACGCACTGTTTACTTCGTTGCTAATAACGTGTACACGCATTATTATTATGTTATAATAGAGAACATGCATAAAATCTTACGCTCTCTGGAAAGTGCTATGTAAGAGAAGGATAACTGTATACGCGAAACCATTGTCGTGTTAGTTTTACATAATTTACATAGTTCAGGGCCTCTATTCAGGTGCGTTAAAACGATATCGTGTTTGACACGTTTAAGAATCGTTTATGTCTCAGTCGCCATTATTGTAAATTACATAAGAGTTATCAAACCGTTGACAATACGGAGGTCAAAAACGATATCGTTATTACCTTGTAGAATTCCAGCCCAGACCCCCTGCAAAAATACTCTATGGGTCATACAGTCAAGGACTTTAATTGTTATGCCACTATGGAATCCTGTCATAATGACAGCCACAGCCAACCACATGAAAGAAAGCTAAAATTATGAATAACGCTGTCATAATGACAGGGTTCCATAGTGGCACAACAATTAAAGTCCTTGACCGTACCTACACACTCTTGAAAACAAAAGTTGTCTCTCCTGTGGTCAATAGTTAAGAGCTTGTGTGCATGTAAGTTATGTTTTTATTTAAGTTCTAAAGCAGTCCTGACTGCGTTTTTGCGGGAATGGGCTTAGCCAGAAAATTAGGCCTTAAAAACGTTAACTTTCGGTGTGTCCACAGGAATGACGGTTACCTAAATCTGTGTATGACCCCTATATAAAATCGATGACAAGAATGACTTCACAGCTGTTGTTCCACGTTTAAAATATACAGGCCTCAAGAAATTTGCCTTTATTTCAGAAATTACTAGGGACGTACTCTTTATTTTGTAAAGTTGAGCCCGCTCAACATACATATTATAGGCTATCTTTTGCCTATTTTTAAAAAAAATACTCCATCACAATCAAAAGAGGTTTGAATTCACGACTTTCTTAATTTTTGCGAATTAAAGGATTAAAGCCAATATCATTGAATTAAAATATTACGTAGGTAAAATGAAGATGACGAAAAAATCAATTTAAACATTAAAAGAAGTTTATTTTTTTTAGTTTTGATTCTATATAAAATCTTAATAAACGGGTCAAAACTTAGCGTAGGTATTGCGTTTTATATGATACTAGTGACCCGCCCTCGCTTCGCTCCGGATTAAAGTATTATGCATATAAACCTTCCTCTTCAATCATTCTATCTATTAAAAAAACCGCATCGAAATCCGTTGCGTACCTAGTTTTAAAGATTTAAGCATACATAGGGATATAGGGACAGAAAAAGCGACTTTGTTTTATACTATGTAGTGATTTTTACGTTCTCCTAAATCGTACCTATCAATGAAACTCAATTCTGTTTTTCTTGCATGTTCCGTAGTTTTTTAATAGGTGCACAAATTTTAATATTTGCTTCGCTATTGTTCATCAATAACACATGTGTTATTTTTACTCTAGATTAAAAAATATTAGAGATATTGCCAATTCAATGATTCCACTAACTTAACGATATTCATGGACCCTCTAATGCAGGGGTGCGAGGAGGAGGGAGTGTTTTTAAGTAAGTTAATAAGTGATATTTCAAATTTAGAATATCAATACAGTGTATCGCATACCTACAGCTTGACAACCCATGTCATCATTTCTAGTGTGAATTTGTGTCCACACGTGAAGGTAAAAGAGATAATTTGCAACAAAAAAAATATATTTTTAACTTGTTTTATTGTCGTAATTTATCCGACTTATTTGTTCAATATTATGATGGTGCGCTATCGCATTGGGTGTCCTGTGATGATAGTGTAATGTATTAATAAATAAATAAATAAATAAATAAAATATATTATACATACATAACATCACGCCTTCATTCCCAGAGTGGGGTAGGCAGAGCTACAGAAATACCAACAACTCTAAAAAGACTTGTTGATAATTCTGTAACCACATTTTGCACAACCAGGCCAAGAAGTTTACTAGTGTATTAATGTATTATATTAACGATACAAAATCATATGTTAAAATTTGTGCACACATAAAAAAAATATCCTGTATATCCAGATACCGGATTTATCGTGGCACTTTTCAATAACGCTAGTGACTTCTCATTTATTGGCTTTCGTTATAAAGCCTGACAAGATTCTATTTGGCCCTATTTCAATACAAACTTGTATTACAATCTTGTATTAGAAGGCTTTACATAAAAATGTATCGATACAAAGAACACAAAAATAAACCAAAATCAAAAGTAGAAGACAACAAGTCCTATTGCTAAAAAGCGATTTCGGACAGTCTATTTTAAAGTTTAACATATCGATATGTTCCTAATTATAATTTTAATTTCCCTATGGCTTTTCTCCTGTTAAGGTGTATTTGGCCAGTGTCGATTTATTTATGGACACCCTCACGGACTTAATAGCCTTTTGGACGCCCCGTCGGCTGCAAATTTACGTGCCCCTGCAGACGACAATGAGACGTCATAAGCCGCAACCGCGCTGGTAGAGATTTCATACACGGATCACTTAATCAAAAACAACCCCGCAATATTTTTGAAAGACCTATCCAACGCCACCCAACATTGGGGGGTAGACGAGAAAAAAAATACGTCCCACGTTACGTGTAGGGGAGGTATACTAAAAAAAGTTTTATTCAAGATTTTATTTTACCACTTTATTAGCGTGACTAATATGCATGCCAAATTATAGCTTTCTAGTACTAAGAGTCTCTCTAGCTAGGCTGTGGACGGACGGACGGACAAGGCGAAACTAAACTTAAGGTTCATAGTTTGACTGCGGAATCCTAAAAATAGCATCAAAATATACGCCCAATTCTACAAAAATAACTCCACAAAAGTGAGGCAGTTGAAATGCTCGAATAACGACTCGGTAATGCCCTTAGCTATGTAGTTTTCGTCAGTGACACTATTTATTTGATTAAATCCGGCTTCAATGTAATAATCATTCTTAAATGTCATTCAACGGTGACATAATATCTTGACACTGATTTGTCTCGATTGATACTCGATTAGTTGATTAGAAAGTGCACGAAACATAGATACAAACAGTCACTATAATAATATCTCCCTAACGAGCTTAAGCATACTTAACGTAGTCACGTAATAACAAACACGTACTAATTCTAAATCTAACATTTAAATAATAGCTCCACTCCTGTTAAAGTGTATTTTGCCAATGTCAAGTTATTTATAGACACTCCCACGGACTTATTAGAGAAATAAGTTCATGGATATGGACGATTGATCGGTAAGACGGTCAATCAAAAAGTACTTAACCAATTATATTTGCTATAAGTCTTCTTCCTAACCAAAGGTTTTCACTCCTGTTAAGGTGTATTTCGCCAATTTCAAGTGATTTATAGACACTCCCGGTACTCCCACGGATTTATTAGAGAAATGAGTCCATGGATATCAGACGCGAGGACAATTCGCACTTTTAGAATTATAGTGACCTAATTCAAACATTTTCAGCATTCGATTTCGAGTCATAAATTTAGTACTATAGAGACCTAAGTCGAAATTAAAAATATGTGGATTAGGTCACTATAATTTTAAAGATGTGAATTGTTCGATTAAAGAGTATTTTTCCTTGTGGACTAAACAGAACCACATGGAGTTAGCTCCACGCGCTTCTGTCATACTATGCGCCGGTTTCTTTTCATGCTACGGAGAACGCACACAAGCAATCAGGCCAGAAAAAAACCAGCTGTTCCATACATTAACTCTCAATTAGTTCACCGTTAATGTATGGAACAGCTGTTATTATTTGGGGATTTCATGGTTGGTCCCATCGGAAAGGATGTTCAGTATGACCATCTTATTCACTTTTGGCCATTCCGGATCATGACCCCAAAATCACCCAGTATAAATATATGACTAATTTTCGTGACGTAATGGAAAAATTACTGTTGTTGTAATTATATGCACTTTTTTTTGGAAAACGCCCTGACTCCAGTTGTAATCGTAATTCAAAATGGCCTTGCAAGATAATACGCAATGTAAACACGTCAAGTTAATTTATGTTTTAATAAAAATGTGCTTCCAATACAGCATTCAGAAAGGGGAATGATTTCTTTTTGTACATTTTCGCTCGGAGCTTTAAAAAGAACCCCTTCCTCTCTCTTAATTAAGAGACGCGTGTGGCCCCCAATTTTAAACGGTTCATACGACGTAATAAGAAGCATGGAAAGGACGTATTCTGTTTATTTTTTATAAACTTATAAGGCCACTACTTATTATTTTTGGAGTTTTGAGTTTTTTTTACAGACTGCTTTGAGTCGAAAGGTATTTTTAAATTCTTTTTTTTATTATCTACTGTTCTTCACTTGATAGTTTTAATCAGTGTTTTGCTCTACTATCTGTTATGTGGTAGGTTTTTTTTCTGTGCGTTTGTAGCGACCCGTACTGACCTGGTAGAAGGTCCTACCATCGCTAAAACCATTTGTATTCAAGCAGGTTGTAGTTGCAGCATGACTTAAATTACGTATACATTTATTACGAGCAAGGAGTTACGTAAAGTTGGAATCTCGCTGAGATTTTAAAACCTGTTTGCGTGTATCAGGTGTCACTTTAAACGCCTTAAATGCAGTTTTTAGGGTTCCGTAGTCAAACTAGGAACCCTTATAGTTTCGCCATGTCCGTCCGTCCCAGTGTTGCCAGGTCCAAACTGAAAAAAACAGTAGACATATGCCCTAAAAAACAGGAGATTTGGAAAAAAACAGTAGACAAAATTGATTCCATAAAACTCACCTAAATATATGTTGAAGACTATGGTGTCATGAACTTCGGATGATGACTTGCTCTTTGTATGATTGGCGATGTATAGAAGAAGAACAAACGTTGAATGTAACAAATTTTAATCCTTGATAATTACATTAGGTATAAATAATTACTTGATGCGACCCAAACTATGTGTCGTTAATATTAGGGAAATAATTATATATAAAATTGTATGTATGCTCGCGCTGTCAGCGAACGACGAAGAGTGCGGGTGGTGGGGCAATCCCTTAGATTGAAAGCTCTGCTTCCCGCGGCGGCACCTCACCCCGCTGTGGCCTGGTACTCGTCAGCTGTTGTTCTCGACATGCCGCCCGGCGTTGAAAGTCCTGGCTTTCAACAGGATCGTTGTCCAAAGGAAGAGGACATATTCGATTGAAGGCTCTTCTGATGATGCCTTTACTGGTTTGTATGTCTGCAACTCTGCTTACGCCATCAACTCCTGGATAGACTTCGACAATGCGTCCAAGGCTCCACTTCAAAGGAGGTAGTGCGTCTTCCTTGATGATGACCATAGTTCCTTTGTCTAGACGACCGTTTGAGTATCTCCATTTTGTTTTCTGCTGTAACTCCGAAACGTATTCCTTTTGCCACCTTAACCAAAAGTGTTGGCGGAGCTTCTCGACTCTATCCCATCGTTGCAGCCTAGTCGGATTTATCTCATCAAGCTTTGGAACTGGCAGAGCAGTAAGAGGTCGTCCGATCAAAAAATGACCTGGCGTTAATGGATTAAGATCTGATGGATCTGCAGATATTGGTGATAGGGGTCGCGAGTTAAGTATGGCTTCTATCTGAACTAAAGTTGTATATAGCTCTTCAAATGTAAGATGAGAATCGCCTAATACTCTTACTAAATGAAATTTAAAAGACTTAACTCCCGCTTCCCATAGCCCTCCAAAATGAGGCGCGTAGGCAGGAATAAATTTAAAGTTTATGTTTTCATTCGCAACGGATTCCAATATGGATGAAGAATTAAGTTTTAAGAATGAGTTTATTTCATTTTTAGCACCTTTAAATTGCGTTCCGTTATCAGAGAATATTGTAAGTGGCTTTCCACGTCGCGCAATAAACCTGCGTAAAGCAGCAATGTATGCCTCCTTGGTTAAACTTGTGACGAGATCAAGATGCAGACACTTGGTCGCGAAACACACGAACACTACGACGTAGACCTTTATTAGTTTACACCCACGCCCCTTGCGTTCAGCGGCGGTCAGTGGCCCGGCGTAGTCCACGCCCGTGGTTTGAAAGGGGTAGCCTGGATCGAGGCGCTGCTCAGGCAAATGGCCCATTATTGGATTGGCTGTTTGAGCCCTCATCCGGAAACACCTCTGGCAATTGTGTACGACAGATCTGGCCAAATTGCGACCACCTATGGGCCAAAACTGGTCCCTGATGGATGCTAGTAGTAATTGTGGCCCCGCATGCATTAAACGTAAGTGCTCAGCTAAGAATATGAGCTTTGTGAGTCTGTGTTTACATGAAAGTAATAATGGGTACTTTTTATCAAAGGCGAATTGGGAATTTGCCAATCTGCCTCCAACTCTAATTAATGATGAATCATCAATGAATGGTGATAAGCTTAAAAGTTTATTTTTATTGGATAAGATTTGTTTGTTTAGCAATTGATTGTATTCTTCAAAGGACTGTTGTTGTGACCACTTTATAAGTAGCATAAACGCATTGTTTATCTCGTCAGTGGCGAGTGGGCCAGACTTTTTAATATTGTCCTTAGAGCAATCATGAATAAAACGAAGTAAGAAGCCCAATGTTCTCTTTAATTTTAGTAATTTGGGAAATCGTTCTAAATTTATCAAATTATTGTTTACTTCTAAGGAACCTTTTGCACATGTAATCATCTCTGGCATGTCACATTGGGCGGTTCTGTGAATAAAATTACTTTTTGGCCAATTAGGTTCTGATGTTTTTAGAAAATCTGGACCCTTCCACCATAGTGATAATTTATTTAATTCTGACATGTTAACTCCACGAGTTAATAGGTCTGCTGGATTTTGAGCTGTTGGCACGTGACGCCACTCGTGGTTGACTGTAAGTTCTTGAATTTCAGCAACACGATTTTTAACGAATTGTTTTAGCTTGTTGGGTTGCGTTTGGAGCCAACCCAACACTATTGATGAGTCTGACCAGAGTATGCACCTGGAGACGCGTATGCGAAATGCCTTGAGCACCTTCTCAGTGAGCCGCGCCGCGACGAGGGCGCCGCACAACTCTAACCGTGGAATGGTCGTCGGTTTTAAAGGCGCGACCTTACTCTTCGCGCATAACAGGTTGACATCCACTTGACCGTTGTACTCCGATCTAACGAACAAGCACGAACCGTATGCGTCTTGAGATGAATCTGAGAAAGTGTGAATTTCAATCACACTATCTTGATTGTCATTGATTATACAGCGCGGAATTTTTAAATCATTTATAAAGCTTAACCCTAGAATGAATTTGTGCCATAATCCAGCAATGTTCATAGGCAATGCTTCATCCCAAGATAGCTTTAACAACCAAAGTTTTTGAAGCATGATTTTAGCTTGAATGACGCAAACGCATAATAAACCCAACGGATCAAATATCTGTCCTATAGCGGACAGCACAGACCGTTTGGTCGGATTTTGGTCAACTGTATGTTGAAAGGTGAAAAATAATTGGTCATTAGATGGTGACCAACCTAAGCCCAAGGTACTCGACGAGCCTTGGTCACCTAAGTTCAATGTTTGGATAGAGTTAGACTGAGAGAGCTCAATATTTGACCTGATCTTGCGCAGATTGAAACAACCCGTAGATAATACCTGACACACGCCTTCTTTTATTTTGATTAATTCCTCCTTTGTTTGGGAACCGGTGACCAAATCATCGACGTAAAAATCGTCACTGATTATTTGCGCCAGGTTTTGATCTTTGCATTCTAAGGCAAGTTGTTTCAAGCAGCGCACGGCCAGGAAGGGTGCGGATGCCGTGCCGTAGGTCACGGTATTTAATTTGTATAATTTAAGTTCTTGGCAAGGATTATCCCGCCAAATAATTTGTTGTAAATGTCTTTGTTTTTCATGTATAAGAACTTGCCGATACATCTTTTCGATGTCCCCGGTTATGACGTATGGATAATGTCGAAATCGCAATAAAATAGATATTAGATCGCTTTGTATGGTAGGTCCAACCATTTGGAGGTCATTGAACGAAACTCCTGTGCTTGTAGGCGCACTCGCATTGAACACAGCCCGTAGCTTGGTGGTTGTACTTTTCTCTCTCAACACTCCGTGGTGTGGAAGAAAATATGATTGAGTAGTATTTTGGGTCTGTGTAGACTCTGTCATGTGACCTAATTCTACGTATTCGGCCATGAAGTCTGTGTACAGTTGTTTTAATTGTGGTTGTTTTAATAACCTGCGTTCGAGTGAAAGAAAACATTGTTTAGCGCGTTGAAATGAATCACCCAAACAGGATTCCGGTCTCTTTAGAGGGACCGCGACAGAAAAACGTCCATCAGGCATTCGGGAACAATTTTTTATAAAGTGTTCTTCACATAAACGCTCTTCAACAGAATACACCAGCTTAGAATTGTCCGGTATCTCCTCAAGATACCAAAATTTAGCTAACTGTTCCTGTATTGTGTTATTTGTAATCAATGTGCATGTAATTGTATTTAATGAATTTGTATATGTTTGATTAAGACCACTGGTAGGCCCTGAAACTATGTAACCGAGTTTTGTCTCTTGAAGAATTGGACAGCTTTTACCTAAACGTATCTGACCTTGTTCAAGCAGGTCCCAGAAAATGTCTGCGCCGAGTAGAATGTCTATGCTCGACGGATTAAAGTATTCAGGGTCTGCCAGTGTGATGTGTGTAGGTATGTTTAGTTTAGGTGTGCTGACTGTATTAGTACAAAGCGTGGCAATGTTCGGTAAGACTAAGAACGACATAGTTGTATTGTATGGAGTCGTTCTTGACTCAATGAATGCATTGCAGCGCTTCGCTATTTGCGATACTGTATTGTTTATGCCAACTACGGATGACTGTGTTTGTGTATGTTTTAAACGTAATTTACGTAACAAGGAATCCGTGATGAAGGAAGCTTGGCTACCTGAATCGAGGAGAGCTTTAACCTCATGACGGTGGTTGTCCTTGTCGCAAATGTGGATCACTGCAGTTGAGAGCAGGACGCGCCCTGTCGGCTCGACTGAGAGCGACGTCGCGCCCACAACCGGCTCAATTGTGAGTGGTGCTATGTCTTGATGTAGCACCATATTGTGCTTCTGTGAACATTTCATGCATGGGCCCAATCTGCAAACGCGAGCCTGATGACCGGGGCGGAGGCAGTTCTCACATAACTTGAGCCTCCTCACCGACTCTGCTCTCTCGGTTAAAGATTGTCCTAGAAACTGGTCGCACCGGTAGATGCGATGATTTTGCATACACAAGGGGCAGCGATACTCGTATGTTGTTTGTTTGTATGTGACTGCTGCGAGACCTTTGTACTGCTGGGCAGGTTTGTATCTGTCAGTCTTGGCGCTAGTGTTACTGACGTTACTACTCATGTATATGGTTTCAAGTAAATCAGCCCTATTTTTTAAGAATGAAGTAAATTCTTTCAATTTAATGTTTTTCATACTACACTTGTGTTCTTCCCATTCCCGTAAAGTCCTAGCGTCTAATTTTGTACTCATGATATATATTATAAGGGTATCCCATGACGTGGTGGGCTCGCCTAACGTGTCCAGTGCTCTTAAGTTCTTTGTAAATGTATCTATAATTCCACGTATTGAAAGGCAAGATTCCCTTTTAATTGGCTCTAAAGAAAACAAAGCTTGTATGTGGTTCTGAACTAGCAGTCGCGTATTATCGTATCTGTCGCATAACAAATCCCAGGCTATGATATAATTACGAGAAGAAAACTCTAAAGATCTTATAACCTGAGCAGCACCCCCCTCCAGCGACGCTCTCAAGTAGTGGAACTTCTGTATGTCCGAAATCGAGGAGGCTTCATGTATTAACGAAATAAATGTATCGCGAAACTCTAACCAATTCTCATACTGACCGCTGAACTTAGGGATTTGGAAGGTGGGCAACTTGACACCGCGTGTGCTCGTGTGCTTGGCCTTCGCTCGCGTCTGCTCGTCACCAGAAATGTACGAACTGCTGGATGAGTCATTGTCAACCTTATTTGCGGATTTACTGGCGTTTAGGATTTCCTGCGCAGACGCAATGATTGCGTAAAACAAGTTTTCAAAGTCAGTTTGCTCAGCTGAGTGAATTGCTAAATCCTTTTCATCCACTTTGCATTCAATGGAGGCTTGAATCTCCTCAAATTGATCTAAAAGCGCATCCGCCTTTTTTAAGCGAACTTGAAGCTCGATTGATTGTACTGACGTTAAAGTATCCAATTTATCAACATAGTTGATAAAGTTCGTTAATTTAGCCTTGACGACGCCACGTTTCTTAATAAGTTCCTTTACTTCTAATGTTGACATAATGACGGACTATGGGAATTGAGATAAGACGGCTAAAACGTAGTAAATTGTAATAAAATAAACTGTAAATTATCTAATTGCCCCGTAAAATTAATAATTCAATAATCGATATAAGCTTGTATAAGTTGTAAAGACACAATAAATAAATAAAATCATCAATACATCAGTTAAAGTCTATTTATAGATAAGAAGACTCGCTTGCTCACAGCTGTGCCGGCCGGCAGAACAAAAGCGCGGCGAAGCGCGCTCGAAACTACCTGTCCTTTAGCGCTAAAGTGATTTTTATGTTATTACTACGCATCGATTTTGCAATTCAAACAAATTAATTTTAGCTATTTACTTATTATGAACATTAATAATTGTATGCATTTACTAAATAACTACTAAATTCGTTCAGTGCCGGTGGCACGTCGGCGTACTTTAATAAAATAACATATAAATAATTCCCAATTGTTGGCAATGAACGCGTTATACTTTACATTATAAAATAAACACTTCAATTGAAATAAGATTGTCTCAAAATGTAATTACGGGCATTTTAAAGAAAAATAAACAAATTGTTTTAAAGATAAATTAGAACGGACTCACTTTTATCACTCGTTTCGGCCTTTTATTCCAAAGCGATCCGATTGCTTTTGCGTAATATGCTTGTTAAATCCATTTACACATTTACTTCACTTATAACTGCATATTCCTGGTTTCCTTGTTTTATGTAAATATCTTGCGTTTATACGTATATAGGCTGATTTCCTGTACTCTTCGGTTCCAGCTGATACGCGATGTTTGGATTCCTGATAGGGCTTACGTTCTCTTGTATATATATTCGGCTTCGAGAAGGACCATGAAGACTATGGTGTCATGAACTTCGGATGATGACTTGCTCTTTGTATGATTGGCGATGTATAGAAGAAGAACAAACGTTGAATGTAACAAATTTTAATCCTTGATAATTACATTAGGTATAAATAATTACTTGATGCGACCCAAACTATGTGTCGTTAATATTAGGGAAATAATTATATATAAAATTGTATGTATGCTCGCGCTGTCAGCGAACGACGAAGAGTGCGGGTGGTGGGGCAATCCCTTAGATTGAAAGCTCTGCTTCCCGCGGCGGCACCTCACCCCGCTGTGGCCTGGTACTCGTCAGCTGTTGTTCTCGACATATGTCTTTCTCATGTTTTTCCTCGGTTTATTCATTTTCTGATTTATAATCTTCATTTTCATTTACTACAAAGGATGAATATTATGTTTTATGTTGTAGATATTTATTTACTTGGATTTACTCTTATCAAATCACAGCACAAAGCTTATCTTTCGGGTAACAAAAATTTCACACACTGTTTAATTTAACCTATTGTAAAATGTTAGCTCGCCCGATTAAAAAAAGGCAAATCGGCTATATGTATTATTACATACATACAATAATGAAATATGCTAAGTAAAGTGATAGCACAGGTGATAGTTAAGCAAACAAACTTTAACTTAAGTTTCAGTTTCACTCGGTTAGACTTAGAAAAGTTAGTTAGAGATTCAATTCAAGATTCGACCAACAAACAAACCATAGACCTAGACCACACACAGATTCATTTCACATCACATCTCTCATTTCGTTTCGTTCAGAAATTGGCATTAGATGTTACACTCTACGATAGAATTTAAGGCCGCCATACACTCGCATCAAGAACATTGACCAGTAATGAGTAATTTTTTTTTTAACGACAGGAGAAATTCTAAAATCCAGTAGATTTTATGGGAAAAACAGTAGAACAGTAGACACACCCCGAATCCAGTAGATCTCCTGTAAAAACAGGAGACCTGGCAACACTGGTCCGTCCGTTCGCAGCAAAGACTCTTAGTACTAGAAAGCTGTAATTTGGCATGAATATACAAATTAGTCATTTTTTTACTTTACTTCCCCTACACGTAACGCGGGGATGTATTTTTTTTTCTCGTCTACCCTATAGTGTGGGGTATCGTTGAATAGGTCTTTCAAAAATATTGTTCGTTTCTAAAACAATTTTTCGAACAAGGAATCCGTTTATGAAATATTAAGCTTTATAGCGCTAATTTTTGTTAGAGTCAAGTGTCCCCCTCCCTAAAGCCAAAGCTACAAATACTAAAAATCTGAAAAAAAACTTAAATGAAAGCACATGTAACTAATTTATAAGGAAAACTATCACGGCTAATTAGACAACATTGGCTCTTGAGATACAGGCGATTAAAGTGTTTATACCTACTAAAATCATCTAAGACGGCACCAAATGACATTAAACAGAGAGTTAGTTATTACTAGTTGATTTTTATGTTTGTAGTAAGTATTTAACGGCTTTAAAACCCTACACTGAGCATGGTCCGGCATGCTCTTGCCCGGTTTTAGTGTTTCGTATCTCAAAAGGAGAAAACGGAACCCTTATAATTTTGGGGCAGATATCTCAACGGCCCAACTGATTTTGATCGAACTTTGTAAGAACCATAACAGATCTAATTGGTTTACAAAAACTTCCTTTGATCTCAGTCAAAACTAGAAAACCAACCAATGTCCTAAATCACGTGATTTGAACACATTTAAAAATAAACCAGCCAGCCTCTGTAACGAAATAGGCCTCTTGCAAAGCGAGCCCGCACGATCGATTCGATATCGATTGTATAGGTATTCATATCATGAAGAGATAGAACGAATTTAGTAAGGGTAGCGTAAGCTTCGAAGCACTTATTTAAATAGTAGATCGATTAACAAGGGACTAACGTTAGCCATTACGACTCTAGATGTTCATCTGGATGAAGTTTGAGTGTTTGTGTGTTTGGGCGTATTAAAAAAAAAAGTACCTACAGTTAAGGAAAAAAATTAACAACTTTTTTGCATTACGTCACGATAATTAGTCATATTTTTATATACTGCCCGTATAAGCCAATTGGCGGTATTTCGAATTAAATAAGCATGGCAGATTCAATCCTCACCTGTAAGTAATATGGTTGAATTTCTCTTAAGAAAGTAATAGTTAATTTTCGTGACGTTATGAATAAATTACCGTTGTTAATTGTTGTCCTTAACACAGGTTTTATTTTGGAAAACACCCGTTTGTCTTCTTAGTCTCCAGTTAAAATACTACTTTTCACTTCGATTACGTGAAAAAAAATCTTAAATTATAAATTATAAATTTAAGATTTTTTGCTATTATTTTTACTCTCAACGCAAAGACAGGCGGCGGAAGTTGTATGCCCAACGCAAACAAACTTTTTGTTTGGCATTTTTTATTATTTTATTGACACAGTTTAGGATTAAACATGTGTTTCTTTCATCTCCATATCTCATATGAAGCGAGATGTTTCACTCTGTTCCGATTGAGTTGGCAGTTTTTTTTTAATCTTTACAAAAATGACACGATTTTTTTTGGCGTTGATATTGCACCTAGATTCATCTCTATTCGTTTGTGCACTTTATCCAGGGAAACTCTGTATTATTACCAGTTCCATTAGAAACACAGGATTTGTTATCTTGTCACCTTACAAAAAGGCTCACTATACAGTGGTGTTAACAGTGATGCCGATTGTACACGTATAAATTTTCATGTTTTAATTTTTTCTTGTTTATATTTTTAACCGAATTTAAATAAAGGAGAAAGTTCTGTAGAAAGTAAAGTATGTATTAAGTACATAAAGTTTTCTGTGTGTTTGCCGGGTTAGAATAGTGCCACTCCATGTCTTCCCGTGGATGTCGTAAGAGGCGACTAAGGGAATAAGGGCTTGTAGTACTGTTAGGTTAGGCTTGCAACCTGTCACTAATACACATCAACATCTCGTAAACATCTTTACTTAGCCTGATTGTGCAAAATGGGTTACAGAATTATCAACAAGTTTTTCAGAATTGTTGGTAATTTTGTAGCTCTGACTACCCCACTCTGGGAATGAAGGCGTGACTTTATGCATGTACGCATTACATAAAAATCGCAGGACCGATTAGATTATTTTTTTCATTCTCATTTTCAGCACGTCAAGATCTGATGATGGGATCTTGAAGAAATCGTGGGAACTCCTCAAATATTATATAGGAATAATTATACGTGGATGACATAACAATATTGTTGTGTTCACAATAAGGTGTGCAATAAAATATATGTTTAAAAAAACTAACAACGGCCTTCAAAAAGCAACCACTGAAGTCGGCGTCCCGCTATATTTTTAACCAAAAGCCGAATTCAGTTAGACTGACCTATTCTACCATTTTAAATAAAAGTTTATTCTTTTTTTGAAGACGGTTTTTAGTTTTTCAACACATTCATTTTTTACGCGGCGTTCAAAGCGTATTTGTATTGTGTTGCTAGCCAAAAAAAATGTGTAAATATGAATGCCTGAATTTTGTTATAGTGAATTTTTCAACAATAATGTCTGATATTTCGCGTGTAAAGGGGAACTCAAACAAAACAGTCCACCTGCCAATATTGGCTGGATCACCGCAATACGAGTTGAACAAAGACCAGCAGCGCTTAATTTCCTGGAACTGCAAATTAACCCGCGGCGATCTCGATCGGTCAGCACGAATGTAAAGGGAATTTAGCCGTGAGATGGTTAAATTCGTTTTTTATTGACGGGTGGCTGGCAGATATCCAACGGGTCTAACATGTCACAGGAACTAGTGTCAAATACAATAATGGCTGCGTTCCTAATCACGCTTAAAGTGCTCAGAGCGCGCTCACGATCGGACCGAATCACGCTCACCGACCGGCGATTACAAGAAATGTCATGACGTCATTGATGACGGCATGGATGGCGCTCACGGTGCTTACACTTCCATGGCATGGGCACCGTGAGCAAAAAGTCAAATTGACTTTTGACGTACTGTTTGGATAAGAGATCACATATTATATACAAGATGTTTTGCACAAACAACTACGTCCTCGTAAAGTTAGGCTACAATATAAGAATAAACTACATATAAGTATAAATCCAAATATACCTACGCGATTTTAAAAGAAAGAATTTAATGATATTTAATAAAATGACTAGGTATGGCATGGCTGACTGAGAAATCTTTTTATAGCATTAATGAGTTCCTAAATGAGCAAATTTAAATGTGCGTTTCCTATGAAATTTATATTAAACTATTATAGATAATGTAATTTATATGATGAAAAATTGTACGCCAGTCTATTGGCAAATTGTGGAGAACCTATGTTATACCTTAAGACTTTGTTGTACACCCACTTTTGACAAATAAACTTATTCATTCATTATTCATTCATTCATTCACTCATTTATTTGAAAAATCACGCAAAATATAAGGCATCATACATGTTTGTTACCTCATTTACTTATACCATCTCATCAGTGACACAATAATTTCAGACTCCTATTTTGACTTGACAGTTGATCAATTTTAGGTTATAAACATTTAGCGCGCTAACGAGCGGTCCGAAACAAAACACTACACGGCGTTGAGCGCGGTAACCACAGATTAGAAGGTATGTCTGCGGTAACTGAATCGGACCGGCCGTCAGCACTGTGAGCGTTGTGAGCACGACCGTGAGCGTGATTGGGAACGCAGACAATGAGTTTATTAAAATGCCAGCCACCCGGGGTTCAAGTTGCTTAGTAATAAAAGGACTCGAGGCACACAAAACACACTTCCATTTTAAACCTTATTTATTAATTTTATTACACAATTAAAGGCTTACGGTTCATACCAAATCACATATTATGTAGATGAGTAACAATGTCCACTTGTCCAACGGCCCTGGCGGTCGGCGTGTTCCGAGCGACGAGTACGGCAACTCTCTAGAGCAAAGAGGATGTCGACGGCGAACCCCTGCCCCCGTGTAGTGGTCAGGAACGAAGAAACTCAGCCGCTCGAGAGCTGACGGATTGTCAATTTGTGTCGCAGCAGTAAGCAATAGTGCGCCAACATCTGCTTCTTCCGTCTGCAAGATAGAGTGGGCAGTCCGACCATGCCTGTCACAGGGAATGCCTGCCAAGAGCGAGGGAAATAAAAACTGATAGTACTCGTATATTATAATACAGGTATCTCGCGAACTTTCGCTGGACTCTTTCCAAAAGCAAGGTATAATTTGCTTCAATTGGATCCCAGATCATAGCATTATACTAGAGTTTACTACGCATAAGAGCTTTAAACAAGATATACTGTATATTGCCCCGTGTGGTTGCCGGGTTAGAATAGTGCCACTCCATGTCTTCCCATGGATGTCGTAAGAGGCGACTAAGGGAATAAGGGCTTGTAGTACTGTTAGGCGATGGGCTTGCAACCTGTCACTAATACACTAGTAAATCTTTTAGCCTGTTAGTGCAAAATATGGTTACAGAAATATCAGTAAGTCTTTAGAGTTGTTGGTATTTCTGTAGCTCTGCCTACCCCACTCTGGGAATGAAGGCGTGATGTTATGTATGTGTATACTGTAATATCTTTGAACGAAGCGTAGCACGCATGATTAACCCTAATAGACCTCAACACTTTTTTCTTACGTTAGAATATGGAATAGACGAATTAAAGTCCCGAGCCTATGTCAAAATCTTGTCCCGTGGCAGTGCGTTAGGCCCACAGACAAGAGGCCTTAGTCGAAATGCATAATGCTAAGTTAACGATTTGCTTTAGTACCAATTTCACCATATTATGTTAAATTTAATCTATGTTTATCGACTGTTAGTTCATACATTTTGACAACTGTTAACGCTCTTCCCCCGTGTGGTTGCCATGTCTTCCCGTGGATGTCGTAAGACGCGACTTAGGGAATAAGAGCTTGTAGTACTGTTAAGCGATGGGCTAATACAATTGTACACTTCTTAGACTGGTTGTGCATAATGTGGTTCAAAAATTATCAACAAGGTTTTTAGAGTTTTTAGTATTTCTGTATCTGTGAATACCCCACTCTGGGAGTGAAGGCGTGATGTTATGTATGTATGTATGTTAACGCTCTAATCGTCGTTACTAATCAGGGACTGCATAACCAGAAAATAAAGGTTACGTTTTAAAACGGTAGAATAAATGTTGTTACGTTTGTGGTGTGGAAACGATCCCTCAATTTATTACTCCTATTACAGGCCACACCCGGTATACAAAATCGACGACAGGAATGACGTCACAGCAGAGCTGTTGTTCCATGTTTAATATTATACGGACGTTATAAAGAAATTTGCATTTGTTTCAGAAATTACTATGTTTAAGCCAGTATCATTGAATTAAAATATTGCGTACCTAAATAAGTTGAGGATGGCGAAAAATACAATCCAAACCTTCAAAGAAGTTTTAAATCTTAAAGAACGGATGAAAACTTCTGCCCTGCTAACACAAAAGGCAGTATCTCAGACAAAACTCCTGTAGCAAATTCAACCTTATTATTAACAAGATAGGATTGAATCTGCTTTGGCTATTGAATTTGAGATACTGCGTATTGGCTTAGGAGGGCAGACTTAGTGTATTGCGTTTGCGTTACTCAATTTTGTTTTCCATGCATGTGCCCTATTGTGGGAGTTGTAAAAATGCCCCTGGTGGGGTTCGATTTTTGAATCTCACTGATTATAAATTAGTCTAACTACCTAACTTTGAAATTTTTTTATGTGGTGAATTTTTTTACGAGCGGGCACACTTTTTAGATTCAAAATCAGAAAAATCAAAATGTTTATTCAGTAAATAGGCCACCATAGGGCTCTTTTACACGTCGGCAATATGAAGTGAATCTACTAGCGCTTCAGATAAGACCAACATTGCGGAGAAAAAGCGCCAAGAAACTCCAGCAGAAGGTCATTTTTTCAATCAAAAAGTACAGTAATACTTAAAAGTAGCTAGAACAAAATCATTAAAAATGTAAGGCTAAATACATTAAACTAAAAATAATGAGTCTAGGAGAACAACACGACGAGGTCTCTACGTCAAAAGCCATAACTAGAATAATAATGTCAATGACAATGTCACACAAATTAACCTAGTCCCAAACTAAGCTCTAGGCTTGTACTACTAGCTAACGATAAACATACTTAGATGAGAAATAAATAATTAAATACATAGAAAACATCCAAGACTCAGGAACAAATACTCGTGCTCATCACACTATCTGCCCTTACCAGGATTTGAACCTGGGACCGCTGGCTTCGGAGGCACGGTCACTCCCAACTCCCAACTAGGCCAAAGTGTCGTCAATAATAAACTAAAGAACCAGTCCTTGCAAGTGAGAAGAGACTTGATATCTTAACGCATTTTAATCAAATATCGCTCGCTCTTCACTACATAGTATAAAACAAAGTCGCTTTTTCTGTCCCTATATCCCTATGTATGCTTAAATCTTTAAAACTACGCAACGGATTTTGATGCGGTTTTTTTTAATAGATAGAGTGATTGAAGAGGAAGGTTTATATGTATAATACTTTAATCCGGAGCGAAGCGAGAGCGGGTCGCTAGTACTAGATAAATTGATTTTAACGTTAATCATTTTTCGTCAGCGTGATTCTAAAATCGAACGCACAGATCGACAACACGTTCACAAAAATGTTGAATTGCGTGACAAGTGCGTCGAGTTTTATGGTATCAAGCTACATATGTAGTTGAGAATGCACAGTTTTGTACGCTCTGTCCGGACGACTTTAACTCCCTGGTTAATTGCGTCCAGTTGAAAAGAGAATCGCATTACAGGGTGTTAACCCCCTACGCATACAAGAGGGGTTATTAGCATATGTATTCAAATTCAAATGTTTTTAGTGTCCGAATGCGAGTTGTGCATAGAATATTAAGATACGTCGCATACAGCCACAGCCGTCATACTCGTACAGTGCTACTTAGGAGCTAAGAATAATTAACATAAACAAAATAAAATGATACAGTTGAAGTTGTTAAGGATGGGCGATTTCCAAAAAAAGTACCTATAGTTAAGGACAAAACGATACAATACAAATTTAATATTCTTTATTGAACACCACATACAAATACAGCATGAAAAGTAAAATACAAATTAAAGGAATTCTTTTTATATTCAAAGGAATCAAAATGAGTTAATATAATAATTAATGCCGTATTTGACAGTTCTTCACTCGAACTCGAAACTTTCAAAGGTATAAACACGACCCCTTCCCCGCAGACGAACGCAGGGAATGTTTTCCATCCGTGACGGAAAACATACTTCTGTTTGTTAACGAAACATTTTGGCCTCGCCCCTTTTCTGATCGAAAAACATTTAAGATGTTTAAAAACGTCGAATTCACGGCGCAGCGATGTCCAAACGCTAGGAGTGCGTTCGTTCGTTTGTAATCTATTTAGTTCCTGGAATCTGGATTATTTGTGTATCTGTGGCCAACATCGCTCCCCAACGGGTCTTATTGCCGGTGAATCAACACGTTCCATATTTGTTTAAACGGCCAATAAAGTTCAAAGTAAACATGAGTACAATAACAAACCGAAATCCAGAATGGCGGTGACGCCACGCGCGAATTACTTCCACTCTTCGGCGCGCGTAGATTTTAATGCGATGTTACTTATTAAGGTGAATAAAGTGTTTTCTATTCTATTCTATTCTATTCTATGTACAATTATTTACTGGGCCGGGATTCTACACGGCAAAAACCGCGCAAGAGCATGTCAGAAGATGCTCAGTGTAGGGTTCCGAAGCCGTTAAGTACTACAAACATGAAAATCAAGAAGTAATAACTAATTTTCTATGTAAATTGCCGTCTTAGACGATTTTAGTAGGTATACACACTTTAATCGCCTGTATCTAAAGAACCAATGATATCTACTTAGACGTGATAGTGTTCCTTTAAAACTCGTTATATGCTCTTTCATTTAAGATATTTTTCTGATTTTTTGTAATTGTCGTTTTGGCTGTAGTGGGGGGGACGGGACACTTGAGTTTAACAAAAATTAGCGCTTTAACGCTTAATATTTCATAAACGGATTACTTAATCGTAAAACTGTATTCACAAACTCATATTATGTTTGAAAGACCTATCCAACGCGTTACGTGTAGGGGAGGTACCCTAAAAAAATACATTTTTTTACTTTTTATTGTACCACTTTGTTAACGTAACTAATATGCATATTCATGCCAAATTGCAGCTTTCTAGTACTAACAGACGGACATGGCGAAACTATAAGGGTTCCTAGTTTGACTACGGAACCCTAAAAACAATATTGTGATTCTTGTTAATAAGCGTCTTGTTTCCATACGAGCCTAACAAAACGTTAGGCACATCAACTAAAATGTTTGTTGAATCACTAAAGAACTTGCTCTACTGTCAGTTTTGGTTGAAGTTACTAATATCATAACTATTGTATTCTTTTTATATCAACTACGAGCAAGAGAAAATCTATACTGGTTGGCTCTAATTTTTTCGAGTGCAAAGTGTTATTGTAATCGTGTACATTTTTACACACCCGACCACCCTAGTGTGGGGTGTCGTTGGATAGGTCTTTCAAAACTATTGCGGGCGTGCACAAAACAGTTTTTCGACCAAAGGATCCGTTATGAAACATTAACATTTATAATGTCAAATTTTATTAGACTCAAGTGCGATTAAAGTGTTTATACCTACTAAAATAAGAATATTCTACATCTGCCATCCTATCCTGATTTGTTGAAGTGAAGGGTTTTTAAAGTTCCCATTCCAACTGTAAAAACTGCATTCGCCAAACGTTTCAAAGTATTTATCCTTCCTCATATTTATAACAATTTTGTAAAAGTATTTGACATAAAACTTTGCCGAGCTGTTGTGGCTAAATTGCGAATACGGGAGTTCTTGATGTCGTGGTCTTATGATCAGGCTGGAGCAGTACTGAGATAGTTACCACTCGTATTTCCGTCACGTTACTTACTCCACATTCACTCACACATTAACATTACAAATTATTTGATTATTTTTCGGGTTCTTAATATAATTTTTGCCTAGTGTAAATATCATTTCTTATCCAATTTAATATCATTGTTTATGAAATTCTCATGTATGTACCGACCTCCACGATACAGGCAACGCCTAGTGTGGAGGTCACTGTTTGTAATTTAAATGTAACACCTTTTTTTGGCAAATAAATAATCTAATCTAATCTAAAAATCATCTAAGACGGCACCAAACGACTTTTTATAGAAAAATAGTTATTATTTGTTTTTTATGTTTGCAGTACTTAGCAGCCCGGTTTTTTACTAGTAGCATGGACGATGCAAATCACAGTGCCACAGGAGCATGTGTTAATTTCCCAATTCGCGGCGGGTCCCCCTTTTTCGCCATTCGTATTGCAACTGGTCCCAATAAAAACGATGATGACTGACAAGTTCATAACCATACTTGATAACTCGGGGCTAGTGCTTGGGATTTGATATCGGTAAAAAAGATGTCGATGTAATTAAATACTGGTTATGACACCATGAAAAAAGTAAACAGTCTTATAAAAGGTGAGGAAATTTCAATAACCAACATAAATGAGAAATTGGCTTTGAGTCATTAAAAATATTTAAAGAATGCTCCGTTGTTGATAGAACGTTTAGCAGTTGAAAGTGGATATTTTCATGTAGACGGCAATCATTTCATCGAACATAAAAAAATATTGCATGTATATCATGAAAACTATTTTAATATAAGCATATAAATAGGTACACGTTTTACTGTTACTTTTTTTTATTTAAAAATGAGGAGCAAATAAGTGATATTCATTTATGTCGCATAACATTTAGATTTTGGCAGTAACATCGATATATTTTTTGTCGATAAAACATTTTGCTACATCACTTTCGTATGGATGCCCCGAGATATTCCAGGTATGTTCATAACATATACGTTTACAATAGAGTTTAAAATTAATTGGGAAAGCGCTCTACTTTATAATTAAATTATTTTATTAGCTACTTTCAATGACATGTGGCCGTTGTAATGTTTCATGTCATGCTACCATGCTAAGACGTAAAATATGTATAAAAAGTGTCCGAATGTGCAAATCATAAGTTGATATCGTTTCGAAGTAGCTATTTGCGTGAATACAATGATGAATTTTGTTTTAGGCCACGGAATTTTTCTTAACGTCAATATACAACGTAATCCCATCCATCTTAGTCCTCACGGTTAGCAACGCATTTGAGGTCTTAGGATTTCAGTCTTCAGATTATAGTCTTCAGAATTCGAATGTCTATGTCTGAGTACTCGTGTGCTTTCTTATTGACATTAAAAACTTTCTAGAATAAAACATATAAATACTCCTTTTAAAGTTAGACTTTTATATGAAAAACGCATGGGTACTCAACTTTTGGCTTAGACGATATATAAGCTTTATTTAAAGCAATGAATGTTACAACGAATCATAACACTGTGTAAAAAACCTGATACCAGCGTAGAATATGACGCCATACTTATTTGCGTGTACGAAATAACCACTTGGTATCAAATTAACGTTATTTCAATACGCCTGACACAAACTCATTACAGCACATTACGTCATATGTTGTTGCCCACTTTACTCACAAGAAAAGCTACCCAACTGTCCGGCTCCAGTCTGATTTGTTTTGACATATGTTAGGAAGTACTCTAAATTAACAGACACGTAATTTTTTTTTGCTGCTCACTGCTGCTTTTCTATTGGGAGAAATTTACCTCCAAAGTCAACCATCAAACTTCTGTAGAGTTTTGGTCAAGTAAATTATTAAATTACTGGTTTGATAGGCGATATAGGCGATATAGGCGACTCAGGGAATAAGGGCTTATAGTATTGTTAGGCGATGGGCTTGCAACCTGTCACTAATACACTAGTAAACTTTTTGGCCTGATTGTGCAAAATGTGGTTACAGAATTATCAACAAGTCTTTAGAGTTGTTGGTATTTCTTTAGCTCTGCCTACCCCACTCTGGGAATGAAGGCGTGATGTTATGTATGTACGTATGTATGGTTTGATTATGTTTGAGAATATGAAAACAGAACGAGCACATGATTGTACTGATACAAAAATATACCAAAGTGTATCTTTAACGCAGAGAAATATAAAACATTGGACGGAGTTTTTTTTGGAAAAAATATGATCTATAGTTTATTTTTCACTGCACTAGCAATTTAATTGAAAAAAAAATCTGTAGCTACCGAAGTTAGAGGGTTTAGTTATTTTTCTCTTAATAGATGGCTGCTTAGTCGAAGAGGGGATAGGAAGAAGCGCGAGACATTACAACCTTACAGACCTTAATACTTTTGACGTGTTTCCGTACTGTCAACGTTATGTTTGCTCTTATATAGGACAAGTAAGGCAATGTCATTTTTACCGTGTAGAATCTCAGCCAACACTTGCGTTCACACACGTATTAATCGAGAATCAATCCTGAGACCGCCAGCTTCGTAGAGACGTAGACTCTGGAATGATAGAGACGCAATCAGCTAGACAATACAACCTATGCTAGTCGTACTGGGCTAACCACAGTCTCAATGAGCAGTCGATATTCAAAGCCACTATAAGGTTTCAATAACTGCATTCACGCACTATTTGAGGTCCAGAGGGGAACCTCCCCTCCCGCACCCCTTATCCAGTCTGTTTGACTCCGCAATTTCATCCAACCGCCCTAATTTCATTACTCGTCTTCGGGTCAAGCTAGGCTGGCCAGTGAAGGGTTAAGCTACCGCTATGATACAGAGGTGCTAACTACAGGCATATCATCTCTTTTTTTACATTACATCCATTCTAATATTAAAGCGTTTGGCGATCGCTTCACGCTTAAACTGAATCGATTTATCTGAATTCGGTATGGAGATAATTTTAGTGTCGGGGATAGTTATTATGTCGGAAATTTGTATAGTTCCCGAGGGAGCAGCGATAAACGAGTTCTACGCGGACGTAGTCGCAGGCAAAAGCTAGTAGTATATAACAAAGTCCCTTTTCGCGTCTGTCTGTTTATCTTTTTACTTCCGATTGGATTTCTTTTTAAAACAAAATAAACGTTTCACAAACGAAAAACGACTGCACCACCATTTTAGAAGTTATTTCTTGAGTCTAATGTGTTAATAAATTAAAATAACCATTTACAAAAAAGGTTGACAATACCTGTCTGAATCTAATGCAATTATAGGTGACTCTCGGTCATTCAGTTACCAAGTTATTACGTTATGCGTCACAGCCCTTTATTTTTCAAAAGAGATGACCGGTGATTCGGTATACATAGCCAACTCGACGAGATCCTACACCACTGGGTTCTACCTAAGCTACGCAATGTACAACAAATTGTTGTCTGCCAGTGGTCACTCAGTTTGTGAGAGACTCGTAGGTTGACTATTTTAACTTTTAACAATATGTTCTTCTAAATCCAGCCTCTTTTTAACAGACTAAAAACAAAGGAGGTTATCAATTCGACTGCACGTTTTTATCGTGTTGGTTACGCGATTACTCCGTCAATTTGAGGATGTGTGTGTGTGTGTGTGTGTGTTTGTGTGTGTGTGTGTGTGTGTGTGTGTGTGTGTGCGTGCGCGCGCGTGTGTGTGTGTGTGTGTCTGTCTGTCTGTCTGTGAACGGATGAACAGATTAAGATGCGGTTCAGTGTTCAGTTAACGACCTACTTATCAAACAATCAGCCCTCACTCCTACCCTACGCAACGACGCTTGGATCAAAACATTAATAACTACTTATAAATAAAGTTATAGGGCCAATACACATAATTTTTTACTCTTCAGAGGTTTCTGTTTTAAGTCGGGGTTTTTTTAATTATTATTTTATTTTACCAATAGGCTACTTCAGTTTGACTGACCTACATATTACCATTTGAAAAGAAAGTACCTATTATGGTAAAAAAATGTGTGCAATGCCGACTTTAGTTTCACTGACTTTTTAAAGGCGGTTTATTGTTTTTAAAACATGTCATTTTATACGTCCCACGTGTGTAATTAACCTCGCGAGACCCGCTGGTTCCGAAGGTACATAATCAAGGCAATTAAATTTTAACTGTATTTTAACGAGCGCAAAGTTCATTTTTATTTGTTGCAAATTAGACAATGTAATTTCAGATCAAAGGAAACTGAACTTTATTACGTTGGTATTTAAACTCCGGCGTACAAAAAAGTCCCTTTGTAGTGCGTTAAAAACTAATAAGCAGGTCCCGGAAAAAGTGAGCTATTCTTATGTCATTAATGTTATTTGTAGATATTAATATTGATACACCTAAATATAAATATGAAAACAAACTAAATATCAAGGAACAATCTCACACAAATTGATCTAGTCCCAAACTAAGCTCTAAGCTTGTACTATGGATACTAGACAACGATAAAAATATTTGTACAGAGAAATACATACTTAAATACATAGAAAACATCCAAGACTCAGGAACAAATACTCGTGCTCATTACACAAATATCTGCCCTTTCCGGGATTTGAACCCAGGACCCCTAGCTTCGAAGGCAGGGTCACTGCCAACGCTAGCGTGTCGTCTAAAGTAATAATAAAAATATTAACACATCTGACTACACACATACATACATAACATCACGTTTTCATTCCCAGAGAGGGGTAGGCAGAGCTACAGAATTACCAACAACTCTAAAAAAAACTTGTTGATAATTCTATAACCACATTTTGCAAAATCAGGCTAAGATGTTTACCAGTGTATTAGTGACAGGTTGCAAGCCCATCGCCTAACAGTACTACAAGCCTTTATTCCCTTAGTCGCCTCTTACGACATCCACGGGAAGACATGGAGTGGTACTATTCTAATCCGGAACCCACACGGATTAAAACTAATCTTCAAAAAAAACCAACATGACCTGACTAATCTTTAAAAAAAAGGACTATCACTTATTCCATCTTTTATATTGTCAATGCATTTATTTTTAAATTTAATATCCACTTAAAGATAGAAAAGATCTTTCTACAGCCACTAAAGTGATTAGAGCAAAATTATACATTAAAATACTGGCCACATCCGTTCCGTCGGAAAGTTTTTCAGTATTCTCCCTAATCACCCGGGTTTTAAGCCCAGTCTTCTTATTTCTGATCGATCTAAGTCATTAGTATAATAATTAAATTACACATGGGACAACGAGCATTAAAATGACTGGGGTATGTCCATGTTTTGCAAACTCTAAAAACAGCGCATGCTTTCCGAGTTCAGCTAAAAAGTAATAAAAAACCGTTGGTTTGTTCTCATTTCACATTGAATCGTAGTTCAGGGAAGCCCTGATTCTGTTTCCTTCACGTCCAGTATATCATGACGTCCCTTTTGCCTGAAATGCTACTAATCTAGGGGTCTACATAAAGCGGTTGTGAACGCATTGAGCTCCTTTTCAATGAGCTTTGGATCTTTATCATTTTACGTAGAAGCTCCGCGTTTATAATTGTTGTTACGTTTTTCTATACTAATATTATAACATGAGAAAAATACTCTGTCTTGTCTGTTTGTTACGCTTTCACTATCCTATCTTATCTTACAGAAAAAAAAATTGAAATACATTTATTTACTTTAAGCATTTACATATTTCTTATTGTATAATCGTGACAAACTACAGAGCAGTTTGTCGGCGGTAGAGTGGTTCCTTTCGGATACAGTTCGCACCCTTTAGAATCCTTTGTGCAATTACCCTCTTACACACTCAGCTGTTGAATGTACAGGTTTCCTCACGATGTTTTTCCTTCATCGTAATAGCATCGGGTTATGGTGTCCGCGGGGGTTCTTGTTCGTACGTGACGCTTTTATGAGAACACACTGTGATGTTTCTCGCCGGACAGCTGTTTCACGCAAAATTACTTCTATGTTGTCCGGCAGCTTGAGCAAGTCATGCTCGCTTAAAGGTCTTTGCTTACGGCGGCGTCGTTGATCGGGTCGCCACTTTCCCGAACACATGGTTGAGAGAGGCGATGGCTGAGATACGCGTCATACTCGTGAACGGGTGCTGTTTGTGGGGTCCGGTCTGTTCACGTTTGCAAGGACTGGTTCTTCAGTTTATTATTCTAGATATGGCTCTTGACGTAGAGACCTCGTCGTGTTGTTCTCCTAGACTTATTATTTTTAGTTTAATGTTATTAGCCTTACATTTGTATTGATTTTATTCGTTCAAGCTTTAATCATTATTATTTATTACTTTATTAAGTACTTGTAATGTAACTTACTTTTAAGTATTTCTGTACTTTTGTTTGAAAAAATGACCTTCTGCTGGAGTTTCTTGGCGCTTCTTCTCCGCAATGATGGTCTTATCTGAAGCGCTAGTAAATTCACTTCATATTACCGACGTGTAAAAGAGCCCCATGGGGGCCTATTTACTGAATAAACATTTTGATTTTGATTTTGATTTTGTTCGAACTCGGTTCCTTACGATCACAAGTCGCCTCCCTAAGCCACTAGGCCACCGAAGTTCTCAAGCCCTCACAAATAAACCACTGAATCGATTGAGATGAAATTTGGTTTAAAGATAGTTTGCGTGCGCAAACTTTACAGGAGAGCATTAAAAATTAATATCATTGTGTTAATTGATTGAGCCGTTGTTGGTTACGAGGTATTGCAGTTTCATCGACGATAGGGTAGAATCGCATTTCACCTCGAATGAATAAAACTTCCATTGAATCTTTTATTCGAAGCAATATTTCGCGCGGCTTTTTACATTAGTATAATTATTTTGTAGCATTTAATTTTTCGTGTAGTGTTTTACCCTACTCTATTTAATTTGACGCGTTAATTGCTGTTTGCAGTAAATTTCTGTATTTTTTTTTAAAACATGTTTTGTTTCTGTAGTTTGATGTCTTAACTGCTATCAAATTCATTGCAATATTATCATCATGGTGTTGTTATCGCGATGCGAGCGTCTCCTGCAGCGGGACCGTCGCGCCGCGCCGTAATGAGCGCACGAAGAATTTGACTAAATAAAACAATTAGATTTTATGATTGAGGTAACTATGGTAGATTGGCGAACTATGATATTAAGCGGTCGCAGCGAAATGCTATTACAAAATATGCTGTTAAGTGATTTAAAGTATTTGTTAATAATAAAATTGTCGATCGAGACCAAATGAAACAGTAAAATAAGCGATTGAGGTGAAATGCGAGTAAAGCTATTAGCGAACAAAAAATACGACTTTGACACAAAGCGAAAATGAAATACACGATGGAAGTGAATTGCGATTCGGTGAATCGCTACAAGAATTTTTTGCTTTTGAGGTAAAGGACTAACAAAATTAAATGTTACTTTTTATAACGAAAAATCGGACGGTTGCAGAGGGATAAACCAGTTCTACTAGGGCTGGGATTCGACACGGTAATAACGATATCGTATTTGACCTGTTTCCGTATTGTCAACGTTTTGATAGCTCTTAGGTCATTTACAATAATGGCGACTGTGACATAAACGATTCTAAAACACATCATACACGATATCGTTAGAACGCAGTTGAATAGAGGCCTAGGACAGAGTGGCGGGAAGCAGCTAGTTAGCTATACAACTCGCTACTGCCCGACTTTGTACGCGATTTCGATTAGGGTAAATCCGGGATAGTTGCCCCAGGGGTATAGTTGCCCTGATTGTAATTGCCAGAGCCCGGAATTTTCGTAGCACTTTTGAGCTGTCATAGGGACTTCTCGTTTATCGACTTCCGATATACATGCGTATATCGATAAAAACAGAATACATTTTACTAAATATGATTACGAGTAGAAGCAAACAACATGCAGTCTTATCGCGAATGAGCAATCTCTTCGAGACAAGATAAAATTATGACTTTCTATTTATTTTATTGATAAACTAACAATGAAACGCTTGTTAGCACTAAAACTGACTTTGAGCATGAAATTGATTAATGTTAAAACACTGAATTGAACTGCTTAAATGTAGAATTGTTAACTATTAAACTTTCATTGCAAATCTCTATTTAACATTTTCAGCCACTCAAAAGTTATATAAAAGAGATCGCTCTTTGGCGATAAGACCGCATGTTGTTTACCTTAACTTTTAGTCTTCATTGATATGTTGTGTTGTGTTCTATAATGTATCGATAAAATTATGTATATCGGAAGTCGATAAACGAGAAGTCCCTATGACACATAAAAATTGCTACGAAAATTCCGGGCTCTATTAATTACTCTACTTTCGCGGATAAATCACATATTACTTTATGTATATTTTGAAATCCTCTTCAACTACCACTATGTTGGCCTTGTAGCATGTCTCGTGTGATTGCATGGGAAGGCAAAATGCGAACAAAGTTATTGCGTAATAGATGGCCTTGTTTCTCGGCTGGGCATCTATCCCAAACGTTATTTAAATGGATTAGGCAAGTATCCCCTATGTGGGACGGATGGCAAAAATCACTAATACTCTGTAAATATTAAGGATAATAGTTTTTATTTTACATACATTTGAAGATAAAAACCGGGCAAGAGCATGTCGGACCATGCTTAGTGTAGGGTTCCGAAGCCGTTAAGTACCTACTACAAACATAAAAATCAAGTAATAACTAATTTTCTTTTTAAAGTCAATTAGTGCCTTAGATGATTTTATTAGGTATAAACACTTTAATCGCCTGCATCTCATTAACTAATGACGTCTACCTAGTCGTGATAGTGATCCTTTAAAAATCGTTATATAAATAAATAAAAATAAATAAATCACAGGACAATGTCACACAAGTTGACCTAGTCCCAAACTAAGCTCTAGGCTTGTACTATGGGTACTAGACAACGACAAACTTACTTATATAGAGAAATACATAGAAAACATCCAAGACTCAGGAACAAATACTCGTGCTCATCACACAAATATCTGCCCTTACCGGGATTTGAACCCAGGACCCCTAACTTCGAAGGCAGGGTCACTACCAACTAAGCTAGCGTGTCGTATGTTTCTTACTTTCCAACGACACCCCACACTATAGGGTAGACGAGAAAGAAAAAATACATACAAGTCTTTTTAGAGTTGTTGGTATTTCTGTAGCTCTGGGAATGGAGGCGTGATGTTATGTGTGTATGTAAAAAGAAACGCCTAGTTTCATTAAGTATTTTGTTTTTGTACTGAGTGATATCGTCACCTCGTAAGGCCCAACGGCCTAAATTTAGGATATTTGTCAAAGTGACTTTAAACTTTAGTTGGCTTACACAAGGTTCTTTTTTGAACTAGTAAAATTTGACGTGGGCCTCAGGAGGTTATTAAAACCTCGTATCTCACAAATTTGTGATTTACGATTTTAAACTTGATTCTTTTCCTGATTAAGTTTATAATCGTGCGTCACGATTTATGAGATACGAGGTTTTTTCAAAGTAATTTCAAAAAGTGTGGCTCTTTCCCGGATTTACCCTATCTTTTTTTTATGTTAAGAAGAAGGCACACGAGCACTCAGGCCACCTGATGGTAAGTGGAATCTGAGACCCATAGACATTTGAATTCTCAAGACTATAATCCTAAGACCTCAAATGCGTTGCCAACCCTGAGGATTAAGATGGAATGCCTCTATGCTAGTAATTTCACCGGTTGTCTTATCCTCACACCGGAACACAACAATGCGAACGCTGTTGCTTGTTGCACTGTTGCTGTTGTTGTTGTTTTTATTGAATCGGGATGAAAATATGCCTATGTGTTAATCCAGGGTAAGCTATCTCCAATCCAGATTTCATCAAAATCCGTCCAGCCGTTGCAGAGTGATGACGTAACAAAGTAATAAACCAACTTTGACATTTATAATCATCGAGCTTGTTAGTCATCTTACTTTGTAGGCAACTCGCTTAGTAGTCATTACACTTTTTAGTCATCAAGCTTGTTAGTCATCTTGCACTGTAGGCAACTTGCTTAATAGGCATGGTACTTAGGCATCATGCTTGTTAGTCATCTTACTTTGTAGGCAACTCGCTTAGTAGTCATTACACTTTTTAGTCATCAAGCTTGTTAGTCATCTTGCTTTGTAGGCAACTCGCTTAGTAGTCATTACACTTTTTAGTCATCAAGCTTGTTAGTCATCTTGCTTTGTAGGCAACTCGCTTAGTAGTCATTACACTTTTTAGTCATCAAGCTTGTTAGTCATCTTGCACTGTAGGCAACTTGCTTAATATGCATGGTACTTAGGCATCATGCTTGTTAGTCATCTTGCTTTGTAGGCAACTCGCTTAGTAGTCATTATAATTTTTAGTCATCAAGCTTGTTAGTCATCTTGCTTTGTAGGCAACTCGCTTAGAAGTCATTATACTTTTTAGTCATCTCGCTTTGTAGGGAACTCGCTTGGTAGTCATTATAATTTTTAGTCACCTAGCTTGTTAGTCATCTTGCTTTGTAGGCAACTCGCTTAGTAGTCATTATACTTTTTAGTCATCTCGCTTTGTAGGCAACTCGCTTAGTAGTCATTACACTTTTTGTCATCAAGCTTGTTAGTCATCTCGCTTTGTAGGGAACTCGCTTAGTAGTCATTATACTTTTTAGTCATCAAGCTTGTTAGTCATTTTGCACTGTAGGCAACTTGCTTAATATGCATGGTACTTAGGCATCATGCTTGTTAGGCATCTTGCTTGTTAGGCATCTCGCTCAAAGTGGAATAATACTTGCATTTGCCCACGACTCTGCCCGCTTAGAAGTCGTTTATCGCTGCTCCCTCGGGTACTGTACAATTTTCCGGAATTAAAACTAGAGGGAGTCTTTCCCTGGGACTGAAACCATCTCTGTACCAAATTTATTCTAAATCGGTTCATCGGTGATAGGGTAACAGACAGAAAGACAGACAGACAAACTTTCGCATTTAAGTAGGTTTAAGACTCTACGAAAACAAAAAAAAATACATATGATTTTGTTTGTTTTTAGGGTTCACAAATACTAAAAACGGAATAAAATAAATTGAAAACGTGATTTTTTGCCGTTTTTTGTTCGATTTTAATAACGACAGTAGACGCTCGAAATATTCACAGAATATTTTTGTAGAATAGTCACTTCAAAAATTAATTAATCAATGGCTCCCATACAACAAACGCGAGATTTTTTCCGTTTTTTTTTTGTTTAATGGTTTTATAGTGTCTAATGTTGTGTATGTACGGAACCCTTCGTGTGCGAGTTCCACTCGCACTTGGCCGGTATATATTCGTGTTAGCAGTTTGTTGCACGCCATGGTGATTAAACTATCTCGTTCGTTTGGGAGCTACAATGCTACAGACCGACATACACACACATATACACAGACCCCTTATTTATCTTCGGCGTAAAAAAGGCTGGATTCCGAATGAAAGTTTAAACAGTATTTCGGCGATTTCTCTCGTTAACTGGTTCATTATTTCACAATACGCCATTTTGGATGTACAACTGCACCGTTATGTGGTCATCGGGTGAATGTTGTTACCATGTTGGAATCTTAATTGGATCACACCGCTTTATTATGACATCGCTTGTGTTCAAATTGAGATACTTGTACATCAGGATCGCTAACACCATCTTATTGTTTAATCTACCGCCAATCAGTCCGCCGTCAGCTAGCGGTCCTGGGTTCAATTCCCAGTAAGGGTAGATGTTCCTGAGTCTTGGATGTTTTCTATATATATAAACCAGACCAGTTTACAAGTGCGAGAGTGACAGATGTTTTATCTAAAGTGATAAAGGCGACCGTAATATGGATTGTGGTGATGCAAACCTACAATAGGGAACAGCATATGTTTTTTCTCGCGCTCTCTCTGGAAACTGCTATGAAAGATAATGATGGCTGTTTATGCAAAACAATAGAGAACATGCATGAAAATCAGAATTGAGTTTCATTGATACGAATTCGTAATAAAGAATTTAAGTCTTAATTAAGAGAAAATGTAAAAAAAAAACATATAAAGTGCAATACATTAAGTTTTGACATTCTCATTCTATTTACGTAATGTTTTAATTTAGCCCGTGGGGTTTCCGGATTAGAATAGTGCCACTCCATGTCTTCCCGTGGATGTCGTAAGAGGCGACTAAGGGAATAAGGGCTTGTAGTATTGTTAGGCGATGGGCTTGCAACCTGTCACTAATACACTAGTAAACATCTCAGCCTACTTGTGCAAAATGTGGTTACAGAATTATCAACAAGTCAGTAAGAGTTGTTGGTATTTCTGTAGCTCTGCCTACCCCACTCTGGGAATGAAGGCGTGATGTTATGTATGTATGTTTAATTCAACGATATTGGCTTAAACATAGTAATTACGAAACAAATGCATTTTTTTATAAGGGCCTTATATTATAAACATAGCACAACAGCTGTGACGCCATTCCTGTCGTCGATTTTGTATAGAGTCTGGAACTATGACTTTTTAAAGCTTCCTTCTTATGAAAAAAATACACGACAATTATTTCGCGTTTACACTCATTCCTCTCTTTCGTCGCACTTTCCAGATAGCGTAAGAAGATAAATAAATAAATAAATATCAGAGGACAATCTCACACAAATTGACCAAGTCCCAAACTAAGCACAAGCCTTGTACTATGGGTACTAGACAACGATAAACATACTTATATAAAGAAATACATACTTAAATACATAGAAAACATCCAAGACTCAGGAGCAAATACTCGCGCTCATCACACAAATATCTGCCCTTACCGGGATTTGAACCCAGGACCGCTGGCTTCGTAGGCAGGGTCACTCCCAACTAGGCCACCGTGTCGCCAAAAATATATATACATGTTCGCTATTGTCATAGTCATTCGATATGAAGCTTTAAAAAGTCGTAGTTGAGACGCCCTGCAAAAACACTCTATACAAAATGGACGACACAGGAATGACGTCACAGCTTTAGTCCCATGTTAAAAATATATGGACATTATAAAGAAATTCGCATTTATTTCAGAAATTACTATGTTCAAGCCAATGTCTTTTAATTAAAATATTACGTTAATAAAATGAAGACGCCGATAAACACAACTAAAGCCTTACAAGAAGTTTTAAATTTTTAACAAGTTTTGATTCTATATGAAATATAAATAAACGGGTCAAATCTTACTGTATTTCGTTTTATATAGTTTTTATACACCTTCTCCTAAATCACACACACACATAACATCACGCATCATTCCCAGAGTGGGCTAGGCAGAGCTGCAGAATTACAAACTATAAAAAAGTAAACGTAAATAGTATCAATAAAACTCAATTCTGCTTCTTTTTTATGTTAAGGAGAAGGCACACGAGCACTCAGGCCACCTGATGGTAAGTGGAGTCTGAAACCCATAGACATTTGAATTCTCAAGACTATAATCGACCTCAAATGCGTTGCCAACCCTGAGGACTAAGATGGAATGCCTTTATGCTAGTAATTTCACCGGTTGTCTTATCCCCACACCACGCACATGCACGTGCATTTCATGCACGTTCCCTATTGTATATTTTTGTCGACATTGGTTTTCTTACATGAAACCTTCACAAAGGAAAGCAAAGCTTATTCATGCTGGGGTTACTGGGAACCGGGTAACACTTGTATAGTATCTATTATTCTCGAATGAAATCTTCGAATGTAAATAATAATACGTTTCCATCTTAAAAGAACTCGGCATAAGGACCCGTCTATCGACAATCTGCATGCAACGAGTCCTCCAGTATTTCGGTCATGTGGCCAGACGTAAGCCCGATGATTTTGGGAAGCTCATGGTTGTAGGACAGTTGGAGGGAAAAAGGAGCCGTGTTAGATCACCTAATCGATGGACCGACGCAGTGAAAGAGGTTTGCCAAACCAATTTGCAGAGGTCTATGCAAGGGGCCGAAGATAGAGGGGTCATTCTTCTTTTTTACCGACAATTGCCTGTCCTCATTTTACCATACGTTATCAGTTAGAGTATTGATTATTAATATTTTAGTGTTTGAATATACGTCCAAACATTTATTCATCTATTAGTACTAAATAGTCTTTCACTTTCTTTATCCAGTGTTTTTTTTCTATAAGTTTGTTTTTCATAGAATCGCGTGACAGAGTGGTAATACAAAATTTAGTCTCCTCTGAAAACGGCCACTCTGTCACAGTATATTCTGAAAAACCACCATAAAGAAAAAAATATTAATGCCACCGAAATAATCATTAATAAGTCCAAATAAAAATTCACGCAACGTATTGTAAAAACAAAAATTAAAACCACAATTTATCAATAGTTGAAAAACGCAAAATGTAGAAATGACGATGTATTGTCGGTAAAATAGTAGAACGACCCAGAGCTGTTTGGAGAGCCTTGGTGAACCGAGCAACTACTGATTGCTGTCACGACCCTCAGTCATGAGGCAACAAGCAGGAAGAAGAAATAATAATAAGACCGGGCAAGAGCATGTCAGACCATGCTGAGCGTAGGTTCCGAAGCCGTTAAGTACTACAAACATAAAAATCAACAAGTAATTACAAATTTTCTGTACATCCCAAGAACCAATGATGTCTTAGTCGTAATAGATTTCCTTTAAAATTCGTTATATGCGTTTTAATTTAAGTTTTTTTTTCAGATTTTTAGTATTTGTAGTTTTGGCTGTATTGCGGACACTTGAGTCTAACAAAAATTAGCGCTTTATAGCTTATACTTCATTACTTAATCGAAAAGTTGTTTTCACAAACAAATATTTTAGAGAGACCTATCCAACGACACCCCACATTAAGGGGTAGACGAGAAAAAAAAACATAGGGGAGATACATATTTTTTTCAAGATTTTATTTTACCTCTTTGTTGGCGTGACTAATATGCATATTCATGCCAAATTACCGCTTTCTGGTACTAAGAGTCTCTGCGCTAGGCTGCGGACGGACATGGCGAAATTATAAGGGTTCCTAGTTTGACTACGGAACCCTAAAAAGGTAGTTTAGATTGCGTAACCATTTTTTATTCTTTAAATACTGTTATTTATTATGTATATTTGTTTTTAATGTAATCATTTTTTCTGTGATTTAATAAACCATTCGTTTACAAAGATTTTTTTTATTATACTAATAGTGACACCTCGCAACACAATCCGACACGAGCTTGTGTATGAGTTTTACGTTTTTCACTATAAGTTATGTTATACACTGAGTCCAACATGCTCTTGCCCAATTATTTTCCTACATGATGATGATGACTGTTGTGTTCATGATAATGGTGAGAGATAAATAAATATGTATGTATGTGTACGATTATTTTAGTATTTTGCTCTACATGGCCATCGGAAGCATGAAAAGAGAGGAACAACTTACGTGAAATAATTGTCGTGTAATTTTTTCATAACATGTGAAGCTTCAAAAAAAGTCATAGTTCCAGACTCTATACAAAATCGACGACAGGAATGACGTCACAGCTGTTGTTCCATGTTTAAATTATAAGGACCATATAAAGAAATTTGCATTTATTTCCAAAATAACTATGTTTAAGTCAATATCGTTGAATTATAATATTACGTGAATAAAAGGATGCCGATAAAACAATCTGAACTATAAAATAAGTTTAAAAAATTTAACAAGTTTTTATTATACGAGTAGGTATATCAAATTTTAATAAACGGGTCAAAACTTGTGTACTGGGTCGTTCTACTTTTTTACCGGCAATACATCGTCATTTTTCTATATTTTACGTTTTTTTTTATTTTAAAATACGTTGTGTGAATTTTTATTTGGACTAATTAATGATTATTTTAGTGGCGATAATGTTTTTTTTTATGGTGGTTTTTCAGAATATACTGTTACAGAGTGGCCGTTTTCAGAGGAGACAAAATTTTGTATTACCACTCTGTCACGCGATTCTATGAAAAATAAACTTGTAAAAAAACACTGGATAGAGAAAGTGAAAGATTATTTAGTACTAATAGATGAATAAATGTTTGGACGTATATTCAAACACTAAAACATTAATAATCAATACTCTAACTGACAACGTATGGTAAAATGAGGACAGGCAATCGTCGGGAAAAAAGAAGAATGACCGTATTGCGTTTTTTATACGTTTTTTTACATTTTCTCCTAAATCGTATCAATGAAACTTGATTCTGATTTTCATGCATGCTCTCTATTGCGCAATATAATTGAGATTTAATTAATTACGCACTAATTACGTTTAACAGCGTAGATTGTAGCTGGTTTTTGCGAACTTAATTAATTTAATTAACGAAACTGCAACAATCCGAGTTATTGTACTACTTGGTAAGACCATATTGCCTTTCACATGTTATTGCATTGTCAAAGTTACGATAGCTCTGATTAACATGAGAGTAATGGCTAGGGTTAGGACTTTTGGTGGCATACCGTGGTTCTAGAATCCATGGAGTCGCTATTTCCTAATTATTTTATTTTAAAAATTATTACGTAATGAACAACTAAATGACACGCTAGTCTAGTTGGTAGTGACCCTGCCTTCGAAGCTAGGGTCCTGGGTTCAAATCCCGGTAAGGGCAGATATTCGTGTGATGAGCACGAGTATTTATTCCTGAGTCTTGAATGTTTTCTACGTATTTAAGTATATATTTCTCTATATAAGTATGTATATCGTTGTCTAGTACCCATAGTACAAGCCTAGAGCTTAGTTTGGGACTAGGTCAATTTGTGTGAGATTGTCCTGTGATAATTTTATTTATTTAAATACATATTTGGTTTTGGTATTCCGTGTGGTTGCCGGGTTAGAATAGTCCCACTCCATGTCTTCCTGTGGATGTCGCAAGAGGCGACTAAGGGAATAAGGGCTTGTAGTACTGTTAGGCGATGGGCTTGCAACCTGTCCCTAATACACTGGTAAACATCTTAGCCTGATTGTGCAAAATGTGGTTACAGAATTTTCAACAAGTTTTTTAGAGTTGTTGGTAATTCTGTAGCTCTGCCTACCCCACTCTGGGAATAAAGGCGTGACTTTATGTATGTACTTATGTATATTTGGTTCGGTTAACACATACCTACTAATATTTGTTTGTTTGTCACCCTTTCACATCGGGAGATATCCTCCATACCAAAATTCATTAAATTCCTTCAGCTGTTTCATTTTTTTTTTTTATATGACTGCTGAATGTCATAATCAAAGTGTGTATATAATAATTAGAAAATAGCGACTCCATGGATTCTAGAACCATGGTATGCCACGTAAAGTCCTAACCATAATTTTATTATGGCATGAACATTTTCATCGAAATTTTCGAAGATTGCTGGCATGCAAATGTCTATGGGTCACAGTGACCTCTTACTATCAGCTGGCCTGTTAGCTCGACTGCCTTTTCCAAGCAAAAAAAAAACCGATCACGTGCGAGTCGGAGCCGCGCACGTACCTAGGTTTCCGGAGACAAAATATTATAAGTAGAACCGATAAAAAAAAAAACACAATTAATTACTTTTGTTGTATGGGAGTCTCTAAGTAATTTATATTATTTTGATTTTATTATTTATTTTTGATGTTAATATACAACTTAATATTTTGTCAATATATCAAGCGTCTGTTTTTAGTATTTGTTGTTATGGCATCAGAAACTGTCTAGGTATTACGGTTCATGAGATGACAGACAGACAGACGGAGTCGTTTTTACCCTTTGGGTACGGAACCCTAAAAAGTACAACAACACAACGTGGACAAAATCGCGTGCAAGAACAAGTTTACCCATACTATTATAAATATGAAAGTAACCCGGGCTGTCTCTTTGTTACACGTTCACGGATACACTGAATCGATTTAGATGAAATTTGGTAATTTTATGGAGATAGTTTGAGTCCTGGAGGGTACTGTTTATAACGAAAAACTGGACAGTTCCTGAGGGAATATAATTCGTCTACATACATAACATCACGCCGTCATTCCAACAACTCTAAAAAGACTTGTTAATGATTCTGTAACCACATTTAGTGTATTAGTGACAGCCCATCGCCTAACAGCACTACAAGCCCTTATTCCCATAGTCACCTCTTACGACATCCACGGAACTATGTCGCTTTATAAACTCACTGCACTGTCATTAAATAACACGTACGGACAACGTTTTTAAATAAGGTTAATTATTGTTTATCATCGCTCGCATTACAAGTTTCTTCACTTTATCTGTTGCAACAGCTAAAGTGAAGAAACTTGATCCTCTATATATCATGTTACAAATGCCTGGCTAGCCACGTTGTATACTTTCATTTTTAGGGTTCCGTACCCATTGGGTGCCAACTGAACCCTATTAATAAGTCCGTAGGCTGTATAGCGGGGTGTGTGTTATCTTATCCATTAACCAACCGCCAAGCAACAAAGACAATGAAATTACTAGCATAGAGGCATGCCATCTTCCTCAGGGTTGGCAATACATTTGAGGTCTTAGGATTGCAGTCTTGAGAATTCAAGTGTCTATGGGCCTCGGATTCCACTTACCATCAGGCCTGAGTGCTCTGCTAAAGGGAGTCAGTTGAAACTTTCATAGGGTGTGCAGTTTTATCACCGCTATGACAACCAATAATAAATGTATACTACAATACAATATTAAATAAAAAACCAAAAACCGCCTTCAAAAACGCAAAAAATAACTTCTTTTAAATATGTAGGCACCTACCTAATAGGTTAGTCCAACTGAATTCGGCTTTTTTAGTGAAAATATTGTGGTCGCTACAATTTTAAAAGAAGTTTTTTTTTGCGTTTTCGAAGGCGGTTTTTTGTTTTTTAAAGCATTTATTTTATTTTATACTTTTTAGTGATCATAATACGCTGTTCCTTAGTCCCACTTAGATATGAAACTTTAAGTTAAGAGAAGGCACACGAGCACTTTGGCCACCTGATGGTAAGTGGAATCTGAGACCCATATACGTTTGAATTCTCAAGACTATAATCCTAAGACCTCAAATGCGATGCCAACCTGAGGACTAAGATGGAATGCCTCTATGCTAGTAATTTCACCGGTTGTCTTATCCCCACACCGGAACACAACAATGCGAACACTGTTGCTTGGCGGGTGGTTAATGGATAAGATGGTGGTAGCGATCCGGACGGACCCTGCACAGGGTCCTACCACCACTAAATTGTACACTGTGCCCTTTGTTCTAGTGACAAGGGCATAATTGCCCCTTTAGTCAAATTGTATATTTTGCCCTTGTTCTACTGAAGGTGCGAATTATTAGTGAGTGAGTAAATCAACTGAATTTTTAGGCTTCCGTACCTCAGAAGGAAAAAAACCGGGCAAGAGCATGTCGGACCATGCTCTGTGTAGGGTTCCGTTAAGTACCAAAAACATAAAAATCAACAAGTAATAACTAATTTTCTATTAAATGTCATTTGGTGCCGTCTTAGATTTCAGTAAGTATAAACACTTTAATCGCCTGTGTCTCAAGAACCAATGATGTCTACTTAGCCGTGATAGTTTTCTTTTTAAATTCGTTATAAGCGCTTTCATTTACCTAAGTTTTTTTTTAGATTTTTAGTAGGTATTTGTAGTTTTGGCTGTAGGGGGGGGGGGGACACACTTGACTCTAACAAAAATTAGCACTTTAAAGCCTTCATCGAAAAATTGGTTACACAAACCCGTAATATTTTTAAAAGAACTATCAATGGCACCCCACACTATGGGGTAGACGAGAAAAAAAACATCCCAAGTGACGTGTATTTTTTTTATCATTTTTTTATTTAACCACTTTGTTGGCGTGACTAATATGTATATTCATGCCAAATTACAGCTTTCTAGTACTAGTAGTCTCTGAGCTAGGCTGCGGACGGACGGACGGACGGACGGACATGAAGAAACTATTCTCCCTCCACGCCATTGAAGACGAGGGCCGCGCAGTTTCTGCTTACGCTCTAGACTACGACCAACTTAGCTAACAACCGTTAAAACATAATTTGATAGCGTACCATACAAAATATCATTATTACGATAGTTACTTCAAAGTGACTGTTATGTGACAGAACAATGAAATTCGCAGGGCAATGATACATATAATTCAACTTTCGCCATGTCTCCATGCAATGCGAGTTAATATGACATTTGTAAAACGTGACGACACGCACTCAAATCTCGGTAAGGGGGTGATTCTCTCAACACAGCGTTGCCTCGATCTTATAGGTGAAGTTTTATCCGGCAAGTTTAAGAAGTCCCGTCAGAGCGTACAAACACATTTTAGCGCGTGCCTTCTTAATTAGGCAGCTTTACACGACACTGAACTCGACTCACTGCCTGCTGCCTAATTGAGAAGGCACGCGCTAAAATGTGTTTTGTACGCTCCGACGGGACTTCTTAAACTTGCCAGATAAAACTTCATCTTTGAGATCGACGCAGCGCTGTGTTGAGAGAATCACCACCAAGGGTAGATATTTCTATAATAAGCGCCAGTATTTCATTCTGAGTCTTGGATTTTTTCTATACACAATCGACGTCAAAAAGATCTCTATATTTTTCGCCTTATTACAACGACTTCGACTGTATCTATTTAAGTATGAGTTTTTCTACATAAGCATGTTTTTCGTTGTCTAGTTCCCATAGTCCGTGTGGTTGCCGGGTTAGAATAGTGCCACTCCATGTCTTCCCGTGGATGTCGTAAGAGGCGACTCAGGGAATAAGAGCTTGTAGCATTGTTAGGCGATGGGCTTGCAACCTGTCACTAATACACTAGTAAACTTTTTGGCCTGATTGTGCAAAATGTGGTTACAGAATTATCAACAAGTCTTTTTAGAGTTGTTGGTATTTCTGTAGCTCTGCCTACCCAGCTCTGGGAATGAAGGCGTGATGTTATGTTTGTATGTAGTTCCCATAGTAGCCTAGAGCTTAGTTTGAGACTAGCTCAAATATGTGTGGGATCATCTCCCTTTAACAGCTAAAATGAAAGCAAAACTTAAATACATTCTTGGTTTACAATAGAACAACATTCCATAGCGTCTCTTTACTTTCTCAACCTCGTATCGTATCTTGACAAGTAAGAAAGACACTCGTGTGTGTAAGTAGAATAAAAACTACTTTTCTATCAAATTTTCCATCAGATACGAGGTTGAGAAAGTAAATGGACAATCTTGTCTTACGCCGTTTTATAGGTAGAGCAAAACCGGTTAATATCAACGTAACAGGTCATAGGTTCAATCCCTTATATTAGCACATTCTCGTTCACCTAAGGTAACTAAAGGTAGTATTCCTTACTTCGAAATAATCGTAAAATTTAACGAACTGTTTTATAGTTACGATATATTACGATTAGGGAAAGATAACCGGTTATAACCGAATTTGAGTAAGCAAAAGACGGTTAATTATGATACGGCTAACCTAGTTTTTAGTGAAGCCTGCCGAGTTAGCGGTCCCGGTTTCGATGCTCAGTAATTTAGAGTATTTTTTTCTGAGTCTTGGATGGTGCTAGTTTACTAGAGTTGAATTTAGGACTAGGTTAATTTGTGTAACATTGTCCACTGTCATTTATGTATGATTTTTACTAATATTCAAAGTTTTGATATTTGTTACTAAAAAGATTTCTACGCGGGTGGTTTCGCACGCAAAAGCTAGTATATTATAAAATAAGAAACTGAGCCTATAGCCATGATGCGTTCGTTAACCAGCGTTTCTATTCGTTTTGTTTTTAAACCAATCGCGCCACTGGTAGAGCACGACACGTGACTTTTCGTATTATGTGATCTACCGGTGACGCGATTGGTGGAATAGAAACGCTAGTGAGCGAACGCATCGTAGCTACAGTCTCTGATTGGTTGACTGATCGATCAACGCATTGCCGAAACCACTAGACCTAGGGACGTGAAATTTGGAGGATATATTTCTTGAGATACAATAAAACAAATATTACTGTCAGATGATAAGTCCTCGTAGGGTTTGTTGTGTGAATAGTTAGTGTTTTAGTGTTAGTTTCATCATTATGGCACCTCAAATGTAAATTAAGTTAATAAGTAAGCCCCGCCCGTCGCCCGTGTGGTTGCCGGGTAAGAATAGTGCCACTCCATGTCTTCCCGTGGATGTCGTAAGAGACGACTAAGGGATTTAAGGCTTGTAGTACTCTTAGGCGATGGGCTTGCACTGACACTAATTTATACACTGGTAAACATCTTAGCCTGGTTGTGCAAAATATGGTTATAAGATTACCAACAAGCCCTTTTAGAGTTGTTGGTATTTCTGTAGCTCTGCCTACCCCACTATGGGAATGAAGGCGTGATGTTGTGTATGTATATATGTAAGTAAGCACTAGTGTCTAGGTATGTACCTAACAAGTAGTATTAGATTTTTGAGCGCATCGGTCGCCAACAAACTGTCTCACAGTTTGGCGACATTTAGACTAAGGTACTATGTAAAAATCTATTTACAATAATAATAATATTAAAGATGTTTTTTTAAACTCATTCCCTATGGGGTTACGATAGGGGAGAAGTGGGAAACTAATTTTACGAGTACAAAGTCACGGGTGATATATATATCTTCATACAGAATCACACCTTCAATCCCAGAGTGGGGTAGGCAGAGCTACAGGAATACCAACAACTTAAAGACTTGTATACATTTTGCACAATCAGGCCAAGAAGTTTACTAGTGACAGGTTGCAAGCCCATCGCCTAGCAGTACCTACTACAAGCCCTTATTCCCTTAGTCACCTTTTACGACATCCACGGGAAGACATGGAGTGGCGCTATTCTAATCCGGTAAGCACACGGGGAAAACACACACACACACACAACAACACTCCCAACATACAATTCTCCAATATCATACATAAACAATCGTATTGGCTAGCAATATGAGCATGAATCTTAGACGGTTAGGATAGAAATAGCGGTGGATCTTAAGCACTGACATCTAGTCTAGGCCTATAGGTCAATAGAACCAGTCTTCGCATACTTCCTATTGCATCAATATAAAGGTTGCCTCAGACTGTCTGTCTATCGGCCGATAATGGCCTAACAATTCACCATTTTAGAAAGAATATAAGGAACGTACGTTTGTTGACAACAACGCAAAACGACAACGACTCTCATTGAAGACTAATGTGTATTTTGGCACCGTAAAAGCGTTACGATATCAATCAATCAATCTAAAAGGATGCCGCTTGTAGATAAAATCACTTATAAATTGATTTTAAAGATACTAATTAAGAAATTTAACCCCTGCCCCCTATTTTCCCATCGTAACAATGACACATGACAGGTGACAATTCGGTTTAGTTAACTCGCTGTACACCACTAGGTTTCATATAAGCTGCGCTTTGTACATTGAAATGTCAACTGTCATCTGTCATTCTCAGGTTGGTGAAGCGAGCTGGTCTTCTGTTGGGACCGCTGGTGACAGAAACAGTAAACTTATTTAAAGACAAACAAACAACCGCAAAGGGAAGGCATAAAAAAAAAGAATAAAGCAAAACAAGAGAAAACAAATTAAAAACGCTTAACGACTGAGCACTGGTTCACAAATTTGCATTTTTTTATGAGTGTCTATCATTTTATCGAAACACCTTTCATCAAATGTATAATTTTCATCGAGTTTCATTTATTTTCATCCCACGGCATTTTCGGCTGAAACCATAATGATTTCAGGGTATCTTAAACATCTAACCTAACCTAATTTATGTTTAAGATACCCTGAAAACATTATGGTTTCAAATAGCGTTCGATAAAGTGATAAAATGATGAGTTACCAATTTTTATACACTCAGGAACAATGAAAACGGGTCACTTACTATGGAAATTCTCTACTAAGTGACCCGTTTTCAATGCTCTTGACTATATTTTGTACATTGCACAAACAATTAGAATCAGTTTTTACTGGCCTCCCGAATCCCCAGGTTTTCCCTTGAGGACATTATACCAAAAAGGCATCCTATAGATAATGCAACAAGGTTGCAATTCCAATGTTACTAAAATAATACGAGGGTAAGCCTCCATAATTTTCTTCACAGCCTAAAATGCAGGGACTGCAGTATGGAGTCTTTAAATAATTTTAAGAATGCATTTTTCCTAGTAATTTATAGTAATAATAATAATAATCTCGTGAGACCCAGTGTTCCAAGGGCAATTTAGTCTCGACTTTATTTCAACTACTATAAGGTAAATTTTAATTTGATTGAGTAACTGGACTTTATTCCCTTGCTAGAAGATTCACATTCCTACTCACAAATATCTCTGTGTGTGTGTTTCTTTGTAACTACTTTACTCTGCAACGGCGGGACATTTCTAAAAACGGATTTGGATGACATTTAGAATAGAGATAGCTAATACCCTGGATTAACACATAGGCTACTTTTTATCCCGGAAAATTTAAAAGCTGACGGAATAAAATAAATAAATATCACGGGACAATGTCACACAAGTTGACCTAGTCCCAAACTAAGCTCTAGGCTTGTCCTATGGGTACTAGACAACGATAAACTTACTTAGATAGAGAAATAAATACTTAAATACTTAGAAAACATCCAAGACTCAGGAACAAATACTCGTGCTTATCACACAAATATCTGCCCTTAGCGGGATTTGAACTCGGGACCGGCGGCTTCGGAGGTAGGGTCACAACTAGGCCAACGTGTCGAAATAGCCATTAACGAAGTCCCACGCAACATGGACTGGCGGAAAAACTAATTTGACGCGGGCAAATTCGCAGGCAGAAGCTAGTAACATCCGGGAGTAAAATACTACCTAGTAGACAATAATAAATGATCACATTTAAAGAAATACAAAGTTCTTATACATAGAAAAAAACAAAAAATAAAACACTCGTGCTCATCTCACAAATATTTGCGTTAACCCGGGAATAGAACTCTAGGGCCCTAGCCAAGATGCGTTCGCTAATTAGCGTTTCTATTCGTTTGGTTTTTAAACCAGCCACGTCATTGGTAGATCTCGTGACCTTATCGTGTGACGCGATCTACGAGACCTAACCATTTTACTAGTTCAAAAGGCCTTACGAGGCTATAACAAAACGAATAGAAACGCTAGTCAGCGAACGCATTTTGGCTAGAGCCTCTGGAACGCTAGATTCGTAGGTAAAAGTGAAAAATTATCCTTACTATTTATACACGCAAAAGTTTGTATGTGTGGATTATGGTTGATTTGGATGAAATTTGGAATGGAGATAGCTATAGCCTGGATTAACACATAGGCTACTTTTTATCCCGGAAAATTAAAGTTCCCGAGGGGATAATGACAATCGAAATCTACGTGGACGAAATTGAGGTAAACATGTAGCCCTTAATCACTACATAGTATAAAACAAAGTCGCTTTTTCTGTCCCTATATCCCTATGTATGCTTAAATCTTTAAAACTACGCAACGGATTTTGATGCAGTTTTTTTTTAATAGATAGAGTGATTGAAGAGGAAGGTTTATATGTATAATACTTTAATCCGGAGCGAAGCGAGGGCGGGTTGCTAGTAAATTATATTATGTAACTAGAGAACGCCCGCGACTGCGTACGTGTAGAATTGTTACCCTCTACTCCCCCCATTTTTACCCCTTAGAGATTACATTTCCGAAAATCTCTTAGTGCACCCCTAGGATATCGAAAGTCCATTGCAGCGGTTTTTCCTGTGCGTTGATCGATCGATTAAAAATCGACATATATTTTATTAAATAGACTTGAGTTTTGTTTTGCACGAAAATTTACAAATTACATACATACATACATAACATCACGCCTTAATTCCCAGAGTGGGGTAGGCAGAGCTACAGAAATACCAACAAATCTAAAAAGACTTGTTGATAATTCTGTAACCACATTTTGCACAATCAGGCCAAGATGTTTACCAGTGTATTAGTGACAGGTTGCAAGCCCATCGCCTAACAGCACTACAAGCCCTTAATCCCTTAGTCGCTTCTTACGACATCCACGGGAAGACATGGAGTGGCACTATTCTAACCCGGCAACCACACGGGACAAATTACTCGCTGTTTTATAATCAAGTGTTATTTCAAATTAAAATTACACTGTTACACAACATGGTATTTAAAAATTAAAACAAGGTAAGTTGACGCTCTTAAAAATGTTTTTTCGCTGAAAGCACTTTCGTTAAATAAACCACAGCAACTAAAACAAGATTTTTACAACACAAACTTTTCTGAGTGTATTAACAATCGTTATAAAAGCAAACGGTATGTTTGACGTGAATTTTTAAAATCGTAACTATACATAAAAATATTTATCAAACAATAAACACTACGTTAAACAAGGCGTTAAAAACCTTACCGTTCAAAACAAAACCAATTCGCACAATTAATCCAACAGTGAAACTATGCAAAAAAGGAATTAATTCAAAAGTAAATTCTTTTATTCTTCTGTTAAACTAAACTAAAAACTGATTCTAATTAGTTATGCAATGCACAAAATTAAAATATATATATTTGTCATTTAGTGTCACTGTTGGATGTAACGTGCGAATTAACACAAGAAACCTTAAAACCTCCTATAAACTTTAAAAAGAATCATGCCAGCACAATTCTCTCCAAATACAAATTACAAACTTCAGCGCACCTCTCTAGTGTGCACATTAGAAAAAAAAACTGTATCACTCGAAGCGTACCCCTCCCACGGACGCGAAGCAGGGATGTCCATTTACGCAAAGCGAGGTATATAAACACCGCTAGTATACTGACTTGACATATCGTTGTCTTCAGTTAAAACACGGAATCATTCCAGCAACCAAGCAAGATGTACGCAAAATTCGCTGTAAGTCATTCAAAAGTAAAAAAATACTAACTGTAATTTTGCTAAATAAACTTCTCAAATCTGTTACAACCGAAGCTCAGCTATCAATGGAAAAACATTATCGCGTTTCTGATGTTATCGTTAAAAGTTAAAAATGTGTTTTGTGAATATTAAATATAAAAATACACGCGGTGACGTTTTTACACGAAAAACAATTGTGTCATCTTGTGCATGTAGTTTTAAAGTATTTTTGCCCAAATCAAATGAAAGCATCAAACGGAGATTTCTTTTACTTTTAAATCTCACTTTACCTAATAATTCCATCAATTTACTTATCGCTATTCAATTAAGCACCCTATTATAATCATGTTAAAAAAACTTGATAAGTGCAAGTTAAACTCTATCGTCATTCAAATTAATGAATTATTTAAAGTTAACCCACTAAGCAGCAGCGTTCACATTTATGTGTTCGGTGAAGGAGAAAGGCAGCCAATCAAACGATTAAAATAAAGCATATTCCATCTTAGTCCTCAACGCATTCGCCATCTTGAAATTGATAATATTTATAAAAACCAAAATATAGAGAAACAAAAAAAACGTGATTTTCAGCAGCCAAACTTAACTTAATAATTGTGTTGAGCCTATTTAGTTGTCAATTGGGTCATTCTACTTTTTTACCGACAATACAGCGTCATTTTTCTATATTTTGCGTTTTTCAACTATTGATAATTATGGTTTTAATTTTTGATTTTAAAATACGTTGCGTGAATTTTTATTTGGACTAATTAATGATTATTTCGGTGGCGACAATGTTTTTTTTCTAATGGTGGTTTTTTAGAATATACTGTGACAGAGTGGACGTTTTCAGAGGAGACTAAATTTTGTATTACCACATTTACCACTCTGTCACGCGATTCTATGAAAAACAAACATAAAAAAAACACTGGATAGAGAAAGTGAAAGATTATTTAGTACTTATACATGAATAAGTATGGACGTATATTCAAACACTAAAACATTAATAATCAATATTCTAACTCTAAAATGAGGACAGGTAATTGTCGCTAAAAAAGAAGAATGACCCAATTAACATTGTAATTTACAACAATAATAATGTGATTTATTTGCAACTTACTTAAAGTACAAAAAAGTGAATTTGAATAAGTGTGAATTTATTGTGAATCTTAATTGAATATGAATACTGTTTCCAGCTCCTATCCCTTGTGATCGCGGCCGTCGTGGCCAGCCCTGTACCAGGCGGACATCAGTAAGTACTAAACGCTAACTAAGCGACGACACGTTGGCTTAGTTGGGAGTGACCCTGCCTCCGAAGCCAGCGGTCCCGGGTTCAAATTCCCGGTAAGGGCAGATATTTGTGTGAGAGTATTTGTACCTGAGTCTTGGATGTTTTCTATGTATTTAAGTACTTATTTCTCTATCTAAATATGTTTATCGTTGTCTAGTACCCATAGTACAAGCCTAGAGCCTAGTTTGGGACTAGTTCAATTTGTGTGAGAATGTCCCGGGTTTTTTTTTGTTAAAGTGTCAGTGTATTATTAACCTACAATGAATAACCCAGCTGTATTTCCAATGAAAAGTAAAAAACAACCTTTTCCTCAAATTATTCCGATTGATAATTATCTAGATTCAATTGACTGACTCATACCCTAACCTTAAACGTTATGGTATAAAACATTACATCATCGAAATAAGAGGATATTAACTTAAGTAGCAACTTAACTTAGCAGTTGCAAAGTGAGATGCAAAAAACATTTAACTTTAAAAAATATATATTACAGAGTAATCCGCATTTTCTGTGAGCATCAAGATAGTTTTAAATTATAAAATATCGGCCTATAATCCTGGTCGCGGCACCGTTTTAACTTTAACGCTATTACCTAAATGCCGCTAACTCATTTTGGGGTCTTATTTGTACGAGAATCAGGAAGCATGGCATAGTAAATGTAGAACGAAATTTTATTGGCCGTTAATCGAATGCTAAAGTTAACAAATCGATAAAAAGCCGTTGATTTAAATCATTTACATTCGAAGAAATTATGCATCTGTACTATCTATACTAAAAATATAAACGCAAGTCTGTTTGTTTGTTACGCTGCCACTGCAAAACCGCTGAGCGAAATTTGGTCTGAAGATAACTTGAGCCTAAGACTGGGTACTTCTTATCCCTAAAAATTGGAGTTTACTATGACTAGTAAGTTGTACTTGCCTCCTTCCAATTAGCATAGTTTTGTAACAATGTTTGTTTCATAACTTTTCGTTAATCTCTTTAAACAAAACTTAATGTTAATTTAAGTAAATGTTAACAACATGGTGCGGTAAAGTAATAGCATTAAGTAACCATAACAACGCATAATGATAATTTATAGCCATTTCTCGTTGCTTCATAATATATAATAAGCACGAACACTATAAAATTACTGACCGATTTCTACATAACGTTCGCAAACGCAACTCTACCAGTTTACGTGAGCTTTCGCTTTATTAGCAACTTATAGTGACACGGGCCATGTTTGCTGGTTTGTAGAACGAGTTGACCAACTCACCTACTCATTTAGGCTTCCTTGTGCTCTCAAGCTGGTTTGATACTCTTTCACTGTAGAACAGCTGGATGGATTTGGATGAAAGGACAATGGGCAAAAATGTATGGAATCCAATGGATATAACTCATATACCAAAACATTTTTTTTTTAAGTACAGCAGAGATAATTACGACGACACGCTGGCCTAGTTGGGAGTGACCCTGCCTTCGAAGCTAGGGGTCCTGGGATCAAATCCCGGTAAGGGCAGATATTTGTGTGATGAGCACGAGTATTTGTTCCTGAGTCTTGGATGTTTTCTATATATTTAAGTATATATTTCTCTACATAAGTATGTTTATCGTTGTCTAGTACCCATAGTACAAGCCTAGAGCTTAGTTTGGGACTGGGTCAATTTGTGTGACATTGTCCTGTGATATTATTATTATTATTTTTTGTTCCAATCTGTGTGACCTATCCAACGTTACCACCATGATTAAGGAAGCGGGTACCGAATTGCCCATTGTCCTCTGGAATGGGAATAGATTATAACTAAACATCGGCGAATCGTGGCAATTAGGTAACACTGAGACACGTTTTCAAGTGTCTTTTCATACATACATACATACATAACATCACGCCTTCATTCCCACAGTGGGGTAGGCAGAGCTACAGAAATACCAACAACTCTAAAGACTTACAGATTTCTGTAACCACATTTTGCACTAACAGGCTAAGAGGTTTACCAGTGTATTAGTGACAGATTGCAAGCCCATCGCCTAACAGTACTACAAGCCCTTATTCCCTTAGTCGCCTCTTACGAAATCCACGGGAAGACATGGAGTGGCACTATTCTAACCCGGCAACCACACGGAAAACATAAAAAATAAAAATAAATCGGATTATAGATTACTCTAGATAGGATGGAGGATAAACAATCAATGAAATGGCCGAAGATTCATAATTAAACACACTTTATGAAGTCAAGGCCAATGTATAACATCATAATTATATTAAAATCAATGCAAATAGGAGTTAATTTGAATCGAAATGTGAGTTATTGGGCTTATACGTTGGTTGCATGACATTCAATCTTTCATTACAAGATCACATAAATTGACCATGGCAATTTTTGAAGCTCACCGACGAAAAATTACTAACTTTAAAATCAATTTGTGCAGCGATATAATCTACAAACGGGTCAACCTTTTGGATTTGATATGATAAAGGCGTTATGAAAAATGCGAATATAAAAGATTACGAAATCTCTACATGAAGAAAAGCGATTGAGAAAGTCGATGATCATGTAAGAACGCGATGTGTAAATTCGCTACTATGAAAAAATGCTTTTGACCGGACAGATTTTGTTTAATCTAAACCTGAGGAGACCGTTATTTCCCATAATCTTTTGGTCATAATGTCGTTGTTAACATAATTATTGATAGTCATAACTTTTTAAAATAAATAAATATCACGAGGCAATGTCACACAAATTGACGACGATTGAAGTCCCAAACTAAGAACATACTTAGATAGAGAAATATATACTTAAATACGTAGAAAACATCCAAGACTCAGGAACAAATACTCGTGCTCATTACACAAATATCTGCCCTTACCGGGATTTGACCTGGGACCGGCTGGCTTCGGAGGCAGGGTCACTCCCAACTAGGCCAACGTGTCGTTTTATATCGCTGAATCCGTTAACTTCTTCCAATTTCTTAAATATCTAATGTGAAGATAAGGTTAAGTTAGTTGCCGGATAAAACTTAACCTTTGAGATCGACGCAGCGCTGTGTTGAGAAGTAACAAAAATACTTAGAATAGATAATAGAAATACTTTTCTATTTATACTTTGCTGTCGTCAAAATTCTTCATTATTGCGATTATTGTTAGTATTGACTTACAGCTATCGATGATATTACATTTTTAATATTCCCGCCCTAGCTTATTGAGTGCACAAAAAAAAACAGTTCACGAGGACCCGTGGGGTTCCGTGCGACAATAAATATTAAGCAAAAAACGCCCTTTACTTTCCATTTCGTCCCTATACTATCTCAACCTCGTATCGTATCCAATTGATTAGTACGAAAAGCACTCATGTTCTAAGAAGCATAAAGTCTACTACTATCAAAGTACTCAATCAGATAAGAGCTTGAGAAAGTAAAAGGACGATTTTATTATATTTTCGACAGATGGACAAGCGGAGGTTTAATAATAGGGATCCCTTTGGTACGCCTTGGGTACGGAACCCTTCCAAAGCTTTGTCATACCTTTACATTCCGACTCATAATAAAATCCCAGATATTATTTTGAACGATAGTTCACTCGATTCATTGAGTCTAGAATATTCCCGAAATACATAAATAACATCACGCCTTAATTCCTAGAGTGCGGTAGGCAGAGCTACAGAAATACTGACAACTCTAAAAAGACTTGTGTATAATTCTGTAACAACATTTAACAGCACATGCAGGCTAAGAAGTTTTCTATTGTATTAGTGACAGGTTGCAAGCCCATCGCCTAACAGTACTACAAGCCCTTATTCCCTTAGTCGCCTCTTACGACATCCACGGGAAAACATGGAGTGGCACTATTATAACCCGGCAAATTTTAAAAACATGAGGTGATTCTCTCAACACAGCGCTGCGTCGATCTCAAAGGTGAAGAGTTATCCGGAGCGAACAAAACATTTTAGCGCGTGCGCGTGCGCTAAAATGTTTTGTTCGCTCCGACGGGACTTCTTAAACTTGCCGGATAAAACTTCACCTTTGAGATCGACGCAGCGCTGTGTTGAGAGAATCACCCCAGCATTATGAGTGCAATTGTTATTTAATAATGCCCATATGAACTATTTTTTTCTGCATACACTCTGTTATGAACTCCGATAGGTAGTAAAACAAATTTAGAAACAATATTTGTGAAATGAAATAGGCAGACCACGCACATTAATCGCACTTTTGGAATTATAGTGATCTAATTCAGACGATTTCAGCTTTCGATTTTGAGTCATAAATTTAGTACTATAGAGACCTAAGTCGAAAGTCAACATTATGTGGATTAGGTCACTATAATTCTAAAGATGCGTTTGGTGCGGTTGACGTAAAAGTAACGTAATTTCATTTATTTCATATACATGAAGTTGTTTTATATCACTAGCGGCAATTTAAGTTACCAAATTGTAATATTCTAAAACATATCAATGCATAAAAAATCCACTTTAATAAAAATATATATTTTGTGTTGCATTTCAGTAGCTATTTTAGTTTATATCATTTAATTTTCTAGGTGAATGACAATCAAAGTCAATTAATGACTTTTTATATATTATCTTAATTAAGATAAAGATTAACTACAGAGGTTATTATGTAATAAATAACTATGATAAAACTAATTTGAATCAGCCTATAATAATATGCAGAGTGACGTCGACTTTGTGTCAACGGCACCAAATCGCACTTTTAGAATTATAGTGACCTAATTCAAACATTTTCAGCTTTCGATTTCGAGTCATAAATTTAGTACTATAGAGACCTAAGTCGAAATTCAAAATATTTGGATTAAGTCACTATAATTCTAAAGATGCGAAATGTACGAGGTCTGGAAATAGGTATTCGGAAAAGTGATGAATCTGACTACAGATTACTATCGGGTAAACAATTTTATGTTCTTAGTGGTCCAGCTGACTTTCGCTGTGACCAATAGAACCTAGACTCGTTGAACTTTTTGTACTGACAAGTTTTCGAGAAATATTGGTTTATTTCAGTTGTAAAGAAACGGCTATTAATATCACGAAGGCAAAAAACAATTGAAATACTGTTCAAGTGTTCATATCTACTGAAATCTGGTCAAGTGCGAGTCGGACTCGCGCACCGAGGGTTCCGTACACAATTAACAATGTAAAATTGTATTGAGGGACAATCTTGACTTTGCCGTTGAAAAACTGTTGTCTCCATACATCGACATGGGTCGCGATTAGTTTACCAACTGCAAAAAGTTTTTTTTCAGAGTCGCTAGTTCAAATTAGGTACCTAAAGTATTTCGGATTTGTTCCTTTACTTAAACCCTCCATTGCCAAATTTCAGGATTCTAGGTATATGGTATATACATTAAAATTCCATTGAGAGTGTCGTATTTTTTTTTGTGGCGGAAATGGCTGTATCTTTTTTTAAGTCAACTTAGAAGTTTGTTTCATTCACATCTTCAACGGACTGTAGACTAGAGTGTATGATTTTATTTTCAACTTCACGCGCTCCCGACATACAACAGACGGACGGACGGACAGCAAAGTGATCCTATAAGGGTTCCGTGTTTTCCTTTGGAGGTACGCAGCCCTAAAAACTATGTCAAAAAACAAGAAGAATTACGTAAGTTTCTCTTTCAAACCCCTAATTACAGTTACATAAAGTACCCCCGTGTGGTTGCCGGGTTAGAATAGTGCCACTCCATGTCTTCCCGTGGATGTCGTAAGAGGCGACTAAGGGAATAAGGGCTTGTAGTACTGTTAGGCGATGGGCTTGCAACCTGTCACTAATACACTAGTAAACATCTTGAAATTAATTTTAAACATCTTGCCTGATGTGCAAAATGTGGTTACAGAAATATCAGTAAGTCTTTAGAGTTGTTGGTATTTCTGTAGCTCTGCCTGCCCCACTCTGGGAATGAAGGCGTGATGTTATGTATGTATGTGTATAAAGTACTATTAAAGATTAAACGATATCTTTATAACAACCCTACTGGTTTTCATGAAACCTATCTAAGAACCACACTCATGTTTTGAGACCCTTCATTACGTATCAGTTACATAAATTACAATTTCCCTCCTGTCGCTCTAAAATGACACATAATAGCCATGTATAGGAGGACTAAAGGGATACATTTAATCCCTAGGGAGTAAAACGACATTTTACTCCCTAGGGACCAAAATGTAATTTTACACCGCACCACCGCTACTAAATACTTTTTCTTTTGTAATTTTCCTTTAAAAACCTTGGGAAACCCGTAGTTAGCCAGATAAATGTTGCCTGGAGCCTATGGAGGGCTGGCTGGAACTGGGCATACAACCTCTACCGCCGAGATCTTTGTTTCGGTTATGTTGTCTATGGATAACTTGTTATGTTCTTTGTTTTGTAACCTAACCCAACCAAAACCAACCAAAAGCTGTCTCTTTCTGCATTACAGCCACGGTTAAGAGTAAAAATGATAGCGCTATTAAGTTGTATTCATTAAGTGTCTATGTTAAAACTATTATAATTAAAAGCCACACTTACACATTTAGTCCCATGTCGAACAATGTACTATTATGCTGTGTAAAACACTGTAGAACATATAAACAGAGCCTAACTCGATTTTTAGTGTTGTCTCTGCATTTCAATGACCGTAGGGTGCGAGAACAATGCTTATTTAGTATTATTGTGCGAGTAAGTTAACTGTGTTCCACATTGCATACGAAATCACGTAGAGAGGGTGAGGTTAGTACAAAAATTGGAAATGCAACTGTTTCTCTTAATGGCTAGTCACGTGGTGCCTCACAGAAGACTGGAAATTTTGGTTATGTTTGCACACAAGTTATACTTTAACCTAACGCCGAGCATTCGCATTGTAATTATAGTTCATAGCGACCCGCCAGCGGCTTCGCCTGCTGCAACTTTTTTTCTTGACAATTGTTTTTTTTTATATATAATTTTGTAGACATTATGATGTTCTTCAATATTGTTGTACATTATTTTGTTCTATCGCTAATAGTTTCGGCAGCGCATTCGACGAAAGACATTTTATGACTCATTTTTCTACACCTTCGGTTACATTGTTCAAATTTTACCAAGGATCCCTAATTTTTTTCAAAATGAAATGTAGCCTATGTCAAATTGGAAGAATGTAGCATTCTATTGGTGAAAGAATTTTTTAAATCGGCCCAGTACTTTTTGAGCCTATTCATTACAAACATACAAACATACAAAAATAGGTACAAATCTTTCCTCTTTATAATATTAGTGTAGATTATAGAACTTTCACCAGGAGTTAAGGTGTATTTCGCCAATGTTAAGTTATTTATGGACACGGCAACGGACATATTAGGGAAATAAGTCCATGGATATCTCACGCGAGGACAATTGTTCAGTAAAAGAGTTTCTCTTGTGCAATAAACTCCACGAGCTTCACAGAGGGTCACAGATCCCAATTACCATCCCAATGGCCTTCGACGGTTTATTCCGACTAGTTACATTATTAGTTCCATCGATGGAACTAAATGGACTTTTTTTCCTAGTAAACCAATAGAAACGCTAGCTAGCGAACGTATCTTGACGCCTCTGCCCTTATACCCCTCCGCCTATCCGTTAACCAAACATTAACAATCAGGTCTAGCAATATAATGGATTTAGCCTTTTATTTTTAGTAATTATTATTTTGAACAAATGTGCTTTAGGACAAAAAATACGTATACAAAAAAAACTTATTGCTTAAAAAGAAGTGTATGCTATTCAATATTTTACTTACTAAATACAAATTATAGCACATACAATTATAGACGAAAGAATAGAATTTAGTGGTGGTAGGACCCTGTGCAGGGTCCGTCCGGATCGCTACCACCATCTTAGCCATTAACCACCAGCCAAGCAACAGTGTTCGCATTGTTGTGTTCCGGTGTGGGGATAAGACAACCGGTGAAATTACTAGCATAGACGCATTCCATCTTAGTCCTCAGGGTTGGCAACGCATTTGAGGTCTTAGGATTATAGTCTTGAGAATTAAAATGTCTATGGGTCTCAGATTCCACTTACCATCAGGTGACCTGAGTGCTCGTGTGCCTTCTCCTTAACACAAAAAAAAAACCGCGCGCCGCTCATTTGTAAACTTCTTACTTGATAGAAGGAAACCGTGCTTGATTTAGCTGCCTAGTTTAGTGCTTTGTCACTTTAACGTCATGATTAAATGCTTCATTAATCTGTCAAAGGAGTTAAAACGACAAGGTACAAAACTGTCAAGCTACTATTAACATCAGAAACCCATCAGACAACCATTCCTCGTGTAAGGGAAAGTAAACCGATTTGTATGCGCTTGCGCTGCACAAACGCGTGGAATCGGTAACAACTAGATCGTCACAAACAAAGTGTCACAAGTCCAAATACGTACGAACGAAAACATGCCTTAACAAGTTGTGTTACGGTACACATTTTAATGACATGGATAGTGCGTAATGTTTTTCCTACTGGTAGTTTTGTTTCCAAATTAGTGGAAAGTGAATGAGGCAACTGTTTTGTATGTGTATGGAATATTAAATGTATGGAAATGAACCTGCTCTTTAAAGTGTTGTAATTGAGATAAAGCATGTTTTTATATAGTTTACAAACATTTTGAGGGGTACTGACCGACCATTCAATAGGCCGCGTTTATACTTGCGTTATTGCTGTAAGTTTTGAGACAAAGCTATATGCAAGAATGAGATGCAGATATTTGCCAATCACTCACAGCCCCATACACATAGTCCACATACGGATCCCATAATCGAAAAATTGTTTTTTTTAAAGACCTATCTAATGACACCCCACAACATGGAGAAGCACATCCTTATTTTTCGAACAAACATTTTACCACTTTGTCGGCGTGACTAATATGTACATTCATGCCTGATAAATGCTTTCTAGTATGTACCTACTAAGAGTTTCTGAACTAAACGGCAAATGTCATCTCGAGTGATATTAGAATAAATTGAGGACAAATAAAATTGCTGTTTCTCAAAGATGTTCAAAATTAAACAATAACATCAATTGACATTACAATTTTATCGACCATCCTTTTTCCTTTTAGCAAGCACGTCACCATCCACGTGCCATACAAAGTCCATACGGTGCACCACCATCACGTCTCTAAGGTCCACGTGCCAGTGATCAAAGAGGTCCCAGTGTACAAAGAGATCCACGTCCCAGTGGTGAAACACGTGCCTTATCCTGTGGAGAAGAAGGTGGTGGTGGAGAAACTGGTGCCAATCCACATTCACCAGGAACACAAGGGGTGGGAGGAGGAATCTCACTCTCACGGCTGGAATTGATTAGGCTGCAAGTGTGTTAGTAGACTTAGGTGAGTGTCGCCTTACATTTGCAATGACTTTATTTGTTTTAGCTTTAATAATAATTATTTTTTACTTTATTAACGTATTAACACTATTAGAATGAAAATTTACTGCCAAGACGACACGTTGGCCTAGTTGGTAGTGACCCTGCCTACGAAGCTAGCGGTCCCGGGTTTAAATCCCGGTAAGGGCAGTTCGAGTATTTGTTTGAGCCTTCGATGTTTTCTATGTGTCGATATTAATTTCTCTACGCAAATTTATCGTTGACTAGTACCCATAGTACAAGCCTAGAGCTTAGTTTGGGACTAGGTCAATTTGTGTGAGATTGTCCTCCGACAATTATTTATTTGTTGTTATAGATTTCTAACATAAACAATATTTTGTTCACAGATAGCGTTAAGGAAGATAAAACACATTGTAATCAATGGATGCAAGAAAGTTAAATGCAAAACGAAATAAAAAGCTAAAAAACTGCGACAAAAAATATTGTAGTCTACCATTTTGATTGTCTTTGTCGGACGATGGCAAACTTAATATGTCACGTTTTCATTTACCACCTATTGTTAAAAAATGGTTCTAGATAAGGCAACGACGACGTAAATTTGTATATACATACCACAGGCGGTGATAAAGAAAGCCTATAATCGCATATTTATCGAACTCGGTTTTATCACGGGAATCAAATACCTGCGCTTTGAAACATTATTTGCTTTACCACCCTAGGCATGTAATGTACTATTAAAGTCTAGGGCAGTAAGAACCTGTAAGTAAACTTAAACATAGTATTATTATTGTTGTTGTATAATATTCCAAAATGAGGAGTCTAGACTTTTATTTCGTATTGTCATCAATTTTTACAAAAATCGAGTTACCAATTTACAATGTCATGTTCATGTTTAATTTTAAGAGCCAAAGAAAATAAAAGGAGTTTTTTTACGAGATTCAGAGTATTTTTATTTTTATTTTTTTAGATTAAAAAGGCGTAGCCAAATGGCAAAAAACGGAACCCTTATAGATTCGTCATGTCTGTCTGTCTGTCCGTCCGTATGTCACAGTCACTTTTTTCCGAAACTATAAGAACTACACTGTTGAAACTTGGTAAGTAGATGTATTCTGTGAGCCGCATTAAGATTTTCACACAAAAATAGGAAAAGAACCATAAATTTTGGGGGTTCCCCATACTTAGAACTGAAACTCAAAAAAAATTTTTCATCAAACCCATACGTGTGGAGTATTTATGGATAGGTATTCAAAAATGATATTGAGGTTACTAACATCATTTTTTTCTAAACTGAACAGTTTGCGCGAGAGACACTTAAAAGTGTTGAAATGTGTGTCCCCCTCCCTGTAACTTCTAAAATACATACATAACATCACACCTTCATTCCCAGAGTGGGGTAGGCAGATCAACAGAAACACCAACAACTCTAAACAGCTTGTTGATAATTCAGTAACCACATTTTGCACAATCAGGCTAAGATGTTTACCAGTGTATTAGGCGATGGGCTTGCAACCTTGCAAGCCCATCGCCTAACAGCAACTACTACTAGAAGCCCTCATTCCCTTAGTCGCCTCTTACGACATCCACGGGAAGACATGGAGTGGCACTATTCTAACCCGGCAACCACACGGGCTACTAAAACAAGAGAATGATAGAAGTAAAAAAAATATATGATGTACATTACCATGCAAACTTCCACCGAAAATTGGTTTGAACGAGATCAAGTAAGTAGTTTTTTTTTAATACGTCATAAAAACATTGATCAAAGCTACAACAAACTTTTATATTATGTTACTTGCTGCTACGGAACCCTTCATGGGCGAGTCCGACTCGCACTTGGCCATTTTGTTAACTTAAGTGAAATTACTTTTTGCTGTGGTTTTATTTTTTATTTCATTGTCATGGTTATAAGCGAATAAAGCATACCTTTTCCTATTACGTTACCTCTAGATAAGTTCATTGTCATCTGTTGCCTTTTCTTCTTCAGTTGTTACTTTTTGATCGGTTTGAATTACTTTCTGTAAGAAGCATATAAAAACATAAAAAAATTGCATAAGATACTCGTAAAGTCTGTTTTTTATGTCAAACAAGGCAAGCGAGCACACATCGCTGATAGAACATTTTTTTAACTTTTTGTTACAACTAAAAACGTGTTACCATCTCCACTTTTGTGATTGTTAACGTTACTTTACCCCATTCATAAGCCGATGTACAGTAACACAAACACAGATACAGAAATAGAGAGAAAATGTCTGTCACCTTCTGCCGGTTCTTGTCTAAAGGCTTCATGGTGTTCCAGTAAGCCTTCCAAAAGATCGTGACGTGGGTCAAATCCAGCCGGTGGACTCGCTCCAGCGCCGTAGTGAGACGCCAGCAGTTATTCGGTAATGCCCATGCGATACCTCAAGGGAAAAAATATTAAAGCGCTTATTTATAAACTGCCGTACCTTTTACTCATATGTATGCTAAAAAAAACCGAGTAACAGCATGTACAAACACAAAGTTAGGAGATTCCCAGGAGGCTTATTATGACCATGCCATCGCGTGACTAAACGTGGATAAACAGGAGAGTGAAGGATGCTTTATTCACCGCGATAACCGTTGAGCGCTCTTCTTTGGTCACACAATCAGAAAATTTCAATATGTTACTTTCTAAAATGACTTCACGTAAATTTTTTTGGTGTGTGGCAATAAAAGTTTTCTTATCACTACATACTTAGTATAAAACAAAGTCGCTTGCCGCTGTCTCTTCCTATGTATGCTGAGTTAAAACTTCGCAACAGATTTTAATGCGGTTTTTAATAGATAGATTCAAGAGGTATATAATGTTTACTTTATCTCGAAGCGAGGGTGGGAGCTAGTTCTGTCAAAGGTGTTAAAGCGATAAGTTAGCAAAGTATGCAGCCTATAAGGCCGAATGTACCTGCTAGTTGGGCGATATGGAGTTTTTCCAGCAACTCCTCCATGGCTTCATTTTCATTTGGGTTAATTGGAAAGTTTTTCTGAAAAGCAATAATTGGTATTGTAAAGATAAAAAACCGGGCAAGAGCATGTCGCACCATGCTCAGTGTAGGGTTCCGAAGCTGTTAAGTACCACAAACATAAAATCAACAAGTAAAATTAATTTTCTATTTAAAGTCAATTGGTGCCGTCTTTAGCGCTTTAAAGCTTAATATTTCATAATATTTTTCAATTAGGATTACTAAACTTAATCAAAAAACTGTTTTCACATAATATTTTAGAAATAACTATCCAACGATAACCCACATAAGGTATACGCCAAAATAAAAAATACATCCCCACGTTACGTGTAGGGGAGGTACCCTATTTTTTTTACATTTTATTTTACCACTTTGTTGGCGTGACTAAACTGCATATTCATGCCAAATTACAGCTTTCTAGTGCTAAGAGTCTCTGCGCTAGGATGCGGACGGACGGACGGACGGACGGATGGACATGGCGAAACTATAAGGGGTCCTACTTTGACTACGGAACCCTAAAAACTAGCGAAAAAATATATTGAAGACACGTTAGTCTAGTTGGTAGTGACAATTTGCTAGTTCGTTTTTAAATATAAGTACTTTAATAAGTGTGGTGGTATATTACAAAAATATTCTTTCAACTAACGTTAATGTACTCAAAGATGTATTCCACAGATATTGCATGCCGCCACATGCCCAAGTCGCGCAGGCTCTGGTATATCATTTCAGGTAATATCTGCGTGAAGAACAAGAAAAACTACGTTTATTTTGAACATAAGTAAAGGGATGCAAAAGGGGAAGACGTAAAAATCACTAATATAATGCGTAACGCGACACCACCTTCCTTTTTTTGTTACTGGAACGTAAAAAACATGGTAACAAAAAAGGAACTCTCGACAAATTTGCCCTTAGTCAATAGGCGGTATATCAACTTCAATAGCCAAATCAGATTCAATTCTCTCACTTTATTAGTAAGGTTGCATTTGCTACAGGAGTTTTGTCTGAGATACCGCCACTGTTCTTAGCAGGCCAGAAACCTTTTTTTTCCACAACGGCGTAAATAAAAAACTCTTTTTTTACAAGTCGACAGTGGAAGGGCAAAGCCTAAAGCGATAATGTGCCACTTTTACAGCGTTCTTTAATAAATATTAAAAAGTATCAAACTTTTGTCAAAAAAATGATCGACAGAATAGAGAGTCAGTTTTATAAGCTTTATATCTTACAACAAAAAGTTATAAAGCAAATAAACATATCTTAAACACAAGCATCCGGTAAAATCGTGGAAGCAATGCATGTTGCTATATAAAGTAAAATCATCTATTTAGTAATAAGACTTATCGCCGAATTCCACACTAATAGTCTGGGTTTGTGCTGTGGGAGTCAAAACAACAAAAACATAAGGAGAATTAACGTTTACGAGTATGACAAGAGAAATTGTTATGTAGATATTATATCGAACCGTAATAAACAAAAACTTAAGGTAAAGCGCTATAACAATAAATTAAGGTAAAGGGGTAAAAGCGAATCGCAGGTACAATAATTGTACCTTAAATTTAAGCGTTTGTTACAATTATTGCAACAAACGCTCGTTATGAATTCGACGTATTACACGGAAGTGCTGGTGTCAGCGATATCACCGTAGGTTATTATTATTAACTACCCTATTTATTTATAGAAATTGTTAAGGGGCCGGCACACTACACTGGCAGGTATGTGCTTCCTTACCTATCGTTAATTTTAATCACAACCTGATTTTATGTCCGATATGTGTAGTAAACGCAAAAGTTTAACCTTTTCAACGCTAACGACGGATATTTCCGTTATGGTTGCCAGGGCAAAATAGACCTAAGTAGCTGTCAGGCAAGGTTGACATTAACTCCGGTTTTAAGCTGTCGTTGGCGGGGGTGAGTGACATCTTTTGTGTTGATAAGGTTAAAAATATCGAATATAACTAAATTTTATATGAAATGTCGCTTAGTGGGGCTTGCCGTTTCACTGTCGATTTCAGTGTTAAACAAATATAACAGAATTCAAGCTCACCTCTTTGTAATTACCGAAGTATTTTGGACTTCCACACATGGCGCTGCAGCCGACAAATAACTTGGATAACATGGGAGATGGCGCTCCCATCTGACAAATCTGTGACACTAAACAGGTACATTTTTAAACTTGCGTCATGTCACGTGTCTTGGAAGGTTCTCTAACGTTCGACCGAATTTCATATGCCATTATTTCCTTTGCCCGGATTTTTAGACATTTTATGTGCCATAGTGATCAAATGGTATATTTTCAGTTGACATAACTGTTAGGTGTCATAGCGATACGATTGCCATACGATTTGCCCTATTATCAAGTGTTTTAAAATTGTATGCTATACATTTAAACGCTATAATAATTATTTAAGTCCTAAAACACTTAGAGTGCGTATTATTGCTGGTACGGTTTTTCAAGGCATTTGCTTAGGTGGGTACGAGTTAGCCTCGGGTTGAGGCATGCACGGCTCACCTATTTTGCTCAAATTCGTACGCACTCACGCGCTGTACGCGAGCAGCGGGCGAGCGGCCGAGAGTCGGTCTTTTGACCGTGCTCTAAGGCGAGTACGTGCCTCGCGTAATTTGGACGTGTATCCAAGCGTGCCGTGGGCAGAACGACAAGTTGTCTGTGGGCGAGGCGCGTACAAAGTTGATAAAGTTGCGGAGCCGTTCCACCACCGAGGCAATTTCTTCTTCTTTTTGTTAATAATTCGCCATTTTGAAATGTTGGCAAACGAGCGAAGCGCGTCGTCGTACCTAACGGAGATCTTCCTTAATATATAGGTAGGTTATTATAGAAGTAGTACGTATTCCAGATTTTACCAGTACTTCATTATACCCACTGAACACACTGGTACAGTCTGGGTTCACATTTCCGTAATTATGGTAAATTATTTCTATAGCATATAATATCAGGGATTATGAACATTGCAGAAAGTAAATATTTTAACTTGTTATGGTATCTAAAATTAGGGAGGTTAAACATTATTACATTTATTACATTAGATTATTATGGCACTAAAATATTATTGTACGTTGTGTTATGATACTTATGATCTTAGGGAAATAGCAAGTGAGAATTATGACAAATGAAATTAGTACAAATAAAATTAAGCCAAATTAGGTGATACCGTGTTTAATGTGATTAAGCTGACACCGATAATGGAAATATAACTCTTAATTCAAAAAATCATACGGTTATAAATTGACTGTTCCAAGACGGGTTGGATAGGAAAATAACCTGGATCCATAATTACTAACTTGCAATATGATGGCATCGCTTGTAGCTTGCATCTCACACTGTCTGTGTCGAACAATGACCGCATTGTTATATTCATTTCACGTCTGTCTTAGAAACGTTGACGGAGCCCCGCACGGCGGGGTTCCTATTCTCAGCCAATTTACCCTTCGGGAATTTGAAGTTGCCCAACGAATGTAACCCTACTAGAAACGATGTGGTAACTTTGCAACTCAGGCATTTTGAGATGGCATGTAGGCTACAGACGAAGTGGTAATATTGTGAGTCGTCGAATTGTTGACAGGTGGTTAAACTGTCATACATACATAACGTCACGCCTTTATTCCCAGAGTGGGGTAGGCAGAGCAACAGAATACCAACAACTCTAAACTTGTTGATAATTCTGTAACCACATTTTGCATAGTCAGGCTAAGATGTTTACCAGTGTATTAGTGACAGGTTGCAAGCCCATCGCCTAACAGTACTACAAGCCTTTATTCCCTTAGTCGCCTCTCACGACATCCACGGAAAGACATGGAGTGGCACTATTCTAACCCGGCAACCATACGGTTATCATTGACATGACATTGACATGTTATAGTATTGTCAACGTTACGAGAGCTCTTATTGATAAGTTAAAAAAAAAGTTATAACGGCTTCACGGAGTTGAATAGAAATCCCGGGGCATATTATGAACAGTAAACAACTGCCAAATTCCAACTCCGTTACTTCGGTGAAATATGTAAAAAAGTTATCTGGAGTAACGTTATTTATCTACAATTTGAATATTGGTAACGAAAATTAAAAGCTGACGCAATTCTATCAACAAAATTGAATATATTATTATTTGTTATTTTTGTCAAAAAAATGTTGTGAGTTTCAGTTTGAATAATTATTCGGTTAGCTTTCGTCCTGTTAGCGCTTCGATAACATGGCGTAAAACCAGATACTGATAGGTAACATAGTATGATAGCAATAGATAAGATAGCCGAGAACTATTAACCATTTAAGCCGCCTATACAAAGTAGGTAACCGAAAACGGTGTAATGCTTGCCACATTCGTATTCGTCTTTTAGGTATTCATTGAGCAAGTAATATATTTTTTTAATCAGTGCTTGTTCAGGTTCATTTACGAATGTATTATTATCCGTTAACGGGCGTTTTCCACAAAAATACCTAAAGTTAAGGACAAAAATTAACAACGGTATTTTTTCCATTACGTCACGAAAATTAACTATTACTGCTTTAAGAGAAAAAGTGGCATCTCAGACAAAACTCCTGTAGCAAGTTCAACCATGTTACTAACAGGTGAGGTTTGAATCTGCTATGCTTATTTAATTTTAAATACCGCCTGCTGGCTTATGAGGGCAGTATGTAAGAATATGACAAATTCTCGTAACGTAATGGAACAGTTACCGTTGTTAATTTTTGTCCTTAACTTTAGGTACTTTTTTGGAAAATGCTCGAACACACAAACATAGTAACGAACAACACTCAAACACACTGGAGGGGCGTTCAGTTCAAGAGTAGATCAATCTATGATGATATTTGACAACAAAACCCTAGAAACACTTAAACGTCCTTCACACCTGTTTTTTTGCGCAATTGACGACCTTTTTTCCTGCCGCGACTTTCCCTCAGTTTCCAAGATCTGGCCCTCGGATTAAACCGTCGCTTTTCTTCCATATACCTAATAAAAAGCAAATAATTAGAAAACAACACTGTTGCTATTGCGTAAACTGAACTAAAATGCAGGGATCGTTACCGGTCTGACTACCGGTTTTAAATGAGGTATAACCGGCATTTCGTTATTTATATCGCTAAAGCTCTGATTAGCGGTATAATGAATACCGGTATTCAAATATATTATCGGTTTAGCCAATTGAGAACAATACCTATTTTTGATTCTTTACCCGTAAAAACCATAACCAGTAATACCTGTCAGTGTCAATATACTCGTTTATTAGTTTCTGTAAATGTTTTCAGTGTTATTACAAAAAAATCAGACACGCCTTAGACAAGTCCGAAATTACAATTAATTACAGTCCGATTGACATCTTACTTATCAGGTGCAATGAATAGCGCTATTGAATACTGTAAATAGTGTATACATAGCGATAAAAACAAAAGCGGAATGACAATAATACCTCTAATTCGAATATAGGTATTACTTTTTTAGCGGTAACAATTTGTCAATTTAAATACAGGTAAGTATTGAATAAAACCGGTTTTACAATCCCTGCTGAAATGACAAGATTAACGTTGCAAGTTTTTGATCACCATATTACCTTATCGCTTTTACTCAATAAGCTTTTTTTTGGCAGTCGAACAGATAATAAAATTCACTATATTATAAGTGATCTGACTCAGTTTAACATAAATATTGGCAGGTAGATGGTAAATTAAACAGTACAATAGCCAATAATTCAACATTATTCTAAAGAATGGAAAAAATGCATGAAATTTCCCATTTTGTTACCAAAAATGTGTGAATTTTGGTAATAAAAAAGAAACTTTCCATGCGAATATTTTGAACCACATCAGAATATTATTTGATTATTGCAAAATTTTATTGTATCTATCACTTTTTTTTTTGGAATTGTAATGAGTGGTCATGTTTTATTGAAATAAATCTGATTGATTATATGCTGATAAGGTATTAAAGTGATCGGTGACTTATAACGTAGTGCCGTCAACTAGAACAAAGTACCAAGAATACATAAAACCTCGTCACATTGCTGAAAATTCACCTATTTCCACAATTTTGGCGCTTTCAGGTTTTCATATTAATGATACACTTTATAACTTCACGTAAGTGCTCTGTTTTCGCTTGGACTTAAGAAGACTAAGGCGATCTGACAACAAAAAGACAAAGCTCTTGAATACCTAATTGAAAATAAATTTCACTTTAAAAAAAATAGGGGGCCTCCCATATCATCCCGTGATTTTTCTGCCGTTTTTTGCTCGATATTTATAACGGCCACAGGTAGACTAATAAAGTGTCTAATGTTGTATAGATAATGGTGCGGAACCCCTCGTGTGCGAGTCCAAATCTCTCTTGGCCAGTTCTTCAAGTCCAACAAAAAGTTAGGTACACAAGTGAAGTTAATAGTTGACGGTATTAATAGTCTTGATTTCATGTTACTTCCATCGCAGTCTTTTCAAGGAGTACGTAATGGGGTTGATACAATATTGATAAAAACAACATAACGGACTGCGAATCAAAGTTAAATTTCATCAAGGCTACGGACTTGCCTTTTCAGTTTACAAACGCAATCGTGTTCTAAGTTTTCTAATTATCCGGTTCGTTTTACTAATGATAGGTTCCTTTCCTACCATGATAAAACAATAGATCCCTTTGCAAAACGTTGGCACTTGACTGTTTCAAGTATTTTAAACAAAGTGTAAGGAAACTAGAGCATTTGCTACAAAATTAACGTATAATCAAAACGCGGATGGACGGGGGCAAAAATGTACCAGAGATTCATTAAATATCGACTAAGTTTATCGACATTTTTTTTGGTGACGTAATGGATTGCATTTCTTGCTAAAGTAAGTCGTACCTTTATCTTCTGTCTAAATTATCAGATTTCCATGAAAATACGATATTTTTTCTTGCGTGGCAGTTTTAACCGACTTAAAAACAATGAGGTTCTCAATTGACGACGTCACGTTGGCCTAGTTGAAAGAAACCCTGCCTCTGAAGCCAGCGGTCCCGGGTTTAAATCCCGGTAAGGGCAGATATTTGTGTGATGAGTACGAGTATTTGTTTCTGAGTCTTAGATGTTTTCTATGTGTATTTATTTCTCTAACAAAGTATGTTTATCGTTGTATAGTACCCATAGTACAAGCTTAGAGCTTAGTTTGGGACTAGGTCAATTGGTGTGACATTGTCCCGAGATATTTATTTATTTAATTTGTCAGAATGCTAAAGAATAGTGTTGTACTGAATGTATTGTTATGTAATGTTAATGTAATTTCAATGGTTGTCAAAAGTGACGAGTCCAAAGTTAATGTCAGACACTGGTTGTTTATAGTTGCGGTAGTTTCATGTATAAAATAACAAAGGTTTGCACATAGTTAAAATGTGTTCAATTTGGCCATTCGTTATGATATATACATAGATCATTGAAAGTTGCTTTACATCGATGTCGGTAAACTTAATTGATATTTAATGAATCACTAGCACTGGCAAATTTTTGCTCCCGTCATTCCGGGGTTATAATACTTTCATTTTGTAGTAAAAAATCGAATTTCCTCCAGTATAATTAAACTACATAAAAAAAAATAAAGTTCCCGTTGTCGTAGCAAGGTGTAACTTGTTAAAAATTTTGGTAAGATTAAAAATCCATATCTATAGCACCAATTTTAATAAAACCATCAAAACACTTTACAGGAAAAAAATAAAAAGCCAATCCTAAGCAGGTGGCATACCATCGACCTAATTATACCTTCGAAGGCAGCAACGGTGACCACAGTACCCACAGGTGATTGTGGTGCGGCTGAAGCTCAGGGTATGTTTACTGCTGAATGAAGTATCGGAAGGAACATGAAGTACGTGTTTTGGGCGTGGTCTGCGTTTCATCTTCTTTGGCTTTCTCTTCTGCACCCTTCCTGTCACACGTCTGTAATTTCTTTTTCTCGGCAGCCGCATGTTTCTCTTCCCAAAACGAGCAGCAGTCTTTGGAGCGTTTTTTACTTCTAAATCTAATACGCTGGAGTATGAGGACACAGAATCTCTGGCACGTCTCTTCTCACACTGCTCAAGACTGGACCCAGCTTCTTTATTCTCGTCTTCCTTTTTATCTTTGTCCATTGTGACTGGTAATTTTAAGTATTTTCGTATTGAATGAAAAATTGTTGTTGTTTTCTAAGACCGCGCGATTTGAAATGAAACGTGATGGCGGCTGTCACCGCCTTCGTTTCTTTTTGCTGTTTTGCGGACAGGATTTTGGATAAGTTGAGGTTTTAGTCGCGATTTTAGATTCGGGTTTCTTCTCACTAATTAGCTGGCAAAAAATTTATAGAGCATTTCAGGTGAGAAACACTGTGTCTTCAAAATGTATGAATAGTCAACAAAGAAACATATCAAAAGTAAGGCCGGCCATCTTAAAGCCGAAGATTTTTAATCCGCCTTTTTGTCTATGATATTTGAGGTCTATTCGAAATTCAGAACAATTACGTGCTTAGGAGCTGTTGAAAAAAACTTAGCTCGTTTACAGTGGAGAACAATCCTATTAATGTTTTATATGCGTAAGTTTGTGTGTGTTAGTTTGTTACGATTTCACGCTGCAACGGCTGCATGGATCTGGATGAAATTTGGAGATAGCTCAAACCCTTGATTACCAAAGTTTTTTTTTCATCCCGGAAAAATTAAATGTTCCCGTGGGAATAACGATAATCGAAATCTACGCGGATATACTTGTAGACGTGGCCTGTAGCTAGTCTCACATAAATTATCCTAGGCCCAAACTAAGCTATAGGCTTGTACTAGGGCACTGGATAACAGTAAACATATATTATGTTGCCTCTCTGCTGCTATGTATTTGCGGTTATTTTGGGAGGCCCATTCCATTGAGTTAGAGTCACCGTCTGCCATTTCAACCAAGGTAATTAGCGTTGGCCAAGCAGACGCCATAGTTTCATCAATAGCCTAGTTCACCAATCCATATCATTTCATTAATATAAAATGTGTTCCCATCCTTCTTAAATAGTCTTACTCTAACCGGTGGTTGACCGTGGGAGCATACTTCTACAGTGTGAACTCAGGGACAATCGCCGGGTGGTGTCCCACCACTTTCCTTAATTAAAGTTTTCTTAAGGGCCTCTGTGTTGGCTTCGGCTCCATGAACGCCTTCCAAAGGTCAGGTCCATTGTCCAGTGTTTGGTTAAAACATACTCATATAGACAATAATAAAAAAAGTGTTCCTGGACGGCCCAACCGATTAGCTTTTTTAGGGTTCTGTAGTCAGACTAGGAACTCAGACGCTATGCCGTCCGTATGTCCGTCCGTCCGTTCGTCCATCTGCTTAAAATTCAAGTTACAAGCGTTCGATAACGGGCGTGTCTAGCAGTTTTTTAACAAGAAACCCTTGTAGTTTCGCCATGTCCGTCCGTTCGCAGCTTACTAGTATAAAGGTTTTATTTGCCATGTATTTACAAATCATTCACGCCAACAAAATGGTATATAAAATCTTGAAAAACATTTTTTGTTGGTACTTTTTCTCGTCTACCCCATTTTGGGTGGTCGTTGGATCAGTCTTTCGAAAATATTGCGGGTTGGTGATAACAATTTATCGATTAAGGGATCCTTTTTTAAATATTAACCTTTTAAGTACTAATTATTATTTCAGTCAAGTTTCCCGCCCTCCTCACAAACAAAAAGGTTTTACCATAGAATAAGAACTAAAGGCATAGAAGGAGACTTAAAATGAAGCCTTAGACAATTTCAAAATGAATGTTCAAAGAGTTTATAAAAGAAAACTAGCCGTACACACGGCTAGTTTTCTTGTCAACTCGTGTAAACTGGTCTACATGGTCATATATTATCCTATACAATGTCTGCATACATTAACATAGTGTGTATATGCAGTGTGTGACAGCAACAGTGTACAACCATGATATTTTAGCTTAAACCGTCTCTTTTTGGCACACTGAATCCCAGTAAGACTGTGCATATCAGCTATCTGTATGTTGCCTAATCGCTCCAACGCCTTTAGCTCTTACTCTATGCGTTGTGTCGAATCTCAGTTCAGGCCTGTGTGCTCGTTCACCTTCTCTATGGCATAAAAAACAAACACATAGGTACCTACAACATATATACACAGATACACATACATACAAGGGACATGTGACAAAATAAAAGTAAGTAATAATTTGAAGAAATAGATTTTTAATAATCTCTTCCTGTCAATCATATATACAGTCAATCAAATAAGTTACAACCTACGTTACCTACTCAATCGTAAAATAAATATCTAACTTTATTCCAACACAATAAAACACCCAAATTTTGTAAACTTAAGCCACACCCTTTTTTTTAACGAATACACAACCTTGGACTTGGACGTTTTCCAAAAAAAGTGTACATCCTACAAAATTAAGTAAATTTTTAATTTTTCCATTTCATCACGAAAATTAACGTATCTAAATGTATGGCTAATTTTCGTGACGAAATGGAAAAAGTTATATTTTCTTAACTTTGTCTTTAATACAATGTACATTTTTTTTTGGAAAACGCCCACTTACACTCTGCCCTTTAGTACAAAAGAAGGCAGCTAACCACATAGTTATAGTATATGCATTTTCAATTTAATATTGTTACCAAAAGAGTATAGAATGCTTCGACAACTACGATCGAGTTACCCAGCCGGGATCCTATATTCAGAACGTCTCGTTAAAATTTGACATTTGCTACACACAAAACGAGACGTCACATTTTAACACAGGCTTTGCCAACTTCTTTGGCATCACGGCAGTACCTACTAAGCCTCAGTGTCTGAGTTACAGAGTTGCGTTAAGAAGATAGTCAAGACACGCACAATAATACAATTTGTAAGCACTGGCAGTTTAAACAGAGTAAACTTGTATTAAATAGATATACGACATTGTATTTTCGAGTTGGAGAAGCTCGTATGTATCTCGTTTTTTCACTCGGCTTTAGTTTTAATTTAAAAAGTTTAACAGTTGAATACAAATTTAACTGACAAAATACGATGTAATTATGATATTTCACTACATCTATTCAGGGCCTCTAATCAACTGCGTTATAACGATATCGTTTTTGACACGTTTCCGTATTGTCAACGTTTCGATAACTCTTATGTCATTTACAATAATGGCGACTGTGACATAAACGTGTCAAACACGATAGTTTTAACGCACCTGAATAGAGGCCCAGTAAAAAAAACCAAGGCAAGAGCATGTCGGACCGTGCTCAGTGTACGGTTCCGAAGCCGTCAAGTACTACAAACGTAAAAATCAACAAGTAATAACTAATTTTCTATTTAAAGTCAATTGGTGCCGTCTGAGATGATTTTAGTAGGTATAAACACTTTAATCGCCTGTATCTCAAGAACCAATGATGTCTACTTAGTCGTGATAGTTTTCCTTGTGAGTTCGTTACATGCTCTATCATAAAATTTATTTCAAGTTATTTTTAATACTTTGTTGGCGTTACTAATATGTATATTCATGTTAAATTACAGCTTTCTAGTACTAAGCGTCTTTGAGCTAAGCTGCGGACGGACGGACGGACGGACTTGGCGAAACTATAACGGTTCTTAGTTTGACTACGGAACCCTAAAAACAAACCCTGCCCTCTGATATAATAGTGTCACTGGCCGGCTGTCAATGATTTGCCAAATACCAAAGAATACGGCTAACGGCTTTCTAGTATTAAAGGTCTCTGCGCTAGGCTGCGGACGGACATGGCGACCCTCTAACGGCCGAACCCTTTATTCAAACCGAGGATAGTTATAAGGCTTACTTCGGGTTGAAATTTGACATTTGCCCATACAAAATGTGTCAAATTTTAATCTGAAGTAATCTGTCCGCGGTTTGAATATAGGGTTCGGCCGTTAGTGCATAATAATAGAACCGTAAAACGGGGTAAATAGGGACTACGGGGTAAATATAGACACAACCTAAAATAAGGCATAACTTGATACAAATAAGATCAAGTATTAAATAAAAATAATGTAGGGTGATCGCACCAGTGTTGGACACTTTAAGCTGACAGGCACTAATAATGGACACTTTACTCTTAATTCGAAGATCATAAGGTTATAAATTGATTGTTGCAAAACAAATGAAAAACCTTTATTGTTTGTAAAATAAGAGTCAAGTGTCCATCATTGGACCTTGTCCATTACTGGTTCGATCACCTATGTTCTATTGGAAATTATTTCAGTCTTATAATTACTAATTAGTAACATATGCTTCATTTTAGGTTGTGTTCCTATTTTCTTCGCTTAACGGTATAAGCATTTTGAATTTAATACGATTAACAATAGAGAATGAAATGCTAGAATGCTTTGACTATTGCATTGCAATTAGCCGCCTTCTTTCGTATTACGGCAGTGATAATGTTACAATAAAAAAGAACTACATTCTAAATATCCAAAGCAAATAATTATCCTAACCGTGGGGTAGCGTATGTCATGCCTTGTCCTTATCTGTAATTGTGACATTTGTATCTGACAGAAAGTGACAAACCGTGGCATAATCTACCACACGGTTATTCCACGTTTATAAGTAAGGGGTTTGAGTTTAACACCCGCATAAGGCGATGGCCCAGTGATGGACACGTCTAATTGACACACACCAATAATGGACATTTGATTCTGAATTCACGGGTGATTATGAAATTATTGTTTCAAAATTAATTAACTTCCTTATCTTCATGAAAATAAGAATAAAGTGTTTAACATTGGCCCTTGTCTATAGCTCGTGATATCATAGCTCCATACCTTATTTTGCCTCGATAGCTGTATGGCCATTTTTATTTTTTTCTAAACTTACATTAGATACTTTCATATGATCTAAAATAAATAGTCTGTAAAAAAACCTCTAATAAGTAAAAAATAATAAGTAGTAGCCCTAAGGGCTGATTGTTTGATGAGTAGATACTTAGCTGAACACTGACACTAACTGAACTGACACGTCGGGGACCACTAAGTAGCTGGGGTATTTTATGTTTATGTTATTTCATTTACTTAGCGGTCCCCCGCCGTGTCAGCTTAGTTAGTGTCAGTGTTCAGTTAAGTATCTACTTATCAAACAATCAGCCCTTAGGGCCACTACTCATTATTTTTTATTTTTTAGAGGTTTTTTTTTACAGACTATTTCTTTAGTCGGGGGTTTTTTAAATTACCATTTTTTTATTTCACGCTGTTTAAGCTTCTCCATCTGAGTGTCTGTTTGTGGCACTGTAGCTCCCAATAGAATGAACGGTTTTGAACTCATTTTTTTTTAAATAAAGCTACATTAATCAGGATGGTTCTTAGCAAAATTTCATGAAAATTGGTTGGGCCGTTTAAGAGATATCAGTTCTGAAAGTAGGTGTCACCGTTATTTTAGGGGCTTTTTACCCTCTAAAAGCTTAATATCTCAAAAACAGCTAAAACGATTTTGATGAAAAATGTTTAAGACCCACGGCTAAAAAACCTTCTTTCATTTAAAAAAAACTGCATTCAAATCGGTTCACCCATTTAAGAGCTACGGTGTCACAGACAGACACACACACACACTTACACGTCAAACTTATAACACCCCTCTTTTTGCGTCGGGGGTTAAAAATTAAATGCTATAACATTATAATCACTAATTTCATTTCCATTAGCATGTCAACTGTCGTAAAAATCCAATAGGTACACTTGGACAGGATATTAAGATGGCGTCGAGCGTCCAGTGGCGCCCTTATTAATTTTGTTGTGTTTTCTAATTAATTAAAGTATTTTCTTAACATCTAAGAGTGCTTTACTGTTGTACAAATTAATACACATTATATAGCGAATATGACATAGCTTAACAACAATTGAACTATGAGTGAGCAACTTAACGGAAAAATATAGTCACAACACAACCGCTAGCAGTCAATTATTATAGAAAAAGATTAAATCAATATTTAGTGCCCAAATTATTTATTGAAACAGAATGGTTGAGAGAAAAAATACAACTTAGTAAGACGGCACTCAAAAATAGGTTGAAAAAGATTCATTACTTTCATTAGTTACTTGATAAGAGTTGTTGTACCTAGTAACTAAGCCCGGGTGCATGATTAGCTATAAATTTGAGCGCTTTACTCGCCAACAAACTGGGTAACAGTTTCGCGAGCTTGTAATTATTTAATAACGCGTGAAAGTTGAGTTAAGTTGACTACACGAACGTTAAAGGTTATTAAAATGTGTCATGTATCCTAAATTTTGCGTATTCATTTGCACAACAGTAAAGCACTCTTAGTTTTAAATATAATAGTTTAGTTTATTAGAAAATGCAATAAAGGTAATAAGGGCTCCACTGGCCGCTCGACGCCTCTTAACAAAACGGACAAGTCACCTTCCAATGGGGTCATTATTGGGAAATATTTCTTGATTTTTCAACAATCAAGAAAATCAGTTATTACACTTAAACTCCCTTAACAGTTGCGTCCTTCATTATGTCAATAATTACCGAAGTGTAAATTGTATTTTTTTTTTTTTTAGTCGACGTCTTCATCACGGAGCCCTGGCACCTGACTATTCCTCATGACGAAACAAAGGGACTCATAAGCGGCGTACAGCACCCCGTACTTGACGTTGTCGGTGTAACCTGCAAATAACAAACACTCTACATACATACATACCTACGTAACGTCACGCCTTCATTCCCAAAGTGGGGTAGGCAGAGCTACTAAACTACCAACAACTCTAAAAAGACTTGTTGATAATTCTATAACCACATTTTGCATAATTAGGCCAAGATGTTTACGAGTGTATTAGTGACAGGTTGCAAGCCCATCGCCTAACAGTACTACAAGCCCTTATTCCCTTAGTCGCCTCTTACGACATCCACGGGAACACATGGAGTGGCACTATTCTAACCCGGCAACCACACGGGATACACACTATACGTGTTACAAAATAATACGTAAAAAAGAAATTAAGAAAGTAGTGTCAACCCTAGAATACTGTATACCTAAGATACTGAACTGACGTTATTTAATAAGGGTTGACACTGATTTGTAATTTCTTTTTTACGGATTATTTTGTAACACGTTGTATAATGAATTGTTATTGTTGTGTTGTTATTGATTTGTTGTTATAGTTGTTGTTGTTTGTTGTTGTTGTTATTTTAATGGTGCGAAACTTTGGTGCCGGTGACGTCATTTTGACGCAAATTCACAAATAGGACGTTTTTATATTAACCATATTGCGACTCCCCACTGATTCTTAATAATGCTATAATGATCTTGTAAATATTTAAATAATGACAAAGATGATATGAACAAAATATTTTAGTGGTATCGGAGTATGCAGAACGTATAAAATTTTAACACAAACATTCCAACTTCTTCCTTATTTACAAACATACATTCAGGACAACATAATTCTCCGCCAGTTATACAAAAAATGGTTGCAGGTCGTAATCTCTATAACCGCACAGAGCAAATATTGTTCAAAGTCGGACTTTCTTCATTTAAATAGATGTCTTCTAATGATAAAGACTTTAAAAAATATTCTATGTGGAACTACAATATCGCGTACCTAACTAACAAATTCAATAAGTTGCAAAATGTGCCTTACTGACTGTTAAGGAGTATACCGACGAATTTCAAATTAAAAATCATCCACGTAAATATACCATGGCCTAGGCCATCGACGCTGTACACATCATAAATATTTTGACTTATATGCCTAAGAACGTCCTGCTACTAAATTTCACCTCCGATAACGGGGGTCCAATTATATTATAGCTTTTAAAGTAAGAAAGCAATTCTGGTTACGCCACAACTAGCAGAAAGCTTAATATTAAATTCTTTATTTGTATTTTTGCGCGCTCGTTGATTGTCTCAATATGATCAGGTATTTAACTGTTCGTAATGTTGGTAATCCTGCGTTTTGCCTATGATGCGTAGCGAGCGCCCTCTAGTCTTAACAAAATCCACCGCGACGGAAGACCTCGAATCTCGTCTCCGTCTTCTTTTAATTGTTCCCGGCCGGGTTGTGGTGTGAAATACAGCAAGGATCTTCAGGAGAGCTGGCATTACTCGCGGGTAAGTACCTGTTCGCTATTTTGACCTTTTACGAGGGCGAAACCACAGTTGTTTTGATTTTACCGAACCAGTGCATCGCATGAAGGCGCTTTCTGCTAGCTTAGGTTGATTTCGAAGGGTATAAGCTGGTGGCGTCTCCATAAATTATTTGATCCACCGAACCGGATTGAATTCGGTACTTTGTAAATTGTGTTATCGAATAGTGACCATTTCGTCTGTAACAAGTATTAATCAAATAGCGACCTTATTACGAAAGCCATATGATTTACCCGAGCCGCACATTCTATCTTGGTAAACATTGTGTTGGCAAAATTTTAAATCTGGAATGTTCCTTGCTTGAAATTTATAATGCCTAATGATAATTAATTTCACGCTAATACTAAGTTATAGTTACCCCGGATTTGGTAAATACGGGTTTTATATTCATCACGTTATTACCAACAAATTAACGGTACTTGTGCATGATTAAACTTCTACCGCGTAGGGTACTGGCGTTCACAAAGTAGGTAGGTGGTCGAAGTAAAATAATTACTTTTATTTAACTAACAATTCCTTTATGTAAGTATTTCATTGCTCAGGTGTGGTAATATAAAATAATTATTAGCACACACTATAATAGGTACAGACACAGTAAGTTATTCTGGGTTGAGTTTGTTATACCTAAACAAAGTAATGTATACCTACGACTGTAAATTGTAGTTTATAGGTATTTCACCAATTAAATAATTCATCTGATTAATTTGTGAACCTACTCGTAGAATCTGACACTACCTATAAACATGCATCGAACAGAAAGTTCCTACCGGGAATATTAATTTAATGCTACTACTACCTAGGTAAAATTTAAATAAAATTGTTTATTTTATTGCTGCATTTGCTTAGGCAGTACGCCGTTAGCGGTTTGTTAAAAAAAATAGTTTGCTAAGGTTATAAAGCATAAGTTGTTTGCTTTTTAATTAATATACTTACGAGTCTAGTCGAGACGGTAGGTACCTACTTGAACAGGGGACCTACTCGTACTTGTGCAATCTAAAGATTTGTTTTAATAGTTGAAGCATAAGTTATTTGCTTTTTTAATTATTAGGTACTTATACCACGTGGTTAGGGACTCAAATAAGGGTACCTATCTACTTATTGCATTGTTTAAAGATTTAGATTCAATATTTAAACCATAAGTTATTTGGTTTAATTGTCACTTACACTTAGGTACTTAAATAAGGGTATCTACTTATAGTGTTCTAAAGATTTAGGTTTAAGATTGGAAAACATAAGTTATTTGTTGTTTCACTATTACTTATACTTAAATAGGGGTACCTATTTACCTCGTTCTGACCAGTTCTAATAGAACTGGTCAGAACGCTGGCTTAAGTTATTTGCCTTTTTATTATTACTCGTCTTGGTAAGTGCTTAACTAAGGGCACCTTACCGTTTTGTCTACATAGTATCGGTAGCTAGGTATTTAGCCGCGCGGCGGCGCTTAGCTTGTTCGTCCGCGCCGTTCGCCATCGCGCATTTGTTGTTATCGCGGTTATTATTTATGCGCCAAACATCGCTGCGTCGTTTCTATTAAACGTATTAAGCTTAAGGTTTTCAACATCTTAATATTTTATGTTGTATTTATAGGCGTAGTGTCGATAGCAGAGCTATTTATAATCAAATTTATTGATTTATGAGTAAAACTATGGCTACTGAAAGGAAGCTTAAGCTTGCGGAGGGCAAACGCTCTCAATGTTTTTTACGTATGCAATCTATTTACGACCTACTTCCAACATTGGAAGATCAAGCAGTTTATAGACAATTTATTTCTCAAGCTCGTATGATCGACCAATTAAGGGCAGAGTTTGTAGACTTAATGGATAATATCAATTTATTTAATCTGGAAATAAAGCCAGACTACGTAGTTAATTATCAATCGATGAACGCGTTTGATGATCTTTATTGCGATGTAAAGTGTAGATTAACTAAAATCGATGCACCTACGTCGAGCGTATCGACTATAAAGAGTGAATCGTCTCATGTTTGTAGGGACGAGTCAATTAAGATCCCGAGAATCGAACTTCCGAGTTCGAGGGACATTCAAAACTTTCCTTTCTTTTATGAAACATTTAAAAGAGTTATTCATGAAAATAATAAACTCACTGATTCAGAGCGTGTTCATTATTTGTTTAGTCATCTCACGGGCAAGGCTAAATCTATTTGCGCGGGTATTATTCCTGCCGCGGAAAATTATAAAACGGTTTGGGATGCATTAATTGCGAAATATCATGATAAACGTGCGTTAGCTACGTCTTACTTGAACCAATTGTTTTCTATGAAGCCCGTCAACGGTCCTTCGGCAATTAATTTAGAAAAGGTCATAGATAAATTTGCTGCTACTATTTCAGCAATAAAACAACTTAAAATCAGTGAATTGAGCGAGTTTATTTTTGTTCATCTGGGTCTAAAGTTATTAGATTCGGATACCGCTAAAAGTTTTGAAATGTCGATTCGTGATTCGGAGACTATGCCTGTATATGAGGATTTTGTTCGATTCGTTCGAGAGCAAGTAAAGATTTTACATCGAACGTCACAACGGTCGTCCATTAAGCCGGATAGTACTCCGGCGGGGGGTAGCGCCGGCGGCGGCGGTAGCGGGGGCCGCGCCCCCCTGCCTCGCGCACCGCACGCATACGTCAGCACGCAAGCGCAGCCTGCTTCTAGTCCGTGCGCCATGTGTAGTAGTCCTGAACACTCGCAACTTTATAGTTGCAACCAATTTTTGAAACTCGCACCTTATGAAAGGTTTAACTATATTAAGCAGAATCAATTGTGCATTAACTGTCTTAGTACACAACACACGGCATCGAAATGTCATTCTAGAAAATCTTGTAGAAAATGTAATGGCAAACATCATTCTTTGCTGCATTTTAATTCATCGCAGCAAAGGCAAGTGCCCCATAGCGAAGACTCGAGCGCTACTGCTAGTGTTAGTAACAATAGTACTAAACGTTTGTTAGCTACCAGCAGCAAACCTTTTGAGGTCAGCACTGAAGATGACAGTGCTTCAAGCTCGAAACAAGTGCCCGTATGCACATTATCGGCAACCGGACGTATCAAATCGCCTGTGACTGAAATTCTTGCAACTGCCAAGGTCCTGGTAGTCGGTCGTAATGGGAAGGATAAGATGGTGAGATGCCTGTTAGATCCCGGTTCTCAGAAACATTATATTACTTCTAAATGCAGCCAAACTCTAGGCTTGACTATCGAACGCGGTTCCATGGCAACGGTTAAGGGCATAGGCGGAGCGACTCAACCTGTTCGAGGTAGAGTAACTATCACATTTAAATCACGCTTTGACTCTAGTTTGCCATATACAATTGAGGCTCTGGTGTTAGATGAAATCACCTCTCAATTGCCAATTTGCCACGTTGATGTATCATCTGGGGGCATGTTCGATGATGTTCCATTAGCAGATGACACCTGGGCTATTCCAGGTCAAATTGATCTTCTTTTAGGAGTAAAGTTGTTCGCTGAAATGCTAATGCCAGGGAAGGTTATAAACCAACCTGGCTTACCTGACTCTTTAGAAACGGCATTAGGATATATTGTCTTAGGCGACGCGCCAGTTTTAGCTCCGCCCTTTGGCTCTACCGTGGGTTACTGCTCTACCTACGACATTGAAAATTTAGTAAAAAGATTCTGGGAAGTTGAAGACTTGGGCGAGGACGTAATGCTTAGCGCGGAAGAAAAACAGGCTGAAGAAATATATAAGGCAACTGTCAAACGCCTCCCAGATGGACGGTACCAAGTAGCTCTTTCGTTTAAATCGCCTCCCAGCAATCTAGGTGATTCGTACAAGTCTGCGGAACGCAGATTTTTAGCATTGGAGCGGAAGTTCGCCGCCCAGCCGAAAATAAAAGTTTTATATGATGAGGTTATAAAGGAACACATAGACAAAAACTACTTATCTGAAGTGTCTGAGGAGCATTCAACCAATACTTTCCACATTCCGCACCATCCTGTCTGCTGCTTTACTAAACTGACCACAAGATTGAGAGTTGTGCTTGATGCTAGTGCTGCGTCTTCCAGCGGTTTCTCGTTAAATGATGTGCTCCACGCAGGACCAAGTCTTCAGGCAGACTTGTTTTGTATATTACTAAATATGCGTCTTTTTGAAATCGCTATTACTGCGGACGTCCGACAGATGTATCTTTGTATAGATGTCCGCGAGACAGATCGCTCGTACCAGCGAATTGTAGATTCGACCCCAATTCGCCGTTGAAGATTTATCAATACAATCGGGTTGCATTTGGGTTACGTTGTAGTCCGTTTTTGGCTCTACGGACAGTTAAGGAATTGGTAGCCAATGAAGGAGACAACTTCCCAGTAGCGAAGGAAATAGCTTCGCGGGATATATATATGGATGATATCGCCAGCTCGATTATGAATGAATCTCAAGCTGTCACGGCTGCGAAACAACTGATAGAGCTTTTTCAAAGTGGTGGTTTTCAATTAGCCAAATGGTCTTCCAACTCAGCGCTTGTTTTGGATAATATCCCAAAGGAATTGCATTTGTCACAAAGCGTAGCATTTGATGATGCGACTATACTCAAAATACTAGGGTTACGTTGGTACCCTTCTGATGATGTTTTTGGATTCGAGGTCAGTCCGGATGAGCGGCCTTGTACCAAACGTAACATTTTGTCTTCGGTAGCACGGTTATTTGACGTGCTGGGTCTTGTGGCACCGATAATTGTATTCGCCAAGCTTCTAATTAAAGAGCTATGGCTTCAACAAATTGATTGGGATGAAATGCCTCCGGAGCATATAGCGGGTCAGTGGCAACAGTTTCAAACTGAATTGCCATTGATCTCAAAATTAAGGTTTCCAAACCATCTTGGTGTCGTAGAATCGTGTTCGGTAACCGTTCTGGGTTTCGCCGATGCTAGTGAAAAGGCTTATGGTGGTATGGTATACGTTTATGTAACATGCTCAAATAAGGAGCCCTCCATACAGCTAGTCTGCGCGAAATCGAAGGTCGCGCCGTTGAAGATTGTTTCCTTAGCACGACTTGAATTATGCGCTTCATTGTTGTTGTCTCAACTAATGAAAAGGGTTCTGGATACTTATACATCTAGATACCCCATTGATTCAGTTCTGGCTTTCTCGGACTCTACGGTGGCTCTCTGTTGGATTCACTCATCGCCACATCGGTGGCAGACCTTTGTGGCAAACCGAGTGGCAAAGATACAAGAAAACTTGTCGAGCAGTCACTTCTTTCATATCAAGGGCACGGAAAATCCAAGTGACTGCCTATCCAGAGGACTGATGCCAGCACAATTGATAGATCACCCTCTTTGGTTACACGGTCCTCCCTGGGTAAGCTTACCTAAATGCGAATGGCCTGTTACGCCTTTCCAAGTAGACGACGACGAAGCTCCAGAAGCCAAATCAGTTTCGCTAGTGGCCAGAGAGGATGCCACTGAAAATATCTTATACGAAATGTCTCGTCGATTTTCTACATGGAGCAAGTATGTGAGAAGCGTTGTATACGTTTTGAAATTTATGAAGAAACTGCCAAAGGGCCCTATTACGGCCGATGATCTGGTCGTAGCTGAATCAAGGATTTTACTTGCATTACAATTGGTTTATTTTGGCCAAGATATGGCCAACTTAGCTGCTGACAAGCCTTGTTCTAACGTAATGTCCAGGCTCAAACCGTTTTTGGAGAATGGGCTGATACGTGTTGGTGGTCGTTTGACTAATTCAAATGAGACTTACGATTACAAACATCCGGTGCTATTGCCTCGTCGCGATCATATTATTGATTTGCTCATTGATTATTATCATCAACGCAACTTTCACACTGGTCCAGAGACTTTAATGTCAATATTGCGACACCGATACTGGATTATTTCGGCTCGACGGATCATACGTAAAAGGATTCACCTATGTAATTTCTGTTTCCGGACAAAACCTCACGCCACGCATCCAATGATGGCAGATTTACCTGCGTTAAGAGTAAATCAAGTGGAGAAAGCTTTCGTCCATACCGGTTGCGACTATGCCGGTCCTTTATATTACACTCCTATACGGCGAAGAGGTGTGAGGACTCAGAAGGCGTATTTATGTCTCTTTACATGTCTTACGACACGGGCGATTCATGTCGAAATTGCTTCGGACTTAAGCACAAGCAGTTTTCTATCTGCCTTTAAAAGATTTCTTTCAAGACGTGGGCCAGTCAAGTATATGTACTCCGATAACGGCACAAACTTCATTGGCACCCGAAGTTACTTGAAGGAAATATACGAGTTTCTGTCCAACGAATATCGACAGGTATGGGAACACGAATTGGCAGATAACCATATAACATGGAAGCTTATCCCACCAAGTGCCCCTCACTTTGGTGGATGCTGGGAAAGCAACGTCAAATGTGTGAAAACGCATCTTTTCCGTACAATTGGTAAACAAATATTGTCGTATGAAGAACTATCTACAGTTCTAACGCAGATTGAAGCGTTATTGAATTCGCGTCCGTTGTCAGTGCTCAGTTCTGATCCTACAGAGCCTGCTGCTCTAACTCCGGCCCATTTTTTAAACACCACCCCACTTAAGTTTCTTCCGTCGACGCCTGTAGTAGATACATCTGATCATCTTTTGCAAAGATTTCAACTTTTAGATAAATTAACACAATCTTTTTGGAAGAGGTGGCGTGATGAATATTTGCACACATTACAAGTTCGCCAGAAATGGAATACTCCTACTCAGCCTGTCAAGGAAGGAACAATCGTAGTCATTATGCAGGAAAACATTATGCCTTTACAGTGGCCTTTAGGTCTTATTGTCAAGCTTTTTACTGGGAAGGACGGTATTGCCCGGGTAGCCTTGGTAAAAACCAAAAATGGCATTTTTAAGAGGCCCTTAGTTAAGTTATGTCCTCTTCCAATGCAATAACTAATGCACACATGCAGTTATTTCATAAACTTAAGTTTAGTTTAATATAGTTAAGGCTTTTAATTTTATTAGACGTAAGAGTCACCTACTGATAACACAATTTATTTTCAATTTCGTTTCTTTGAAAGACCATCCTTTCAAGGTCGGGGGAAATGGTTACGCCACAACTAGCAGAAAGCTTAATATTGAATTCTTTATTTGTATTTTTGCGCGCTCGTTGATTGTCTCAATATGATCAGGTATTTAACTGTTCGTAATGTTGGTAATCCTGCGTTTTGCCTATGATGCGTAGCGAGCGCCCTCTAGTCTTAACAAAATCCACCGCGACGGAAGACCTCGAATCTCGTCTCCGTCTTCTTTTAATTGTTCCCGGCCGGGTTGTGGTGTGAAATACAGCAAGGATCTTCAGGAGAGCTGGCATTACTCGCGGGTAAGTACCTGTTCGCTATTTTGACCTTTTACGAGGGCGAAACCACAGTTGTTTTGATTTTACCGAACCAGTGCATCGCATGAAGGCGCTTTCTGCTAGCTAAGGTTGATTTCGAAGGGTATAAGCTGGTGGCGTCTCCAAATTCAATACATATCTTTTCCAGCTTAACTGTACTTTGTGTGTAGTGCTGTTAGGCGATGGGCTTGCAACCTGTCACTAATACACTGGTAAACATCTTGGCCTGATTGTGCAAAATGTGGTTACAGAATTATAAACAAGTCTTTACAGAGTTGATGGTGTTTCTTTAGCTCTGCCGACCCCACTCTAGTAAAGGCGTGATGTTATGTGTGTATGTTCTTTTGTTAATCTGTCTTTATGAGAACAATGGGCTAGGTTATCGCTGCTTCCTTGTGAGTATAATGGATTTACCTGTGATAGACCAGCCACGGTACAGACCCTTCGGCCCCTCATGGAGCCATGTGTTCCATATGCAATCACTGATGCGCCGGCAAGTTATAGGGTTTTGTGCGGATCTAGCGAACATCTGAAGTTCTGTGCCAGCATGTCGCTAAAATAAAAACTCGACGCATGTAATAAAAATCTGAGCAATCTTATCTCACACTTATTGTCAGTGTGGTGTCAAAAAATACCGGGCAAGAGCATGTCGGACCATGCTCAGTATAGGTTTCCGAAGTCGGTGCCTACTACGAACATAAAAATGAACAAGTCATAATATTTTTTTAACTTGTAATATTTTTGAAAGACCTATCCAACGATACCCTACACTATAGGATAGACAAGAAAAAATAAATACATCCCCACGTTACCCCTCAGTCCACTTGGCTCCTATGCTTTCAATCCCGTGGGATCGTATTATATTATTATTTCCGCTTGGCTCACATATTTATGGGATCGAAAAACACTTGCGTTTTTCATGGTAACAAGCTTCCACTTAAATCCCATAATTATACGGCAGAATCAAAATATACTTGTTTCGTAGTTTTGGTTCCCATGGGATCCTAGGACACAATATTCTTTTCAACGTTTAAAATACAAAATGTCTATTTTGCGTTGCCAACCATGACGGATACATCCGTAAATGGCGTTGAAAAGGTCAATGTGTGTGTGTATGTGTGTGCGTGTGTGGACGCCCGTGTGAGCGTGTGTGCGTACGTTTGTGTGCAAGTGACGTGTGTGTGTGTGCAAGCTTGCGCGCATAGCGCTCACGATCCTATGGGAGCGTAGGATTCAGGAGCGAAGAGAAATTATTTATCTCATGTTCCCATAGGATATTAGGATAGAGGAACCAAAAGGAATTGATTATCTTTTGATCACAGGGAATCGGATATAGGAGCCAAAGAGGAATACGAATTTCATTATGATCCCAAAACATACACACAAAACTACTTATATACTTACAGACATGCACACACACACATGCAAACACAGACGAATATCAATACACATACCCGCAAAACACACAGACACACACACATACACACACAAGAACACACGCATGTACACAAACGCACAACATACGTGTAAGCTCACGCAAACAAATGCAAGAACACGTTCGTAAGTTCATACTCCTGTAAGTATGGAAAAAAAATATTATACTTCAATCACATGGGACCAAAAACGAAAAAAAATGTTGGCTCCAATCCCGTGGGAGCTAGATGGAAAAAAAAATATACTTCAATCCTATGGGAGCCAAGAGGAAAAATAGATATACTATGATACCGTGGGATCGAAAGCATGGGAGCCAAGTGGAATGAGGGCACGTTACGTGTAAGGGAGGTACCCAAATTTATTTTTACATTTTTTTATACCACTTTATTGGCGTGACTAATATGCATATTCATGCCAAATTACAGCTTTCTAGTATTAAAGGTCTGCGCTAGGCTACGGACGGACGGACATGGCAAAACTAAGGGTTTTGACTACGAAACCCTAAAAATTTATAATTTTTTTTTGTATTCCATGATAATCAATGTCACCTGAAGCAGAATCCGCTATCAGTAGAACAAAAACCCTATGGTTGCTATTTCACAATTGTTCAAAGTTACTATTTAACTTTTTTAATGTTTCGAGGTTCAGGCCAGTGCATGAAATAAACAAAATAAGCACGTCTAATTTTTGTATGAGACGATCATTATGGTAGAGAAAAAGTATCGACACAGCTATAATATTTCAAAATTATTTTCAACCATGCCTAAGAACGTCCAGGGCCTCTATTCAGGTGCGTTAAAACGATATCGTGTTTGACACGTTTAAGAATCGTTTATGTCACATTCGCCATTATTGTAAATGACATAAGAGTTATCAAAACGTTGACAATACGGAAACAGGTCAAAAACGATATCGTTATAACGCAGTTGAAGAGAGGCCCAGGTCAAAAACGATATCGTTATAACGCAGTTGAATAGAGGCCCAGCTAGCAATTTGCACCTCCAATAATGGGTTCTAACAATGACATAAGAGTTATCAAGACGTTGACAATAGGGAAACACGTCAAAGACGATATCGTTATTACCGTGTAGAATCCCAGCCCAGCTTCTTCACTTAAGTTTTAAAGTTCAAGACTCAAGAACAAAATACTCGCGCTCTTCACAAAAATATTTTCCCATTCCGGGAATTGAACCCGGCATCGCTAGCTTTAGGCAGAAGAAGCTTATAAAGTATATTATTCATGCCCGTGTGGTGGTCGGGTTGGAATAGTGCCACTCCATGTCTTCCCGTGGATGTGCAGGGTCCGTCCGTCGCCAAGCAGCAGTGTTCTCATAGATATGTTCCGGCGTGGGGATAAGATACCGGTGAAATTACTAGCATAGAGGCATGGTCTCAGATTCCACTTACCATCAGGTGGCCTAGGCCTCTATTCTACTGCGTTATAACGATATCGCGCTTAACGTGTTTTAGAATCGTTTATGTCACAGTCGCCATTATTGTAAATGACATAAGAGTTATCAAAACGTTGACAATAAGGAAACAGGGCTGGAATTCTACAAGGTAATAACGATATCGATTTTGACCTGTTTCCGTATTGTCAACGTTTTGATAACTCTTATGTCATTTACAATAATGGCGACTGTGACATAAACGATTCTTAAACGTGTCAAACACGATATCATTTTAACGCACCTGAATAGAGGCCCAGGTCAAAGACGATATCGTTATTACCGTGTAGAATCCCAGCCCTGAGTGCTCGTGTGCCTTCTCCTTAGCATTAAAAAAAATGTCGTAAGAGGCGACTAAGGGAATAAGGGCTCGTAGTACTGTTAGGCGATGGGCTTGCAACCTGTCACTAATACACTGGAAAACTTTTTTGCCTGTTTGTGCAAAATGTGGTTACAGAATTACCAACAACTCTTTTTGTAGATTAGTTCCTGATTCGTCGGATTCCTGATTCGCCGGATTCTTGTTTCGCCGGATTCGTGTTTCGTCGGATTCTTGTTTCGTCGGAAATATTAATATACAATAAAATCACTTTAGTAAAGGAAATACATATGTAGTTATATTTATTATTGTAGTATGAATTACTATTTTGTTGCCACTATCGGACATAACTTAAATTACCTACTTAGGAATGGATTCGATTCATATTTTAAAAGAAATTACGATTTTCCTTTTAATATCCATATTATAATAATATTCAGTCACTAGGTACAAAACCATTTAAACAATTTAACAATTCTATAACTGTTATTCTTTCTTAGATGTAGTCATTGGCTATGGTCAGGAAGTAGTTAGTTTTGATGTTTAAACATTCTTTATCTGTTAAATAAATATTTGTATTAATGAACTGAAAAGTCTGCCTTTTATTTAATAGATAGGTAAAAGGAAGCCGCGATATTTCTATAGTTTTCCTTAAACGAAAAAATCCGACATAACAAGAATCCGGCGAATCAGGAATCCGGCGAAACAAGAATCCAGCGAAACAAGAATCCGGGGAAACAGGAACTAATCTTTGTAGTTGTTGGTATTTCTGTAGCTCAGCAAACCACACTGAAGGCGTGTTATGAATGTATGTAATTAGGTGCATGTCGACTTTAAAATAGACTGTTAGCAACTTTGTTTTTATATAGATTGCCTTAGAAACACTTACCTCACTTGTTAGCACTAACTTAGTGGCTAAGATCGAAGGCCGTATTTGGGAACTGATTAATAATAACACATATTGTTTTCCAATTAACTTTTATGTCTAGCGACCCGCCCTCGCTTCACTCGGGGTTAAAGTAAACCTTCCTCCTTTTAACGCTTTTGTTTCTTTTTTTTTTTTCTGTAAATATATTCTTGGAAAGGAAAACGTAAATCATAAAAATCGGACAACGTTTAACCCTTTGAACGCCAACGACCACTAAAGTGGTCATGAGCTGTCGCCCCTACAACGCCACCGACACTTATATAGATCACAGGTACAGTTAAAAAGAAACATTATTTCGTACGGACTAAGTTACATTTTGCATAACTTTTAATGTTTGGCGTGTGAGTGATTTCAAAAGGTTAAACGTAATTCAAGTCACAATAAACTTAACCAGAATATTTAGAGTCTTGGCTGTACATCGCTTTAGACTATCTGGCACCTGTGTATTTGTTAAGATGGGTACGAATTAGATCAGCCTCGGGTTGAGGTACGCATGGCTCACCTATTTTGCTCAAATTCATACGCGCTCACGGGCCGTGAGCCGTCGAGAGTCGGTCTTTTGATCTCGGTGTGCGTGCCTCGCGTAATTTGAACGTGTATCCGAGCGTGCCGCGGGTAGAACGACAAGTTGTAACTTATCTATGGGCAAGGCGCGTACAAATTTGATAAAGTTGCTGAGTCGTTCCACCACCAAAGGGAGTTTCTTCATCTTTTTGTTAATAATTCGGTTAATTGTGACAAACGCAGCCACGGCTGTCATCGAGTCCGGCGCCATTTTGAAATGTCGGCTCGCGGCGAGCACTCTGCCTCACCCGCGTATGTTTATGTGCAACAATTTGGCTCGCGAGCAGCTCGCCGCGCGGGGCGAGCATGCCTCAGGCTGAGCCGCTCAGATTCGTACCCAGATTTGCGCCAGGGCATCTATTCCACAATAGCGAGTTTATTATAAAGCCGGCAGCACACTTGTTATTCCTCTGGTATTGTGGGTGTCTATGCGTCGTGGTAATCATTTACCATCAGCTGATCCGCTTGCTCGCCTGCTTCCTATTCACATATATTTAAGAAGTATTTTTAAGGCAAGTAATAAGGCCGAGCACGCTGCCACGGGTCAATTTTTAACGTAAAAGAAGTAAGGTTTAAAATAAAAGTGTGTTATGTGTGATTTGAGCCTTTCGGGGCAGTGGTCCAACTGCTTTGTCCAACTGATCAATAATTTTTCATTTGGTTATCTAATTTCAGGCTCGACGGAGCTCCGCTTGCGCGGAGCTTTTTTCTCTGGGTGGTTGGGCCCTTCGGGCCTGCTGAAGAACTTACACAATCTAAACCTACCTCATATTTATGTTGCTAATTTTGATCAGTTGGACAGAGCAGTTACTGAGTCCTGAGTCGTTTTATTACTAAGCAAATTAATCTCCGGGTGGCTGTCATTTTAATAATTTCATGCAACACAACAAATATAGTAAAAAAAACACTGGAAAAATAACATGAAAACAAGATTAGATTGGCAGTGTACTCGGCCCACTGATGGTAAGTGGATTCTGAGACCCATAGACATTTGAAATCTCAAGACTGTAATCTTAAGACCTTAAATGCGACGGCAAGCCTGAGGGCTAAGATGGAATACCCCTATGCTAGTAATCTCACCGGTTGTCTTATCCTCAAACATATCAATAAAACTAAAAGATCACATTTAACAATGTTTTATTAAACATATTATATCACTTAATAACACACTAAACGTCATACCTACCCACGAACGTATAATTTTTTAACAATGTTTACGTCAGCAAATTTCGAGTTACCTTTGTTATTTTAACTTTAAACGTTAGTATACCCAAGCATGCGGCGTTTATTATTAAACTCGTGATTTACACCCATAGTGTACAGTTCAAAGTGTACTTTGTACAACATGCACATTTTTATAAATGTTTTATTCAAATTACCAATTTGAACTGCGAAGTATGTAACCACAAAGCCTCTAATCCACATGGTTAAAATATATCTAGCTTTCGAAACCGTATTGCTTTTATACGGTACGGCCCTACTGCTATGTTAATAAGAGCTACTGTAACGCTAACAATATGACAACGATATAGTTTAGAGAAGGTGAAATAAAGGCCTAATTTAATAAGTAAAACATTGTTAGCTTATTTTAACTTTAAGACGCCGCGCAATTTCTCAAATTCGCAAATCATAACGGTTATTATAGGTACAACATAACATAACAGAAACCAAATTAACCTTTTCAACGCTATGTCAAATGCAAAAGACGTTACTCATACGCCAATGACAACTTAAACACAGAGCTAATGTCAACCTTACTACGAAGATACTCAGGTCTATTTTGCGCTGCCAACCATGACTGAAATTTCAGTCATTGACGTTGAAAAGGTTAAAACCTGTCAAAATTCAAGATAGAAGAGGGATAGAGACATTATGGCTACTACAACGGTACCAGGCAGCTTTTTTAACAACATTTAGCCTCTGCTCAACGATCTCAACATAATATATTAAACACACGTATTTAATCATCTATTCTGTCCATTCACTTACACGGGCAATTCACTGAGCAATCAATAGTACTCGTACGTCTGACTCTTTTACACCTAATTAGGGCAAGACGGCTAATGACGGGCAATTATTGCACCACTGCCCTAGCGAGCAATTTTTAACGCATTCACTGCCCCCGACGCATATATACGTTTTCGTTCCTTTCACCCAGTGCCTTGATTGCACAGACGCGTTTATAAATAGTCACTCTCAACCTATGCCTTCAACGCATATCCAGGAAAAGAGGGTAGCAGTGAATGCGTTAACGGCAATTTATAGCCGGCAATCTATTGACATCTCGTTCTATCACGAGAGGGCGTCAAATAAGGGGCCGGCTACACAACATTTTCCGCGCAATGTGTGCCGGCAACTATGTGCGTCTTGGTCTAGCATACGCAGTAAGAGTAAGAGGGCAATAGGACACAAATTGCGGCGAAAAGACCGTGTACCAGCCATGTAACGTTTTTCTATTCTATCGCTTAAATTGTATGCAATGACAGTTTGTCGTAACGCACGAGAATGTCATCCGATACATTTTGAGTGATAGAAAAGAAAAACGTTAGGCGCGTTAGCATTTTGGCTAGGTTCACAGAACAGATGGCCCACCGACACGGCACAGCCCAAAAACATAATGTCGGTAACATGAGCCCAATGCGACATCTCGCCTAGTTGTTGAAACTCAAGCTGTAGTGGGAAGTGTTCTAAAACAATGACCTATAATTAAGGACAAAAATTAACAACGGTATCTTTTCCCTTTTGGTGACTAAGGTCTATAAGTAAAAATGAATACCTATGTAGGTATAAAAATGACTAGAAGGTAATTAATTGGAGAGAAGGATTTATTGACTACTAGCGGCCCGCTAGCGGCTTCGCCCCGCTGCAAATTTCTGACTTTCCCGGAAATTATTCAAACTTTACTCGGCATAAAAACCATCCTTGGACTTCAACGAACATTTAAAAAAAAGAAATGGTAAAATTGGTCCAGGCGTTGTTGAGTTATGCGATTACCAACACATTTTGCGATTAATTTTATATTATAAGAAGTATAAAAATGCTGACATTCAAATACGTAATTACTTGAAATTAGTTAGTGTAGACGGAGCTACGCTACCGCGGAGCTCCTATTTCTGGGTGGTTTGGCCCTCCAGGCCTGCTGTAAAACTGACATAACCTAAACCAACCTACGTATTTAACTGTCGGCATTTTTACGCTCAGTCAATAAACATTTCTCCCCAATTTTCTTTCTAGTCATTTTTTTACCTAGTCATTTTTACTTATAGACCTTAGTCGCCAAAATGAACTTTTCCAATACGTCACGAAAATTAACTATTACTGCTTTAAGAGAAATAGTGGCATCTCAGATAAAAATCCTGTAGCAAGTTCAACCATATTACTAACAGGTGAGGTTTGAATCTGCTATGATTATTTAATTTTTAATACCGCCTCTTGGCTTATGAGGGCAGTATATAAATATATGACTAAATTTCGTGACGTAATGGAAAAATTATCGTTGTTAATTTTTGTGCTTAAAGATAGGTATTTTTTTCGGAATACGCCCAGTGTTTTAGTAGCTCCTCGATACTGCTCTGCTAATACAAAATGCGGTATTTCTGACAAAAATTCTGTAGCAAATGCAACCTTAATATAAACAATATAGGATTGAATCTGCTTTGGCCATTGAATTTGAGATACTGCTTATTGGCTCAGGACGGCAGAATAGCTGCCAATATGATCCGACATGCAAAAAGTTGCCGAATTAGATCGGCGGGTCGGCTTTGGCGTGTATTGCGCTTAAGAAAGATCCTGTTTCAATTCATCAATTAACCAGCAAGTTTGTATGATCCTGTTAGACCGTATCAACAACATTACACGTGTATTCCAAATTTGTAGCTCACGTCGAGGCAACTATGCTTTAGTAGAGTGGTGGAACCAGCGTTGTATTTTACAGAAAAAAAGTTATTCATATGTTTTGCATCGATATTCCCTCCGTATGTTGATTCAGAGTTCTTTATTGGTGCTTACAGCGAAGTGTTCAACATTGGCGCCATCACTCTAGTACCTAACTCCGCCTGAAGGGTAAACTTAAACACGTCGGTTAATAATTCATCATTGAGATGCCTTTTTGGCATGGGGAAGGCAAGACGTGGGTTCATATTCTACACTGTAAACCATATTGCTAGCCAAAGGCAATATGGCACCCAGTTAGAACAGGCGTAAAGTTACCCAAGACTGCATTGCCAACCCTAAGGACTAGCTAAGAGATAATCCGAAACAAAACTCATTCAGTTCCCGCACGCCGCGCGTTTTCCTCCCTTAAAAACTGACACACAACTTCATAAGTGGTAAACGCCATTATGCTCGTAACTTGTGCTTTATACATCGTTATAGTCCATCCCCGAAACAGTCCTATAGGGCCTTCCTTCTTAATTGCTTTGAGTAGACAATCAATGAGGTTATGGCAGCGGATTAGTTTTTTCGTGGCCTTTGGCCTGTCTCCAGTTGGGTCGTCCTGGTGACTCTGCAATAGGGAATATGCATGTTGGTACGTGGCATACTCAACAGTTTTGTTATTCTCTTAAAAACCCCATCTTTCAAGTCTACAGAGGAATTATTAACCGGCGAGTGAAAGCTGGACGTAGCGTACAAATGTAAGGCACTAGTCCCACCGCCGTCGATGAGCGTGAAGCGAGCAGAGCCAGCGATCGACTATTAATATACGCGCTTTTATTGTCACGGTATATATATTTTATAGATAACCGCTTCCACGCCCTTGGTGACACTAGTGCCTGAGAGCATGCGTTGTCAAGTGCTTAAGCATCGCTCGTGTAAGCTCGCTCGATCGATCCCAATATAAACAGTAATTCTTCAAGGCATATCGCACGGCTTGCATGTGTGCGTGCCTTGAATATACGCGTCGCGAGCCACCACAACAAACTCAACAGGTCGGACTGAGCCGGTTAAGGGCTTGTTTACGGAGACGCGGGGCGTTGCGCGGCGCTTCGAGCGTTTTTTTTTCCGTTTACAGAGATGCGGTGCATGCAGAGGCTCGTCATCACGAGCAAACACGAACATAGCTGTACGATACTTTAACAATGCGAGGCCTGAAGCGATGCGTGGTGCGGGGCGTTGAGAGTGGCAGGTATCGCCGTTATTGACGCGTGCAACGCGGCAATTTCATCCGCGGGCTCCGCCACAGGTAATGCTGTATTTGAAGCAAACGCTTAAGAAACCGTTTCTCCGTAAACGCTTTCATATAACGTAATACGCTTGAATTTTGTACAGACCGCGACACCTAACGCTATGCGCAACGCCTCTCGATAAAAAAGTCTTTATGGAGACACCCCGTCGCTGCGTTTGCTTGCGTGTGACGCGCATTGACGCAACTATCTCCCAAACGGCAATAGGTAACAGAAACTCCCAAAGTGCCAGAGACGAAGTACTTCTCTACACTATGATCGAACGAGTGACCGATAAGAAGCTGTTTTTAAGAGAATAACACTTCTGGCAATTAGATTTGGTAAAGGCATCTTATTTGGTATACAGCTTAGGCAAAAGCAAGAGAAGAAGGCATGGTGTCGTCACAAAACACTAAAATAATGCAAGACGCCACACCTACATTCGCAAGCACCACACACAGCTGTAAAAGAATGGCATATTGGACTAAAGAGCGATAGAATTAGATTAATATCTAACATCGTTGTGTAAGTAACACGGCAAAATAAGTCGCAGTAATGACGAGAAATATGATAGGACGCGTATATGCCATCGTGTTACTCGCTCAAACACGTGTTGACTGATCGGTGGCGACCAAACAACTGACTCGGATTAGGCGCTCAGGGCCTATGTTATGGCGCGCCCGCGCACCTGATCGCATATCTTCTTCTTTTTGTTTTCATCTTAAGCTGGGTACGAATCTGAGCGGCTCAGCCTGAGGCATGCTCGCCCTGCGCAGCGAGCTGCTCGCTTGTTGCACATAAATATGCGCGGGTGAGGCAGCGTGCTTGACGCGAGCCGACATTTCAAAATGGCGTCGGACACGATGACAGCCGCGGCTGCGTTTATCATAATTCACCGAATTATTAACAAAAAGAAGAAGATATCGCCTCGGTGGTGGACTCCACCACCGAGGCGATATCTTCTTCGTAGAACGGCTCAGCAACTTTATCAAATTTGTACGCCCTCACCCACAAACAAGTTAGAATTGTCGTTCTTCCCGCGGCACGCTCGGATACACGTCCAAATTACGCGAGGCACGCACACCGAGGCGCTTTTGAGCACGATCGGCGGCTCGCCGCGCGCCGCTCGCCCGCTGCTCGCGGACAGCGCGTGAGCGCGTACGAATTTGAGCAAAATGGGTGAGCCGTACGTGCCTCAACCCGAGGCTGCTCTAATTCGTACCCCCCTTAAGGCATACAACTTAAATTAACATTACACATAAAAAATACGAAATATCGACGACACGCTAGCCTAGTTGGGAGTGACCCTGCCTTCAAAGCAGGGGTCCTGGGTTTAAATCCGGGTAAGGGCAGATATTTGTGTGATGAGCACGAGTATTTGTTTCCTGAGTCTTGGATGTTTAGTAGGGTACAACCTTAGTACGTATTGTGGTATTCTGGATAGGAAATATGCATGATTACATGCAGTTTTAATGCAGTCTATAAATTATTCACTTTTATTCAGAAAACACGGTCAGTAACAAAATTCTCGCTAGTTTTTCAAAAAGTACCAAAAATAAAAGTCTGTTCTGATTACAATATGGCCCATAAAATGAAGCTTAAAAAAACTATAAATAGATTTCCAAATTTTGAGCACGGATATGTGCTTAAAGCCTCCGATAGGAAACATTGTCCGTGCGGAAACATAAAGCCAACCCTTTTGAATCTTATGTGGGCGGTGTCATAACGCTGAAAATGGACTGAATGGCTTATAGAAGAGGATGGTGAGGCTGTGTCTAATTGTTTTGCTTGACTTGGCAGGGGCACTTTCATGCCCCCAGATAATATGTAGCCTCTCAGAAAACGATTATCATATTTAGCATTCTAGAAATTTAAAATATAGTGGTATTTTCAAATAACGCATTATGATTCCATTTTATAATCACGCAGTTAAAACCTAAGATAGTTTCATGTTTTTGAATATTGGGTACAATAAACACTGAAATCATATTCCCTATTGTAAAATGTAACTTCTGATGTTGAAAATGTTAGTCATGACTACAAATACTTACAAAGATTTGAATATCAACGCAAAAAGGTTGGCTAGATCTGAAATGTTCGATTGACAATGAAATAGATGACTTTGACACATCTGTCGTAGTTTATTTGGTCTTGAATTAGATTTTCAAGTTTAGATACTTAATAAATAAAAATAAATAAATAATCACAGGACAATGTCACGCAGATTGACCTAGTCCCAAACTAAACTCTAGGCTTGTACTATGAGTACCTACTAGATAACAATAAACTAACTTATATAGAGAAATATATACTTAAATATATGTAGAAAACATCCAAGACTCAGGAACAAATATTTGCGCTCATCACACAAATATCTGCCCTTACCGGGATTTGAACCCAGGACCGCTGGCTTCAGAGGCAGGGTCACTCCCAACTAGGCCAACGTGTCGTCGTGTGTTATGCTTAAAATACCATTGCCTCGATTCTTCAGGCCAACTTGCACTTGTTTCTACTTTTGACAAACTTTTCTTACTTGTCACTGGCTTGAAGAGGTCAATATGGCACCATTTTTACACGTTTAAATTGAACTCGTAATAATCGAAACGAAAAGAAATCCAAGGAATTTTTTGGGCACGTTTTAGTGACTTAATATTGATTTATCGATACACTATGATGTCGATATTTTTATATAACTGCTAATCATCTACTAGTATAAAGAGGTTCGACGTTATTTAGTAATTTTAAATAGACATTTTCATGCTTTATTAGTGGTAAACAGCTTAGCCTGATTGTACAAAACGTGGTCACAGAATTATCAACAAATTTTGTTGTTGTTAATTCTGTAGCTCTGCCTACCCCACTCTGGAAATGAAGGCATGACATTATATGCATGTATTACCGACCACGATAAAAAATATATTATTTGCATATCTACTTGGAAAAGCATTTACAAACCAAAAAATGTACACCTTTTTATTTGTTAATGGTTTTTGTTCAAAGACAACAAACATCATATATTATTTGTAAACCACATCAGATCTTGACATTAATATCGATATTATTATTTCCCGCAAAACTACATCACTAAAGCTTTCGTGCCCCGAGAATTCTCAGGGCAGGGCTGAGATTCTATTACACGGTAAAAAATATATTTGCCTTTGACGTGTTTCCCTATTGTCAACTCTTATTTTTTATTTTGTTTTTATGTTAAGGAGAAAGCACACGAGCACTCAGGCCACCTCATGACCTCCATGGAGTCTGAGACCAATAGAAATTTTAATTCTCAAGACTATAATCCTAAGACCTCAAATGCGTTGCCAACCCCGAGGACTAAGATGGAAGACGCTAGTAATTTCACCGGTTGTCTTATCCCCACACCGGAACACAACAATGCGAACACTGTTGCTTGGCGGGTGGTTAATGGATAAGATGGTGGTAGCGATCCGGACGAACCCTACACAGGGTCCTACCACCACTAAATGTTATGGATGTTGTCATTTATATACTTGACAGAATTAGAATTAAAATAATTAAACATGCCAAACACTATATCGTTTTATCCCAGTGGAATAGAGGCCCAGGTGAACAAGGCTGAGATAAATCTAGCGACACATTGCTTGAAGACAGTGGTAATTTCTTACGAGGAAACGAAGCACCATACATACGGTTCTTATTCCTTTCCCTGCTTCGGCAGGCAGGCTACTATTATAGAAATTACTTGAACGCATTCATAACATCTTACGTACTGTTAGGCTCATGCTCGTAGTTCGAGATCGCACTGCAATATTTGTGACAAGTTGCAAGCCCATCGCCTAACAGCACAATCGTTATAATTACAATCGTTTAAAAATCGCTGCATATGGATGTCAATGGGCGTTTTCCAAAAAAGCACCTATAGTTAAGGACAAAAATGAGCAACGGTAATTTTTTCATTTCGTCACGAAAATTAATCATATATTTACGAGTATATACTGCCCTCATAAGCCAATAGGTGGTATTTCAAAATAAATAAGCATAGCAGATTCAAACCTCACCTGTTAGTAATATGGTCGAACTTGCTACAGGGGTTTTGTCTGAGATGCCACTATTTCTCTTAAAGCAGTAATGGTAAATTTTCTTGACGTAATGGAACAGTTACCGTTGTTATATTTTGTCCTTAAAGATGGGTATTTTTTTTGGAAAACGCCCCGATACTAGCAGAAGTGCTCGCGTCAAACCAGGAATTGATAATAAGTGGGATCTGTAACCCTAGAACTTCAATCTAAAGGTTGCTCTCCTAAGACCGCAAATGCGTTGCCAACCCTGAGGACTAAGATGGATTTTTTTTTATGTTTTGGAGAAGGCACACGAGCACTCAGGCCACCTGATGGTAAGTGGAATCTGAGACCCATATACATTTTGAATTCTGAAGACTATAATCCTAAGACCTCAAATGCGTCGCCAACCCTGAGGACTAAGATGGAATGCCTCTATGCTAGTAATTTTACCGGTTGTCTTATCCCCACACCGGGACACAACAATGTGAACACTGTTGCTTGGCGGGTAGTTAATGGTTAAGATGGTGGTAGCTATCCGGACAGACCCTGCACAGGGTCCTACCACCACTAAATGCTACCAATTTCACCGGGGATAACCCCGGGTGTCTATCATTTCATCGAAACACCTTTCATCGAACTTCATGTCATCGAACGCTATTTTGTGCAGAACCCATAATGTTTAGTTGGGAGTGATCCTGCCTCCGGAGCCAGCGGTCCTGGGTTCAAATCCCGGTAAGCGCAGATATTTGTGTCATGTGCGTGAATGCTTGTTCCTGAGCCTTGGATGTTTTTAATGTATTTCTTTATATAAGTATGTTTATCATTGTCTAGTACCCATAGTACAAGCCTAAAGCTTAGTTTGGGACTAGGTCAATATGTTTGAGATTGTCCTGTGATATTTATTTATTTATTAATTTTATCTTAAACATCTAACCTAACCTTACTTACTTAATTAATGTTTAAGTTACCCTGGGCCGAGATTCTACATGGTAAAAACGATATCGCTTTTGAAACGTTTCCGTATTGTCAACGTTTTGATAAATCTTATGTCATTTACAATAATGGCGACTGTGACATAAATGATTCTTAAACGTGTGAAAAACGATATCGTTGTAACGCACCTGAATAGAGGCCCTGAAGACATTACGGTTTCAGCAGAAAATAGCGTTCGATGAAATGAAATTCGATGAAATGATGAGTTACCCTTATCCCCACATCGGAACAACAATGTGAATGCTTGGCGGTAGGTTTAAAGATGACGTGGACGAACTTTGCCCAAGGTTCCACCAGTGTATACCGATGACGTGACAAGATTAAAGTGGTCACTCGAACTATGCATTAACCACGCGGAAACTAAAATGTAAGCAGTTGCGCAAATTATTGTCGATAAGTCGTTTTGTATCCATTTCCTAAGTTATCTCTTATCCGTTATAAAGTAACAGTAATCACTTTGCTCTAACTCTCGATGTTATGTTTGTAGTTCTGTCAAACCTTATTGCAGAAAGACCAAAGAAGGTGGTTGAATGAGTAAGCCTCCTTTTTGGGTATTGCGGCAGAGTAATAGGCATTTTTTTTTTGTAATTGAAATATTTATTTTACAGGTAATATATTAATAAGCAGAGGTCGGACAAATGTGTCTCATTACTCGCAACAATGTGGATATGACTCCTATTTTAATTAATCAAATACATTATATTAATTTATTTCGTACCTGAACTTTAATCTAACTAGATCCTTGCAGGGCCTCTATTCAGGTGCGTTAAAACGATATCGTGTTTGACACGTATAAGAATCGTTTATGTCACAGTCGCCATTATTGTAAATGACATAAGAGTTATCAAAACGTTGACAATACGGAAACAGGTCAAAAACGATACGGTTATTGCCTTGTAGAATTTCAGCCCTGGATGGTTATAAATAAGTTTGCTCCATTAATATCCGTGGATTGCGAAAGGAGCTTTCACCTCATAAGTTTCTTTTAGCCGTGAAAAGTAATAATTTAACCACGGAAAAATGATTAAAATACCCGTTTATTTGCTTTAATAAATATACACAATAACAAATTTTTGTATCATTTATTTATTAATTATTACTGCTTTGGAAGAGGATCAAAATTATTTTTAGGGTTGATAATCAATTAATGTAATTTAATTTGTTTAATTAAAATCTATGGAGTCATGTCCACATTATGCGAGTAATGACGCCCATTAATAGTCCGATCTCTGATAATAAGTGCAAAAAAAAACATGTGGCTAACCCATTATAGACTAGCGCTTTCGTTTTTCAACTCTAAATGTAGAGGACAATAAAGCACAAATTTTATATAGTCTTTTAATGAAAAGTCAAAATATTATTTTATAATCAAACAATTCAGCCTATGATGGGTTTATGAACCGTATGCCTCAAAAAAGGTTAAAGCAGCATACCGTCCCTGTACTATCTCAACCTCGTATCGTACCTAATTGATTATAAGGAAAAGCACTCGTGTTCTAAGAACAATGAAGACTAATTTTCCATCAAACTATTCGATCATTTAAGACGTTGAGAAAGTAAAGGATACGTCGCTGGCGAATAACCTCGTAATACATATTTTAGTGACATTGCAAATGCAACTTTGTTTCGTATCATGTTCACAAGTCTAACAAAACAAGTCCGAGTCCGAGGGTTGAGGAGGTTCTATTACAGGGGTACCTTTTATTTCATCGAAAAGCTTTTAAAGACACGGCCACTAGCCACTCCGGCCATGCGGTTCGACGACATTGTTCGACTGAACAATCTTTCTATCTTAAACAACGTGTTACAAAATAATCCGTAAAAAATAAATTACGAAAGTAGTGTCAACCCTAGTATACTGTATACTTAAGATACTGAACTGGGCCTCTATTCAACTGCGTTATAACGATATCGTTTTTGACCTGTTTCCGTATTGTCAACGTTTTGATAACTCTTATGTCATTTACAATAATGGCGACTGTGACATAAACGATTCTTAAACGTGTCAAAAACGATATCGTTATTTACCTTGTAGAATTCCAGCCCTGACGTTATTTAATAAGGGTTGACACTACTCTTGTAATTTCTTTTTTAACGGATTATTTTGTAACACGTTGTATATACCCTCAATCCCTATTTCCCTTGGTCACGGCATCATGCATGAACGACTGGACCGCTTTCGCTTATTCTTTTTTTGTTGCGTTCGTTATCGCCAGAAGGATTTTATGAAAGAAAAAAAATGTAAATGCCACCGGGAAATTCACAAATTTGTCGGGTAGATACTTTCAAAATCAAATTGTCCATAGTCGACGGAGCTCCTATTTTCAGATGGTTTTGACCCTCCGGGCCAGCTGGACAGCTGACGTAACCTACACCTACCTCATATTTATTTATGACACTAATATCGTTCAGTCGGACTACGAGACTTACACCGTTTTTACGGTTCCGTAGTCAAACTAGGAACCCTTATAGTTTCGCCATGTCCGTCCGCAGCCTAGCGCAGAGACTCTTTGTACTAGAAAGCTGTAATTTGGCATGAATATACATATTAGTCACGCCAACAAAGTGGTAAAATAAAATTTGGAAAAACATATTGTTTTAGTGTACCGTAAAACTACACAACTAATATAGTCCTAGCCTGCAACAATGGTCCAATTTTCGTCCTTACTTTATCCTTAAAATATGATAGCTCACTGCTATTATTTCTGGGTATATAATATTAAGTAAGGCCTAAAATAATTTGCTTTAAAGTCTAATCATATAACTATCATATTTTAAGGATAATGTAAGGACGAAATTTTGAACATTGTTGCAGGCTAGGACTATAGTTGGGTAGTTTTACGGTACCTCCCCTACACGTAACGTGAGGATGTTTTTTTTTCTCGTCTACCCCATAATGTGGGGTGGAGTTGGATAGGTCTTTTAAAATTATTACGGGTTTGTGAAAACAATCAATACTAAAAATCTGAAAAGCATCTTGAATGAAAGCGCACATATCGAATTTACAAGGAAAACTATCACGACTAAGTAAACTTTTTTTTTTTTTATGGGTTGAGAAGGCAAACGAGCACACAGGCCACCTGATGGTAAGTGGAAACTGTGACCCATAGACATTCGCATTCAAAAGACTGCAAATGCGTTGCCAACCCTGGGGACTAAGATGGAATGCCTCTATGCTAGTTATTTCACCGGCTGTCTTATCCCCAAACCGGAACACAACAATGCAAACACCTCTGTTTGGCGGTAGGTTAATGGATAAGATGGTGGTAGCGATCCGGACGGACCCTGCACAAGGTCCTACCACCCAAAAAAACTTCATTGGTTCTTGAGATACAGGCGATTAAAGTTTTTATACCTACTAAAATCATCTCAAAAATTAGTTATTACTTGTTGATTTTTATGTTTGTAGTGCTTAACGGCTTCGGAACCCTACACTGAGGTCCGACATGCTCTTACCCGGGTTTTTTTGATAGTCAGAAGTCCTCACCTACGCAATTAAATTGTGTTATAAACAGCGTTGGAACAAATTAAATTCGATGGAATTATACGATGAAATGAAACTCGATGAAAAGGTGAGTCGCCCTATTGTACCTGTGACATTCCTCACCATGACTATTCAAAGACGTTGGGCTTACAAGAGGTCACATAGAAACATGGAGACACACACGCGAAAAACTTTACCCTACTTCTAACACATGTTGTCGCCGTACAGAACACTAAAATAATGCGTGACGCGACACCTACATTTGCAAACACCACACACACAGCTGTAAAAGAATGGCGTATACATCATGAACTAAGGAGCAATAGAGTTCAATTGATGGCTTCAGATTCAGATTCAGATTGTTTATTTGCCTAAGTGAGACGGCAATATATCTCGCAATAACGACGCAAAAGATGACAGGACGCGTATATGCAATCGCGTTACTCGCGTAATCTTTATATTATGCTATCTCGCTCAAAAACGTGTAGACTGATCAGTGGCGGCCGAACAACTGACTCGGATTAGGTGCTCAGCGCCTGGTCACATAATTGTCTTCCTGTTTTGTTTCCATCTAAGCCATCATAAGAAGTCAGGTGGTAATAACTTAATACGAATATGATTAATGTAAATAATAGTAGATTTTTCGACGAGAGACGAAAGTAAGCCATTATGACACGAGATATTTATCAACCCGAGCAAAGCGAGGGTGGATGAAGTTTGAGTGTCATTATGGCTTTTTACTTTAGTCTCGAGTTAAATAAACACTGCTTTTCACTTCGAGTGCGATTTTTTTTAATTATAATGGTGTTATTACAAAAACTTAAACAACCGTTGAACAATTTTGTTTAGTAAATGTCAACCCATAGAAAGCTTTCATTTTGAACATGTCAAAGACGAGTCTAAGTTTTTTGTTATAGTAGCGTAATAGTTTTAAAATAGACACCTGAAAAATTACTACCTAATATTGCTGTCAGTTTTACTCTCTTACTGTAATGCAGAACGTGGCGGCAACATGGTTGTTTTTGGGGTTAGTTAGAACATTACAAATAGTCCATAGATAGACAACATTTCCGAAATGAAGAGTGAGGCGGTGGAGGTTGTATGCCCAGCGCCAGCCTGCCATGCCCTTCACCGGCTCCACCGCGCGCTCCGAGGACATCAACAAAATTGCAACATGTATCTGGCTGTATGTGGTTTTCCAAGGCTTTTTAGAAGGAAACATAAATACTTTAGTCCCTAGGGATTAAAATATCACTTCAGTCGCTAGGGATTAAATGCACTTTAGTACGGTTACGGTTTGGTTTGACACGGGCTATTATGAGCAGTGATCGGAATAAGTAGTGCAATTTCGCGAGACTTCGGTACGTAAGTTTAGTATGGATATAGCTTGTAACCCCGGAATAACATTTGCTAAGTGTTAAAGTTTGTGTTTAAATGATTATTTTGCTTGCATAGAATGTCGCATTGACGCAATATGTAGACACTTGCAATGACAAAAAGTAAAAAAGTATTTACAATAAAATTTTTTTTTACATTTTTCGCATGTTCCCATTTAACTTCAATTAAGGTCATGTCAAGAAAATATTCTGTGAAATAATACGAGTCCCGGAATCTGGGGTCTTATCCATATTAAGTAGGTATAATGTTTAAGGTCATTCACCCGAAATTGCACTAACTATTCCGATCGCTGATTATGAGTCAGTTTAGAGTGAGAGAAGTCAAAATAAATACCTACTGATATTTGAAGTCGCCGCTTAGCCAGATCAAACGGATAGGTCAACGATTTGGAAACAAATCCAGCCATCGAGCCCGCAAGCGAACTCGCTATTAGCACATGGCCTGGCCTGAAAAATAACCATCGGAGTAAATATTATGCGAGAGCAATGTGAGTATGCGAATCACGCGCAAAGTGAGTAGGTATGACACTCGCGAGCAGAGTGAATATGCTTCGCAAGAGTGTGACTACGATAAACATGCGCAAATTGAATATCGTCATTACTTGGAAGCAACCTCGTATCTTATATTTAGTGATGTACGATTTTTAAACTTATTTCTATAAGTTCAAATTCGTATATAACGATATATGAGATGTGCAGTGTGGATATACCCAGTAGGAACCAAAAAAATATGCAGAGCGCATTCAGTGAATATTGCCAACCAGGAACCGGTTTCCGTTAAATACGCTTTTGATCGGGTTGTTCGATAGGGTTGATTTTAAAAACCCCATCGGTGCGGCAAGCGTTATCCATTGATACGATGGATTTGGCTTTCCGCTGGCAGTCTTACCAGTGTCAGTATCAAAAACCCTTAATACGCTTGCCGCTTTTAAAGGGGTTTTGATAGATGTCAAGATATTTCAATCTCTGCGCCCAATTCCTACAACGTATTATTGCACAACCTAACAATAGAACGGTAAGCGGTCGGTAGGCGCACGTGGCGACATTTAGATGCAAGCGGGCCTAAGAGACAGCAATCAATAGGATTAACCCAACCCTATTGATACGCTGTTTCTTCCAGCTGCAAACACCCTATCGGACAACAAACGCAATGGAAACGATAACCTTATTCGAAAAGGTAGCCATATCGATACGGCAACACAATCGATCCGTTGTACGGGTAGCCCAGTGATAGGCTTTTGAATCGAAAGCGCTTAACGAATAAAGCGGTTTTCCGGTCCTTGTCCCAACGTTGATCTGATTAAATATACCCAGCATGAGTAGATTATAATGAACACGAGCAGAGTAAATATGGTAAGCATGAGCAGAGTGAGTATACTCAGCATGATATACACCTAAAAATGGCGTCATGTAAAGGTCTATACATTGCCGTCATACCAAAGAAGGCAGCTAACTGCAAGGAAGTAGTTGAAGTTTTCTATACCTACTCTATTGCTAACCACACAAGCTTTAAAATCCTAACACTATTACTATGCAGTTAGCCGCTTTCTTTGGTATCACGGCAATATAGGAAAATACTTGGCCTTATTTTGCAACTCATGACAACTAGATATTAATTTTATAGTGGTAATATTTTATTGATAAAATAAACTTTTACGGAGACATAAGTTGGATTTAGTAAGTTTAAGTAAAAAATAAACATACTTATCGATTGTCACAGCGGAAATTTTAATGCCTGGGTCCAGTTCAGAGACGGGTACTAGAAAATCGAGTATAATCGGCTGCGCGAACCGGAAAACAGCAAAAGATATGCCCACCGACGGGCCCATCTGAAAAATAACAAGGGCATAGGTACATAACATGCCCTACGTAACTAGCAAATCGTCACTACTTCAGAAAAACCTCGTATCTCATAGTTTGTGATGTGCGATTTAAAACTTAATTCTCTTCCAGTTTAAGTTTAAATTCGTACATAACTAAATACGAGATACGAGGTATTTTCAAATAGACGAAATTGTGGAAGGTAGGTATATGTTTATTTTTATTCGGGAGAATATCGTTTGCGAGTTCATTCAATATTTGTTTCGAGCAAATAGTTTTAGAATGTACTTGGATAGTGACTATCAGGATCATACCTGCAGAAGCGAAGCTCCTAAACCCTCGTAGAACGCGACTAGACCACCGGTCGCGTACACCCTCTTGGCACCTTGAAGGAACCCTCCGTACTGCGACTTAACCAGCATTTGCCGAACCCTGATCACCTCCAGTGGCAACACCAGGGTTGCAGCGGCGCAGCCGGCAAGGATGCCACATAGAAACACCAAAAATGTTCTGGAAAAGTATTTATTTTAAACAGTCTGTCGTCAAGCCAGTCTTGCTTTTTATAAGCTTTTTAAAATTTACGAATAATACCTGCTTGCCAACTTCTGTCTTTCGTGTAGTGGGAGAACCCTGTGCAGGGTCTGTCTGGGTCTACCACCATCTTATCGGGTTATTTTCATCTTATCCATTAACCTACCGCCAAACAGCAGTGTTGTGTTCAAGACAACCGGTGAAATTACTAGCATAGAGGCATTCCATCTTAGTCCTCAGGCTTGGCAACGCATTTGAGGTCTTAATTATAGTCTCAAAAATTCAAATGTGTAATGGGTCTCAGATTTCACTTACCATCAGGTGGCCTGAGTGTTCAAGCAGACGAGTAAGCGGTTCAGCTGATGGTAAGTTATCACTAGACCCCGGATCTTTGTGGTTGACGTCACAATAGGGTAATTTGGTCTACCTAGTCTATTGGTGTTCTATGGAAATAAAATTTCATTATTACGCATCCACGAAATATATTACCTATAAGTTATCAACGTTTTCCTTTCGTTAACTGACTCTCCGTAACAGATCAAAAGTTGATCAAAATGACTAGCTGTTAGACTACGTCTTCTAGCAGAATAGACCCACTTCAAAAAGGAAAATCTTCCTACTTCGACAGATGTCATTGGTGCATATTTGAAAAGCGGTTGTTTGGATTAATTTGTATTTCTGGACCTGCGTTAAGATTGTTAATGTTACGCATAGCATAGTGGCAAATCCGTCTTATTTTTCCCATACAAATCTTAACCTTTCATATATTTTTCGTCCTCTTTTTGTGCAGAATTAATGAATGAATTGCGGTTATTTATTTATTTTTGTCGTGAATGCATAGTTAATAAAAAATATTCAGTTACAATATTTATTAATTAATAAATTGTATTAATTAAAACCGTTCCATTTACTCCCCAAACTACCCTATTGTGACGTCATTGCCTAAAAATCCGTGGTCTAGTGATCACCGCGACCCATAAACATCCGCTTTATAATAAACTCGCTATCAAAATACAAGTCAAATGTGTCCAAACTTGATGAATCTACTATAAGCCATTGACGAGTTCCCTATGGCTACCTTTCATCCCCATCATCATACCAGCTCAATGGACCGGGAGCCTGCCGTTTGCCCAAAATATTTTTGCTCAAATATATCATTTCCAAAATTTTCATCATACCAGCTCAATGAACCGGGAGCCTGCCGTTTGCCCAAAATATTTTTGCTCAAATATATAATTTCCCAAATTTTCATCATACCAGCTCAATGAACCGGGAGCCTGCCGTTTGCCCAAAATATTTTTGCTCAAATATATAATTTCCCAAATTTTCATCATACCAGCTCAATGAACCGGGAGCCTGCCGTTTGCCTAAAATATTTTTGCTCAAATATTATAATTTCCCAAATTTTCATCACACCAGCTCAATTAACCGGGAGCCTGCCGTTTGCCCAAAATATTTTTGTTCTAATATATCATTTCCCAAATTTTTCATTTACCAAACCAATGTTATATAAATGTTTCTGAATTTATTTTAGTACCACCGAGTAGGTTAGGTTAGGTTAGCTTTTATAAAAATCAAGAAATATTTACGGTTAAATACTGGAAAAGGGCCGAATCTTAAGTGCCCGAAACTGACGTGCATGCATGACTCGATGTATGAATGTTGAAAAGCGAAAGAGATTTGTCAGGATCGTAGCATGTGGAAAGAAGTGGTCTCTGCCTACCCCTCTGGGAAACAGGCATGGTTTAATGTATGTATTAACGGTTACGGAAAAACAAGCAAATTGGCAAATGAAAATTTGGGAGAGGAAACATTTGACTAAAAATATTTTGGCCTAACGAATTAGATACTAATGGACCATATTATAGTATTGTCATGCCATATGCCAAATTTCAAGTCGATTCGACAATGAGAAGTAAGTTAAAATTGACTTTCAAGATTAAATTCTATAGTAGTTTGTTAGTCACAAGCGAAGTCAATAAGCAGAGATCCAATTTAATACGGTGCAAAAGACACCTTAGTATAAGTCAGTAACTAAAGTAAATTTTGTAAATTAATGAATTGTATCTTTGCCTCAAAAAATTTGCCTCAAAAATTTATTTCCCACCCCTAAATCAAATCCGATTTCCACGATGCTTTAGTAGTGGTATTATGACATGAAATATATTAACTTGTGCTTTTTTTAATTTGTTTCCTTCCAAAAAAAAATGTGGAAAGGAAAACGTACAGACATAGTTTTTCATATGTACAAAAAAATTCAAAAATCATAAAAACCGGCATTTTGTATGGAAAATTTCCAACAACAACCCTCATAACCTGGTAAGACCCATCTTATTAACATTGTAATTGATACCTTGCTGTCATAACTTGAGAGTGCCATTTAGATTTGGCATTAAGTCCTCAAGAGAAAACCTGGGGACGCGGTAGGCCAGCGGCAGTATTATATGCGGAAATCTCTTTCTAACAATGACGTATTAAAAAGAGAAATTCACCTGTGTTACAAGTTACAAGCTTTTGATCAACGGGCCCCTAGTGTCATAGATCAAATTAAGTGTAAGTAGGGCTTAAAAATATAATAAAAAATCACTTACTTGTAATGTTTTCTTGGCATAAACGTGTTCATGACATACTTTGTACTGACTTCGTATACGTAGAATTGAGTGGTAGTCTTCACAATAAGAGAATTAAATAGAATTAAACATTATAAAAACAAGTCACAGAACAGCATTTTTCAACGATCTTCACAATAGTTATCCCAAAAAAATGCCAGATAGGTCATAAAAAATGTGTAAGAAACTTGTATGGAGACCCTTGTTCGTTACCTTTTGGTAACAAAATAGGAACTTTCCATGCATTTATTTCGGGACACTTATAAGCACTATATTTAAAAAAACAAATTGGCAAATACAGAGTCGAGTGCAAAGAACTCGAGGCAGCCTTTTCCCATAAAGGATTGTTTTATTACTAGCTGTAGAACTAGACATGGTTTTATTAGGCCAGAATCCCTCGAGGGCGTTTTTATACACCCTACCAAAGTTTCATCACAATCTGATCAATAACAGAGGACAAACATACAAGTATTTATTTTTATTTACATAAATTCCATGGTCTGCACTCTCCCTTATAGTCTATCCTCCATTACCCCCTCCCTACCTGTCAGCCATTTTTTAGTAAAACGCAATAATGGTAAAAAAAAAAAATTGTACTTAATTTAAATTTCTTCTATATAATACGAGTAAACGATTCATGTCAAGACTTTGATAACATTTTATCTTAAACTATATACTTAACATATTAATAATATAATAAAAAGGTAACCATATCTTAAAAGGCATATATAAAGTTTTCGAGCGAAGCCAGATCGCAAGCCTACTTGCTTCGTTTATTTTGACAGATACACGCTTAAACTAAAGCAAAAGGGGAAGACATGTCGAAGTACAAAACACTAAAATAATGCGTGACTCTACACCTACATTCGCAAACACTACACACACAGCTGTAAAAGAATGTCATTTAATATATGCACTAAGGAGCAATAGAGTTCAATTCGATGCCTAAGTGAGACGGAAATATATCTCGCAATAACGACGGATTAAGCAATCGTGTTACTCGCGCAAACTTTACATTATGAAATCTGGCTCAAGCACGTGTTGACTGATCGGTGGCGGCCGGACAACTGACTCGGATTAGGTGCTCAGCGCCTATATTGAGGCGCTCAAGCCCGCGCGCCTGGTCACATGTCTTCCTCTTTTTGTTTACATTCAAAGATATACGGCATTTAGTAGTTGAGTTCCGCACCTTTCACGCAATGTCACCAATTCAAAAATGTAATAACACAACTCGTTAGTAGTATCTGAACCTCGTGAGACCGGGTGTTCCATTACGAGTTACATAATCAAGGTAATTTAGTTTTAACTGTATTTTTATGATCATAAAGCTCATTTTAATGTTTTCAGCAAAGTTATAGAGCTTTGTTAACTTTCTATCACAAAAATGACACTGTTTTTGATATATTTTTTCGTTTTGTTTGTAAAATAAAATAAAAAAAAACACACTAATTGTCCTAGTCCCGATTTAAGCTCTAGGCTTGTACTATCGGTACTAAACAACGATGTAATTACTTGTGTAGGGAAATAAATATCTAAATACATTGAAAACATCCAAGACCCAGAAACAAAAACTCGCGCTCATCAGATCTGCCCATACCGGGAACCGAACCCGGGACAGCTAGTTTCGTAGGCAGGGTCAGTCAGTACCAACTTGGCCAACGCGTCGTCATCATGTACTTTAGTGACCTTTCGTAGTAAAATACGGCTCAATAATGACTTTTCACAATCAAATTCAACAACCACTAAGGCTTAAAGAAATGATATGTAAAACATGCATATTTCATGCATTCTTACTAAACCTAAACCTCTAAACCCTCAATTTTTTTATAATTTTGAACAGCGGCTCTTTTTAGGGTTCCGTTATACAAAAGGAAAAACGGAACCTTTATTGGATCACTTTGTTGTCCGTTCGTCCCGTCTGTCTGTCAAAACACTATCTCGGGAACGCGTAAAGGTATCGGGTTGAAATTAAGAGTAATCTTTATAGAACAATAGAACAATAGAACAATTTTATTTTATTATCACAATAACAAAGAAATTTAGAATAAATAAAAAACTTAATACTTACAAATTTTGTTCATAATACAATTGTCATTTTAGTTTAATTCAATTCAAATCAAATCAAATCAAATATATATTTATTATTACAGTGACTCAGTTTACATATTTAAATTGAAACACAAGTAGTTAAGTACTAAACACTGCACAAAATTTACAAGTATATAAACTTTTCCTGTGTCACCTACACTAGGCTCGGCCTGTCTCGTAGAGTGGCACTATACATAGTTACCAGAAAATGTTTATCCGACGTCAAAGAATTTCACAATATTATATTAAATTTTATATGTAATTTATATGATTACCGTTTAGAGATATAAATTAGTCTGGAGAAGGAAAGAAAGAAGGCTTTATGATTGATCTTTATGGGTATATTAATCTGGCGGAATAGATAACCAGAGATCGGACAAATGGGCGTCATTACTCGCAATAATGTGGATATGACTCCAATTGTAACTAAACTAATTAAATTACATTAATTTATTTCTTACCTGAACTTTAATCTTGATCCTTTGCAGGATAGTTATAAGTGTACAGGAGTGGCCATTGATATTACATTAATTTAAGAATATAAGTTTGCGGGCCTCGCGTAATTTGGACGTGTATCGGTGTTTGCCGCGGGCAGAACGACAAGTTCTAACTTGTCTGTGGGTGAGGCGCGTACAAATTTGATAAAGTTGCTGAGCTGTTCCACCACCGAGGCGATTTCTTCTTCTTTTTTTTTTTAATAATTCGGTAAATTATGATAAACGCAGCCGCGGCTGTCATCGTGTCCGACGCCATTTTGAAATGTCGGCTCGCGTCAAGCGCGCTGCAACACATATCGCACCTTCGGTAGGAAAAGGGCACAATTTCCCCTTTAGTAACATTGTACATTGTGCCTTTGTTCTACCGGATAAGGGCACATTTTCCCCTGTAGTCACATTGTACATTGTTACCTTGTTCTACCGAAGGTGCGAATGGTAAACAATTTGAACACTTACATGAACGGGTTAATAATTGAAGTGTTTATTTTATTCCAATTCTTAGTTGGACCTATGATCCCGGTAAGGGCAGAAATTTGTGTGATGAGCGCGAATATTTTGTTCTTGAGTCTTGGATGTTTTCTATGAATCTAAGTATGTAGTTCTCTATTTAAGAATGTTTATCGTTGTCTAGTACCCATAGTACGAGCCTAGAGCTTTGTTAGGGGAAGGTCAATATGTGTGATATTTATTTATTTATGTATTCTTAGCTTTAGGGTTGGCTTAGCTCGATTATCACGAGACCGAGAATTTACTGGTGGTATTGCGTTGAATGTTGGACAATAATTATTATAATTCTGTAACCACATTATTCACAATCAGACCAAGAAGTTTACTAGTGTATGTGACAGGTTGCAAGCCCATCGCTTAACAGTACTACGAGAAGCCTTTATTGCCTTGCATTACGACATCCACGGGAAGACATGGAGTGGCGCTATTCTAACCCGGGAATAAAATGGGGTTTAACTTATATACCTAATAGTGTCTAATTTATGTAATTATACCAATTGATTTTATAAGCATAAATAATTCGTCACTACTTTGAAAAAACCTCGTATCTCATATTTAGTGCTGTACGATTTGAAACTTATTTACCTTCATGTTTAAGTTTAAAATTGTACATCACGAAACATGAGATTCGAGATTTTTTCAAAGTAGTGACGAATATTTAAAAGTGAATGGCATTGAACCTTAATTTAGCAAAAAATATGAAAAAAGTCGTGATAGCAAACCGTATTTTATTTTGTACCAGCATAAAAAATTATCAATAAAAAAATTAAAAAGTGAACATTATGTTAATATGTCAAGTACATTAGACACAATCAAATTAAGGGTTAATAGAATCGTTTACTCTAGTCCTTTAACCTCGTTAGGCCCAACGGCCTAAATTTAGGACAATTGTCAAAGTGACTTTAAACTTTAGTTGACGTACACAAGGTTCTTTTTTGAACTAGCGAAATTTGACGTGGGCCTCACGAGGTTAAGATCAGTCAGGATTATAAGTAGGTGTACATTTAAGTACCTTGTCTTCTTGTTTTAACGCCGTCGAAATATTAGCGCAGCAGTTTGAAGCTGACGTCAAAGTGACAAAGCATTAAACTGTGCAGTTATTTATAATATAAACCGTACCACGAGAATAAGGAAGAGCGAAAAGAGTGAATGTAAGTGAAAAAAACCGGGCAAGAGCATGTCGGACCATGCTCAGTGTAGGGTTCCGAAGCCGTTAAGTACTACAAACATAAAAACCGGGCAAGAGCATGTCGGACCATGCTCAGTGTAGGGTTCCGAAGCCGTTAAGTACTACAAACATAAAAACCGGGCAAGAGCATGTCGGACCATGCTCAGTGTAGGGTTCCGAAGCCGTTAAGTACAACAAACATAAAAACCGGGCAAGAGCATGTCGGACCATGCTCAGTGTAGGGTTCCGAAGCCGTTAAGTACTACAAACATCAAAATCATCAAACAATAACAAATTTTCTATTTAAATTCATTTGGTGCCGTCTTAGTTGATTTTAGTAGGTATAAACACTTTAATCGCCTGTATCTCAAGAACCAATGATGTTTACTTAGTCGTGATAGTTTTCCTTTTAAATTCGTTATATACCTACGCTTTCATTAAAGTTTTTTTTTTTCAGATTTTTAGTATTTGTAGTTTTGGCTGTTGTACCTAGGTGGGGGGGACACTTGACTCTAGCAAAAATTTGCGCTTTCAAGCTTAATACTTCATAAACCGATCCCTTAATCGAAAAATTGATTTTATAAACTTGTAATATTTTTATAAGACCCGTCTAAAAACGAGACGTGAAAAAAATATAGGGGATATTGAGATTATTTTACAATTTTATTTTATCACTTTTTGGCGTAACTGATATGTATATTCATGCCAGATTACAGCTTTCTAGTACTAAGAGTCTCCGAGCAAGGCTGCGGACGGACGGACATGGCGAAACTATATAAGGGTTTGACTACGGAACCCTAAAAATGAGGAGTTATGGTGATACATACAGACACTGTCAAAGATGCACAATTGAGAACTTATAGCAATTTTAGCAAAATAAAGGCAGGGGAAAAAAATGGCCTGAAATTTCAAAATAGCAATGTACGCAGAACGACGCTGCGTTATACATTTTGAAAGGAGATTGTTTGAGCATAACAGAAATCCGAAACAAGTAATTTATTAATTTATAAACGTAAATAAATATGCGGAACACAACGTTAAAAACTAAATTGCCATTATGAAATTAAAGGACCATCATTGATGTCGAAAATAATAATGTTTATTTAATACGACATTCTCAACTATCTCAGACTTAAGTACTTACTAGAAAATTAACCGCGGGGAAAAAACCCTAGGGTTTATAGGTAAAAATGAATAGGTGTAAAAATGACTAGAAAGAAAATTGGAGAGAAGGATTTATTGACTAAGTATAAGAATGCCGACATTCGAATACATCATTATTTGAAATTAGGTAGTGTCGACGGAGCTCCGCTGCCGCGGAGCTCCTATTTCTGGGTGGTTTGGCCCTCAAGCCCCAGCTGCAAAACTGACATAACGTAAACCGACCTACGTATTTAAATAATATAATATAAATAATAAATACCAGGGACAAACTCACACAAATTGACATAGTCCCAAACTAAGCTCCAGGCTTGTACTATGGGTACTAGACAACGATAAACATACTTATATAGAGAAATACATACTAAATACATAGAAAACATCCTAGACTCGGGAACAAATATTCGCGCTCATCACACAAATATCTGCCCTTACCGGGATTTGAACCCAGGACCGCTGGCTTCACAGCTGGCTCACTTCCAACAAGGCCAACGTGTCGTCAATAAAAAAAAAACAAAAATGTCCGCGTTTTTATGCTTAGTCAATAAATACTTCACCCCAATTTTATTTCTAGTCATTTTTATTCCTAGTCATTTTGTCTTATAGACCTTAGTCGCCAAAAGAGGAAACAATAGGTTTAGTATTCTGATGAAAAATAACAGTAACTTTGGGAAACTAAGCAAGATTTTAAAAGGGGCGCTCTTCCTAATTTGAACAAGTAAATGCGTATCCTGCCCTCCCAGGCAAAAAAACAGTATGTCAAATCCAATTGCCAAAGTAAATTCAATCCTCTTCTCTAAGTAATAAGGTTGTGATTGCAACTGAAGTTTTATTGTAGTTGCTGCTATTTAGCTTAGCAGGGCAGTATCAAACGACGGCGTCATTTCTGAAACACTGCGTTCGTTATTATCTCCCTTATTCTCGTAAGCACTGAAGGCGGATTTACGTCGAGGTCACTGGCATCAATCTACAAGGTAGCCCGGTGCTAACGCGTAAATTGATTTCAAATCTGCGAAGCGCCGTAGCCCGCGCTGACTTTTAAAATTCCAGCGCGATATAGTTAAGTCAATTTGCGTCTGCCAGCGGCGTTATCAAACCGATTTAATAAACGCCGAGTCCCAGGTCAGGGAAAATCGACTCTTAGTTCATTAACATAGCTCGGACTAATCATCGCAAAACAATTACAACTCGGAAATGGAAAAGGATCTAATAGAATCGTATTGTGAAGAATATTCCTAATTATATTTTAATTATATATAGCCGTTTAAATAAACTTTTTTAGGGTTTTTTCATCAATATTTTTCGTAATTCTGACGGTTGAGTTGGACATAAGCAACCATCAACATCTGATACTCCATTATCTGTAGTAGAATGTTTGTATCAAATTTACTTATATTAAAATCAAAATAGTTCTTGTTCCACTACCTGACCGTTTTTAATTTCACCACACTTAAAATATTTAGACATAACACCATATAGTTTTACAAAATTTAATGCTGTCATAAATTGCTGCAGGAACGTCACGTGACAAAACTTTAGCGGAAATTCAATTAAACTGAGTCAAATATTAATCGCAAAGATATCCTCTTATACAACGTGTTACAAAATAATCCGTAAAAAAGAAATTACGAAAGTAGTGTCAACCCTAGTATACTGTATACCCAGGGATCGTTACCGGTATTCTGACTACCGGTTTTAAATGAGGTATAACCGGTTATAATTGTATTTCGCTATTTATACCGCTAAAGCTCTGATTAGCGGTATAATGAATACCGGTATTCAAGTATATTATCGATTTAGCCAATTGAGAACAATACCTCTTTTTGATACTTTACCCCTAAAAACCATAACCAGTAAACCTGTCAGTGACAATATACTCGTTTATTTGTTTCTGTAAATGTTTACGGGGTTATTACAAAAAACTCAGACACGCCTTAGACAAGTCTGCAATTACAATTAATTACAGTCCGATTGACATCTTACTTATCAGGTGCAATGAATAGCGGTATTGAATACAGGTATTTAATACTGTAAATAGTGTATACATAGCGATAAAAACAAAAGCGGAATGACAATAATACCTCTAATTCTAATATAGGTATTACTTTTTTAGCGGTAACAATTGGACATTTTAAATACAGGTATTGAATAAAACCGGTTTTACAATCCCTGTGTATACCTAAGACACTGAACTGACGTTGTTTAATAAGGGTTGACACTACTATTGTAATTTCTTTTTACGGATTATTTTGCAACACGTTGTGTAATAATAAACAAACACATATGACGACTCTAGGGCATCTTGTTCTATTTCCGTATTTTGTTTTGCGATGGTTAGTCCGAGCTATGTTCATTAATAACTTGCTTTCATAATCAGACGTGTGCTAACGCGGGGCACGCATACTAAAGTAATATAGCAAAATATTTATGCCGCCAAAAATATATATCTATTTTACTGTGACCAGGATATCATATTCAACATTAATACATAATGTCACGCCTTCATTCCCAGAGTGGGGTAGACAGAGCTACAGAACTACCAGCAACTCTAAAAAAAACTTGTTGATAATTCTGTAATGACATTATGCAAAATCACGCTAAGATGTTTTCAGTGACAGGTTGCAAGCCCATCGCCAAACAATACTTCAAACCTTTATTCCCTTAGTCGCCTCTTATTACATCCACGGGAAGACATGGAGTGGCACTATTCTAACCCGGCAACCACATGGATCCAATTCCATAACATTCATAGAAATTATTTACTTAATATTGTAAAGAGGTAAAGTTTATGAGTTTTTGAGGTTATAGGGGGTTAATCTCTGGATATATTGAACCGATCTTGTAAATTATTTTACCAATAGAAAGCCATGTTATTTGTGAGTGTCATAGGCTTTGTTTTAGTTTTCTTCGCGGACCGAGTTGCGGGCAACAGCTAGTTTTCAAATGAAAACGGTAAACAAAATTTTATTTTGAAATATTTTTTATGGTCAACAATCAATGATTTTTTCATTTTGTCCTTAGTAACGAAAACCGTCCAGATGAAAATTCCCACTTTAAATCAACGATCACTGTGGTCAGCGGGGTATTCTTCAAGTATTTAAAATTAATCAAATCCGTTGTCTGATTTATGAACGATATTGTGATTTATTCACTACTAGCGACCCGCCCTCACTTCGCTCCGGATTAAAGTATTATACACATAAACCTTCCTCTTCAATCACTCTATCTATTAAAAAAAACCGCATCATCCGTTGCGTAGTTTTAAAGATTTAAGCATACATAGGGATATAGGGACAGAAAAAGCGACTTTGTTTTATACTATGTAGTGATAAGATTATAACTAAATAAACGACACTGGACTTTTCATCGACTTTTTTAACCTATTCAGAGAAGTTTCTAAATAAACATGTATTACATGTATATCGATATGTTATTTATCGATATCAAATCACTAGAGAGTGCCTTGAGTTAGCACACGTGTGTTCATAATCTGCAGTTTGATCTTTAACCACGAAAACTATACTGACCGCTAACATTGAGTGAACCTGAAATAAAAACAGAAGTCATTAAAGGGAACAACTTAAAATTCCAAAGAGTGTTAAATCCGAATACTCATTTTTCCGGAAGCTATCTTACGTGGAGCTATTTTTTTTTTTTTTTTTTTTTTTATTGTTTAGGAGAAGGCACACGGGCACTCAGGCCACCTGATAGTAAGTGGAATCTGAGACCTATAGACATTTGAATTCTCAAGACTATAATCCTAAGACCTCAAAAGCGTTGCCAACCCTGAGGACTAAGTTGGAATGCCTCTATAAATAATTAAATAACATGCATAATTTAGTTGCTATACGTAGGTTAGGTGGGTCGTTCTACTTTATTACCGACAATACATCGTAACTTTTCTATATTTTGCGTTTTTCAACTATTGATAATTATGGTTTTAATTTTTGATTTTAAAATACGTTGCGTGTATTTTAATTTGGTCTTATTAATGATTATTTCGGTGGCGATAATGTTTTTTTCTTTATGGTGGTTTTTCAGAATATACTGTGACAGAGTGGCCGTTTTCAGAGGAGACTAAATTTTGTATTACCACTCTGTCACGCGATTCTATGAAAAACAAACTTATAAAAAAACACTGGATAGAGGAAGTGACGTATATTCAAACACTAAAACATTAATAACCAATACTCTATCTGATAACGTATGGTAAATTGAGGACAGGCAATTGTCGGTAAAAAAGAAGAATGACCCAGGTTAGGTTTGAAAACATGCATTCGGAAGTAACAAAATTCGGAATTATGTAGTATTCCCTTATCAAAACACCCCAGGAAAATTACGATTTCTTTGTAAGCAGACTCAATAATATTTATCTGTAACAGTTACTTTAGTATGTCAAAAAACAGTTTGACAAGTTCATAACCATTATGTATGAATCCACCTAGATTCACGGCCGCGACATAAAAAAACACGTTTTAATTTTGTAAAAATAGCGTAAAATGCCATTAGTATTATTCACTCTGGAAATATCTAGATTAATTCTTTCATGCGCATATTTTTGTTCGTACGTCAAAAAAAAATGAATTGAAATTAATTGCATAAGTCAAGTAAATGAAATCATATCGGTTCAGTTTTGGTACGATAATGCTTTTTTGTATACGCTCCTTGACCTGAATCCAACAGAAAACAAACAGGATAATTGAAAATAATTTTAACTATGAAAACAATTATCCCATTTCTGTTACCTAATTTTATGTTCCCATATACTTTTTTTTGGGTTTTAATTTCGTGTGTCTGAGTCAATCAATCCATTTCCGCCATAAAATTAGTTAAAGCATTTTTCCTGAAAAAATCCAACTCTTTTTAGGGTACAACTTTTTTTAGCAACTTCTAGTATGATATTTTGATGGATTCAATAATAAAGTACCATATAACGCTTTATAACTGTTAACAAAAAAAATATGCCCGATATCGAATTATTTCCAAAAATATCGTAAGTGGCCTGGGTTAAAGTATTTTTTTAGGAATCATTATTACCAGAGGGCGGAATTCTCATGGCAAAAGTTTTAATGTCATAGGGATAGAACATTTTGTTTTCTCGACTTTTCCAGTTATCGATATTGTGTAATCCACTAATCTCTTTGTTAGTTTAGTTTTACTTTTTTATTTAAAATGGTATTATCATTCTTCATTCGCATTTAGTTATTGTTTTCACGAATACGTGAAGCTATAAGGTTGAATTTGGAAATATTGTGTTATTTTTCCTAAAACATATCTTTATTAACGGTAAATAACAAATGAAAATTAAACTAGAAATAAAACTAAATATAAGACATAGAACTATACATTAATAATTAAAACTACATTTATAATTTACCTAAAACTATACTGATCTAAATGATTGCTACCAGAGGGCATTGTAAATATTGGTAAATTATTTTGCTTAAGTATTATCTAATCAATAGGACGTATAATTATATTTAGCTAAAGATCTTGTGCCATATGAACCAGAACTACTTGTCGATAGTCGATAAACTACTACGTTCTATCCCTATGACATTTAAATGTTTGCCATGAGAATTCCGCCCTTCGATTATTACAATGAGACAAGAGTGGGTGGGATAAATAAAATAAACAGTTCATTCACTTTTACAGAGATGTATTCTTAGGGAATACATGTGTGGGAAGTTAATTCCGGTAATTAGCAGTACCAATTTAATAACTTCGCCGTTGTAGGGGAGAAGTGGTAAGAAGGAGCCAGGTTTTGAAAAAGCCATTTGCATTATTTTGGTAGTTTATGAACGGACTCTGTACAAAATTTTATTATTAAGGGCCGTATACGAAATTTTGCCAATGTCGCTGATTTTACAGACGTAATTTGAAAGTTTAATACTTTACTTCTACATTTTTTTATAATTTAAACAGGCTCTTTCATAACTTTAGGCGTCTTTTCAAAACCCATCAGTTATGATTAGACCCCGGATCTTTGTGGCAATGACGTCACTATATGGTAGTTTGGGGAGAAAATGGAACTGTGTTAATTAATACAATTTGTTAATTAGTAACTTTTATAACTGAATAATTATTATTGATTAGGCATTCACGACCGCAACTCATTCATTAATTCTGCACGAAAGAGGATAAAAAATATAAGAAAAGTTGAGATTTGTAAAAAAAAATGACGGATTTGTCACGTTGCGTAACATTAACAATCTTAACGCAGATCAAGAAATAGATATTAGTCCAAGGAACCATAACAAATCCTGCTTCGATAACCGCAAGCTTTTCAAATATGCACCAATAACATCTGTCGAAGTGGAAAGAAGCTTTTCCTTTTTGAAGTGGATATATTCTGCTAGATGACGTAGCCTAACCGCAAGTGATTTAGAGCAACTTTTGATCAGTTAACGAAAGAACAACGTTGATAAATTAATCAATTGACAGTTGACTTACCTATAGGTAATTTAAATCGTGGATGCCTGGTAATAAAACTTTAATTCCATAGAACACCAATAGACTAGGTTGCCGTGTAATCATCACCGTTCCATTTACTCCCCAAATCACCCTATTGTGACGTCATTGCCACAAAGATCCGGGGTCTAGTTATGATAGAGTCAAAATACACATTTTACAAAAATAGATCTTATTATTTCAGTTTCTTTCGTATTCATTTTTAACATTTTGCGTATGAAAATACAAACTTTAATGAATAAAGAACGATTTTAAAAACGAATCTAGTTGTTTATTTCAATAGAACTGCAACTTTTTGCTTCATTTAGTAAACTGGCCCTTTGATACCAATTCTCCCCTACATGTTAATCTCGAGTTTATGTACGAAATTGCTTGAAATTGTTTGTTCGTTGTGCAATAAATTGTTTGCATTCATACATTAACGGGATTCTATCACTTCACAACCAACGCTATACAAATGATTCATTTCACAAACCCATCATTTGACAACCCGCGTTTTTTTTCCGAAACTGTAAATAATTCTGGATTCCACCACCATCACACCATCACCATCTTATCCATTAACCACCCGCCAAGCAGTGTTCGCATTGTTGTGTTCCGGTGTGGGGATAAGACAACCGGTGAAATTACTAGCATAGAGGCATGCCATCTTAGTCCTCAGGGTTGGCAACGCATTTGAGGTCTTAGGATTATAGTCTTGAGATTTCAAATGTCTATGGGTCTCAGATTCCACTTACCATCAGGTGGCCTGAGCGCTCGAGTGCCTTCTCATTGACATAAAATAATAATAATAATTAACTGTTGTTAAAATTTTATATGCCCGTATGAAATTTACACGCTGTATGCATGTGCTATGCTAATGCGTGACGTCTATTTTCTGTCAACGGCACCACATGTACGAGGTCTTGTCACTCATTATAGTCATGTGAAATACTGTGGGTTGAAACTTTATAGCTAAATATTCGTAATTGTGGCGTGGTTCCTGCTTGCAGAACTACGTCCATAAGACATTAGTCGAAACACTAACAAACTTGCTGCTGTTACGGACAATATTTTTTGTTTCATTTAGTTATTTATTTATTTATATCCATAAACAGAGATAAAGTTTCAAACTCTTTTTACACCTAATAGTAGTAGTAAGGTTTATTTATAATTTATAATATAACGACGGTTCTGTGACTCAAACTTGTATATAGAAAGATGTCCAGTATAAACTGACACGCACTAAGTATGTACTCGTGTACTTTAGAGAGTGTCAGTTTATGCTGTACAATATTATATATACGAGTTTGAGTCACAGAACCGTCGATAAGCTATTTGAGTTGTGTTGTCAGCTTTCATATTAGCCTATTGACAGTGACAAGTGACAATTCGGTATACATTGCAAAGTTAACACGCTTACACATCGCTGGGATTGGTATAAGCTGCGCCATGTACACTGAAATGTGAAATAGGATGCAGGATACTTTTTTTTTGACAAGTATAAGAAATTCTCTCATTGTTTTGAGTGTACCATAAATGTCTGTCTCTTCTTTCTTTTTACATTGTGGTGGTAACATTAGATAGACAAAGATAGATACCTGTCCTAAGTTGTGGCCATGCCAAAAGGCCCTGACGCCTTCCTCTTTTAATATCGAAAGAGTAGTGCGCATGAATCTTTTGTCCTTGTTTGGTCTGCTTTTCTGCAGTTGAGTTCTTAGCTTGATGATGTCCAAAGGTTGTGTTACAAATCTGAAATTTATAAGCGTCTGTCATATATATATAAATAAAAACGTCTCTATAAATAAAATCTAAAACACACACACACACACACACACACACACACACACACACGCACGCACACACACACACACACACACACACACACACACACACACACACACACACACATACACACGCACACGCACACGCACACGCTCACTCACACGCGGGTGCTCTCTCTCTCTTAACTTAGAACTTATCCTAGTTTTACTCGGTCAGATTTGTAGTAAAAGGATTTATAATCTATTCAAGAAGCTGTAACGCGTCGCACGCTGAAACTCCAAGACACAAGCTTTAGCTTAGTTTGGAGGTCAGAGTTATCAACAAATTAATTAGTGCAATACGTTTGTAACTTCCTTCTCCTTTATGACAGAAATATCTTTGTCCGTCATTGTTTGTACAACCTCATATATATGACACACACACACACATAACGTCACCCCTCCATTCCCAGAGTGGGGTAGGCAGAGCCACAGAACACCAACAACTCTAAACTTGTTGATAATTCGGTAACCACATTTTGCACTATCACGGTATTGTATAAGTATTATTATTTTATATTACTTTATTGTCATCAGAATGAGAAGGGCTTATTCAACCTAATTTGCATAATTTTTAATTTACCAATACTCATAGATCTCAAAAGGATTTAGTGTCAAAATACCTAACTCCTAGAATGCCTAACTTTTTGTCTCATAATAACATGTGAGTTTTAAAATGTCACTGTATGCTCAAAACAACCAGCCCCCTATTTCACCATTTTGACAATGACAAGTGACAGGTGACAATTCGCTATACATCACAAAACTACACGCTGATACATCACTGGGTTTCATATAAACTGGGCCATGCAAACTGATATGTCACCTGTCACCTGTCATTGTCTGGATGGAGAAATAGGGGACAGGTGCCAGAATACCTAAATTTCAAACAGGCGGAAAATATACTCGTTAACTGAAATAGATAATAATCCTAAAAGACCTTAAACTTTGTTATCTCAGTTATATAATGCTTGGATTTAAAGAACTCGCATGGAAATCTATTTTCATGACGTAGGTATAAGATTATTAACTGACAGTACACAACTAATTGGATTAAAACTTTTATAAGTAACCAATTCGAAACCGTTTGTTATATTTATTTACTGTATGGTTAACACGTTCACAGTCCCCATACTAATACAATATCCCCGTACGTCGAGTAAATCAGACAGCGTACCTGGTTGTTTCATAGTGTGACCCATATGTGGAGCACGGACTTGTGGAGCTAGTTCACCGTGACCCATAAGTGTTAAATGATAAGTGGGACCAGGGGTAATGAAAAATCTCCCGTGATACTATAAGGCAGGATAGTAGTACTACGGCCAAAAAATAATACCCGGTGTACCACCACGGGTAAGGATCGCATACCTACAGCTTGAGAAGAAGAAGAAGAAGAAGAAGAAAATCATTTATTCAGTGCCTAAATATACAATAACAAAACTAAGTGCAAACAACTTGTATACTTAACTATTTTTACCTAGAGGCATGAACCCATGTCATCATTTCTAGTGTGACTTTGTGTCCACACGAGAAGGTAAAAGAGAGATAATTTGCAACAAACTGTGCACTGATAAAAAAATTACCCTGTATAACTGTCCTTTTATAACCATTATAGTATTGTAATTACCATGGTAACAATCATGCCGGATATAGGTCACTAGTAGAATGACTCGGTCGCAAAATTACCACATCGCTTGTAGCCTACTTCTCAAAATGTCTGAGTCGCAAAATGACCACTTCGTTTGCGTTACTAGGTAGGTTAGGTTCGTTAGGTAACTTCAAATGCCCGAAGGGCAAATTTCCCAAGAATAGCAGCCCCGCCATGCGGGGCTGCGTCGACTTTGCTAAGACAGGCATAAAATGAAAAAAGCAATGTGGTCATTTTGCGGCTCAGTCATTTTGAGATGTGGGCTACAAGCGATGTGGTCATTTTGCGACTCGAACGTTTTGAGAAGTAGGCTACAAGCGATGTGGTCATTTTACGGCTCAGTCATTTTGAGATGTGGGCTACAAGCGATGTGGTCATTTTGCGACTCGAACGTTTTGAGAAGTAGGCTACAAGCGATGTGGTCATTTTACAACTCAGTCATTTTGAGATGTTGGCTACAAGCGATGTGGTCATTTTGCAATGTGGTAATGTTTCGATCTAGTCACTCTACTAGTGACCCCCGGATATCAGTGTTGGCGTTTAGTTAATACTAGACATTGTAATATATAAATAAAATAGTTAAAAATGTTATAATAACTTAATAACAATTGAAATGACGTAGATTCAAAAACAAAATTTAATACATAGGTACAAACATAACGTCACGCCTTTATTCCCAGAGTGGGGTAGGCAGAGCAACAGAATACCAACAAATCTAAACTTGTCGATAATTCTGTAACCACATTTTGCATGGTCAGGCTAAGATGTTGAATTTAATATATATAAATATCTATATATAATTATACTAGCGACCCGCCCTCGCTTCGCTCCGGAGCTGCGTCGATCTCAAAGGTGAAGTTTTATCCGAAGTTTAAGAAGAAGTGCCTTCTTAATTAGGCAGCTGTATGCGACACTGAACTCGGTTCAGTTGCCTGCTGCCTAATTGAGAAGGCACGCGCTAAAATGTGTTTAGTACGCTCCGACGGGACTTCTTAAATTTGCCGGATAAAACTTCACCTTTGAGTTCGACGCAGCGCTGTTTTGAGAGAATCCCCCCCTTGCCGGATAAATATTCATCTTTGCGTTCGACGCAGCGCTGTATTAAGAGAATCACTTATGAATGTCTCGAAAATTTCATTATGATAGTTCAATAAGTTGAAAAAGGAACGAGTATAGAGGTCCAGTTCTTGCTATAACTAGCCGTACAAACCAGGGTGTTGTCAACTCTTGTAAAATGGTCCCCAAGTTCACTATTAGGGAATGCAAATAACCGGTTAAAACCGGTTATTAACCGCCTTTGCATACAAAATTCGGTTATTAATCGGTTACTTGAATTCCCTAGTCACCATGGTCGTAGATTAGATAGTTTTTATATGCAACAGTGTGCGACCATGATATTTAAGCTTATAGAACTGCTTCTTTTTGTCACACTGAATCCCAGTAATGCGTCTAGGCTATACGTGTTCTCCTGACCATCTGGCTAGAATGAAAAATATCAAGGAGTCCTGCTTGTGACTGTGGGGATAAGATTGGGGACTTGAATCATACATTTTTCGCTTGCAGTATGTATGACCATATTCCCTTTTTTGAGAACCTTATTTCCCATCATGTCCCACTGCCTACAAATATAAATATCCTACTTTCTTCCCCTGACACTCTATTTATTTATTTATAGAATCTTTTATAAATTGTAACAACATACATACATACATAAAGTCACGCCTTTATTCCCAGAGTGGGGTAGGCAGAGCTACAGAATTACCAACAACTCTAAAAAACTTGTTGATGATTCTGTAACCACATTTTGCACAATCAGGCTAAGATGTTTACCAGTGTATTAGTGACAGGTTGCAAGCCCATCGCCTAACAGTACTACAAGCCCTTATTCCCTTAGTCGCCTCTTACGATATCCACGGGAAGACATGGAGTGGCACTATTCTAACCCGGCAACCACACGGATCAATTGTAACAACATTAAATTATAATATGTATTCCCTCTTTTTTCCTATATTTTTTTACATGTAATATATATTAACCCGTAATATATTATAAATTATAACCAACTCTAAGGATCCATATTTCCTTATTATTCCCGTTTATAAGTTGTAAAATATCCCGCGTTTGTTTCCCCAATTTTTGTTTCAAAATAAAATACTTGACAAATGGCTAAGCATTCGTGCGGGTTCAGTCAAAAAAAAAACGCATTAACATTAAAAAAACCGGACTCGAGTACCGGTTATGTTAGTTCATAAAAATGAGGTTTTTCTCGAAACTTAAGTATTCTATTATACCTAAGGAAATTGAATAAGGTAAATACGCGTCGCGACCCACCACATGCAACCTCAATACGGCGGCTTAGCCGACTCTAGTTAGGGTCGCGCCGACGTCACGTCGGCGTTTGGTTGCATTTTTAACCGACTTCAAAAAAAGAAGGAGAAATCAAGGGAACTCCTCAAATATTATAGGAATTATACATGGATGACATAACTTATCACTGATCACAAAAAAAACTTAAAAGCGTCTTTAAAAAGCAAGAAATAATGTTGGCAACACACCAACAATCTAACCCCGATAACTCAGGTTCGAGGGGTTCAAAGGGTTCGATAACGATTTGAATTTAATTAAAACAAAAATGAGGTTCAAAACAGAATTTAACACTTTATAAAATTATAACTAACAACTTTAAACAAAAAGGAACTAGACTTTAACACACAAACAAACGACTTTAAGGTTCTGACTAAGGTTCTGACTAATAACTGGTTCACAAATAACTCTACAAACGATAACTGGCTCAACAATAACAATAACTCTGCTCACAATAACTCCCACGATAACTCTGCTCACAATAACTCCCACGATAACTCTGCTCACAATAACTCCCAATAAACTCTCCACAAGTGCTCCAAATGCTCCACTATGCTCCACAAGTGCTCCACAAATGCTCCACAAGTGCTCCAGAAATGCTCCACACGCTCCAAATGCTCCAAATGCTCGAACTACAATTCCAAACTACGTGGTATTTATTCCTTTTAACGTAGGCTGAAATATTTATTACAATCACCAGGCGTCACCTTCGGCCTACCCCATTCAGAGGGCTTACATTTAATTTTACTTTCGGGTCGGCCAATCAGATCGCCTTCATTTCCGGCGTCCCAAACTTCCCTGGGGTTTTCCCCGCGGACATCGTCGATAAAACTCAGTCTCTGATTGGCCGCCCGTTTTCCTAACTGATTTGGTAATGTTAAATTTTTCGTTATATAATGTTCTTAGATCGATCATAATATAAATTCCTTATGTTCTATTGTTGTGATTCTTTTTTTAATACTTCCGGCTCGAGGTCCTCGGCCCAGTAACTCGTCCTTTGTTCTCGTGGGAACTGGGTTAATGGGCTGAGGGTTCAATGACCGTGCTCGGCGGTCTATTGTAGCACTTTTTTTAATAGGTTTTTGGTTCCCGTTTCGTTGAGGGAGCACTTACAGGTTCGGGAGTAAATTTAGCCGCTTTTATGGGCTTCCTTACATCTTACTTATATATAAAAAATTTACTTTTCTAAATCTTAACCTAGTAATTCCTATTAAATACCAGTCACTAAAAAACAAATCAACAAACTTAAGATATTTACATGTTAAACTTATATTCTAAGGGACTGTCGCTAACAGGGGGCTGTCGCTAACAGGGGCTGTCGCTAACAAATAATTTATTTTAAAATGATAGCTCGGTCCAACTGAAGCCGGCGTCCCACTTTATTTCTTAACCAAAAGCAGTTCAGTTTCAGTTGGACTGACCTATCATTTTGAAAGAAGTTATTTCTTGCTTTTCGAAGACGGTTTTTAGTTATTTACAACATTTATTTTATTTCGTACCTTTTAGTGATCGTAATAATAATGATTTAGTTGGACTGACAGACCTTTTAAAAGGCCTTATGTGAAATTTATTTCAACTTCATATGACAAATACCTAAGTTTCAATTTCAACTGACGACATTTTGCTAGCGGGCCTTACGAGGCCTATTATTTTAAAAGAAGTTATTTCTTGCTTTTTGAAGACAGTTTTTTTGTTTTTAAAAACTTTTTTTATTATAAAGTGAGCGGGAAATCCACCATAGCCCATTCTGCAATCCCAATCCCAGTAACTCAAATTCATTAGCCAAAGCAAATTCAATCCTATACTGTTGGTAATAAGCACGGTTTGACAGGAGCAATTATGTACTGACCTCTCAATAGTGAGAGGACACATTTATACATTGATGTCGATAAAAAAGTATGATGCTCATGTACCGTACCACCGTTATGTCATTTCGAAATATTACAATTATACATAAAATAAAATGGACAGTTTGTACTTTTTTTTTTAAATTAAATTTATATTCACATACCATTTTTTTCAAAATTATTCGATTTTAAACTTCTTCTCCTTAGCTATAATATCGATTTCAGCTAACTAAATGATAATGAGTTAATTCAATACGGTTGTTAATAATTTCGATAAGCACAAATGAAAGAGACGACGCGCGACGCACTTATTAAATAATTAGGTACGATCATTTAAAATTCGCTTCATATGGATGTCGATAGAAGAGTCGTTATTTAATTAAGCACTAGCAGAAGTTCGTCTTTGCTCCCTTATAGCCCGGGTTTGGTAATGAGGTTGCATTTGCTACTGGAGTTTTGTTTGAGATACTGCTATTTGTGTTATACTGCCCTCATACGAAAGAAAGCAGGTATATGTTATAGGAATCGTATTGTAAAAGAAACCTTATGTGTAACCGTGCAGAGTTGAGTATGCTTCAACTATCATAGTGCCAATAGCCGCCTTCTTTGGTATGACGGCAGTATAAAGCAGGGCAACTGTGTAAAATGCCGCGCCGCGCATGCTGCTAGTATTAAAAATAAACCACCTTTCAAACAATTAAGTGACTAAAATTACACCCGAAATAAACGTGTAAAAAACCTGACAAGAGCATGTCAAACCATGCTCAGTGTAGGGTTCCGAAGCCGTTAAGTACTACAAACATAACAATCAACAAGTGATAACTAATTTTCTATTTAAAGTCAATTGGTGCCGTCTTAGGTGATTTTAGTAGGTAAGTATAAACACTTTAATCGCTTGTATCTCAAGAACCAATGATGTCTACTTAGTCGTCATAGTTTTCCTTTAAAATTCGTTACATGCCCTTTAATTTTTTTATTTTTCAGAATTTTAGGTTTTTTTTTTTTATGTTAAGGAGACGGCATACGAGCACTCAGGCCACCTGATGGTAAGTGGAATCTGAGACCCATAGACATTTGAATTCTCAAGACTATAATCCCAAGACCTCAAATGCGTTGCCAACCCTGAGGACTAAGATGGAATACCTCTATGCTAGTAATTTCACCGGTTGTCTTATCCCCACACCGGAACACAACAATGCGAACACTGTACTGGTTTTGTAGTTTTGGCTGTTGGGCACTAACAAATTACAGTTTTCTAGTTCCAAGAGTTTCTGAGCTAGGCTGCGGACGGACCGACCGACGGACGGACATGGCTATAAGGGATCCTAGTTTGACTACGGAATCTTAAAAAACCGGGCAAGAGCATGTCAAACCATGCTCAGTGTAGGGTTCCGAAGCCGTTACGTACTACAAACACAAAAACAAGTATGAACTAAATGTCTTTTTATAGTTATTTGGTACCGTCCTAGATATTTTAGTAGGTATAAACACTTTAATCGCCTGAATGGGTGTGTGAGTCATGAAATTAACTATATAAATGGACGACTAATTTTCGTTAGTCACATGTAAAAGTTGCAGTTGCTTAATGTTTGTTTTAAACTAAAGACTGTACACGATAAAATCTGGTCATGCATGCTCTTGTGTATCTTTACAATGAATGCATGTTTTCAAGTAGTTATTTGTTAATAACTAGACCCCGGATTTATGTGGCAATGACGTTACAATAGGGTACTTTGGGATGTAAATTGAACGGTTTTAATTAATACAATTTGTTAATTAATTAATATTATAACTGAATATTTTTTATTAACATGCATTCACGATAAAAAGTAATTATAATCGCAAGTTATTCATTAATTCTCCACAAAAGAGGACGAATAATATATGAACAGTTAAGATTTGTATTGAAAAAAAAAAGACGGATTTGCCACTTTGTCTAACATTAACAATCTTAACGCAGGTCCAGAAATACAAATTAATCCAAGCAACCGTAACAAATCCTGCTTTGATAACCGCAAGCTTTTCAAATATCTGTCGAAGTGGAAAGAAGCTTTTCCTTTTTGAAGTGGGTCTATTCTGCTAGACGACGTAGCCTAACCGATAGTTATTTAGATCAACTTTTGATCTGTTACGGAGTGTCAGTTAACGAAAGGACAACGTTGATAACTTAATCAATTGACTTATAGGTAATATAATATATATCGTGGGAGCCTAATAATAAAATTTTAATACCATAGAACACCAATAGACTAGGTTGCAGTATTAATTGACACCGTTCCATTTACTCCCCAAATTACCCTATTGTGACGTCAATGCCACAAAGATCCGGGGTCTATTAATAATTTTTATAATTATCACTACATAGTATAAAACAAAGTCGCATTTGACGAAACATAATTCGGCAAAAAGGCAGTACACCAGTTTCATAACCACTGACTATTACAAAAAAGTGCTGCTTGAAAATTATTAATCACTACATAGTATAAAACAAAGTCGCTTTTTCTGTCCCTATATCCCTATGTATGCTTAAATCTTTAAAACTACGCAACGGATTTTGATGCGGTTTATTTTTAATAGATAGAGTGATTGAAGAGGAAGGTTTATATGTATAATACTTTAATCCGGAGCGAAGCGAGGGCGGGTCACTTGTCATTAAATAAATAAACCAGCACGACTAGCACGTGACGGTGCGCGAGTTATGTCGCCCCTGTTATGGACTACCTGTCTTTTCTGACCGTTCTAATTAGACAAGGACGGGTACTCTATATCGCGCGCGACGTAACTCGCGCGCCGTCATGTGCTAGCCGTGCAGAGCATGCATGACCGAATTTTATCGTGTAGGTACAGTCTTTAGGTACAATTATTTTGGATACTACCCGTTTCTAAGAACCAACTATGTCTACTTAATTGTGATAGTTTTCCTTTTAAATTCGTTATAAGCAGTTTCATTCAAGACATGGGTAAGGACCAAATAGTTGGACCATAGTTAAGCGTAGTTAACCATACAAACAATAAAAGTGAAAAAGGTTCCGTTGTGACACGAAAATTATCCCTACAAATGTATGGCTAATTTTCGTGTCACAACGGAAAAGTTTCATAGAAACCCAACTTTTTGGCCCTTACCCATATGCCACCAAAGTAAATCTCATAATCTTGTATAATTTAAGGTTTTGGTGTTATTTAAATGAGTGAATGATTATTTCATTTTCTTTCGACGACGACACTCTAGCCTAGTTGGTAGTGAGTGTGACTCTGCCTTCGAAGCTAGGGGTCCTGGGTTCAAATCCTGATAAAGGCAAATATTTGTGTGATGAGCACGAGTGTTCCTGAGTCTTGGATGTTTTCTATATATTTAAGTATCTATTTCTCTATATAAGTATGTTTATCGTTGTCTAGTACCCATAGTACAAGCCTAGAGCTTAGTTTGGGACTAGTTCAATTTGTGTGAGTCCTGTGATTTATTTATTTTCATGTTGCGATATGCGATAAAATATCCGAGCTTACTGATTAACAAGTGAGCAACCCTGAGTATCCGAGCGATTACCGTTTCTATGGTAATCCTAAAGGGCAGTAGGTAACCTACATTTCTATTTATACAATGGTCGAGGGCTTTAACCGTCGGTTTATCATAAAAACCTGTTCTCAGTTCCCCTTATGTTTTCTAAACTGAACGCTTATAGGACGCGCTTTGTTGTCCGTCCGTCCTTCCTCCTGTCTGTCAAGACACTTTGTCTCGGGATCGCGTAGACGTGAAGTTGAAATTGAAACCATATACTCAAGTCTACAGTACCTTGAAGCTGTTAAATAGTCAAACTTCTAATTTAACGTAAAAAGAAGACGCGTCCGTTTATGCCGCGAAAAACGTATAATTCGACACTCTCAAGGGAATCAAAATTGTATACCTACAGTATTTTCCGTAGACCTTAAATCCTGAAATTTGGCAAGAAGAATGATCGTGTAAAGGAAACCACAAGTAAAGGAAAAAATCTGAAAATCGGTAATTTGTAGCTCTAACACAAATGAAGCAACAGTTTTTCAACGGCAACCTCAAGTTTGTCCCACAATACAATTTAACATTGTTATAAGTTTGTACGGAACCCTCGGTGCGCAAGTCCGACTTGCACTTGACCTGGGCCTCTATTCTACTGCTTTATAACGATATCGCGTTTGATGTGTTTTAGAATTGTTTAAGTCACAGTCGCCATTATTGTAAATGACATAAGAGTTAACAAAATGTTGACAATACGGAAACACGTCAATGACGATATCGTTATTACCGTGTAGAATCCCAGCCCAGTTCTTTTAACGTTATTTCTTAACCCCTATCAAGACAAAGGCATTTTATCGACCACTTACGGTTAGTAGAAATTACACCTTGAGCACCTCGACATAAAGTTTAAACCTGAAATATACTTTTCTGAAACATGCTCGGAAAGAACCGTTTTTCAATTGAAACACAAGGACGGAAAGTGTCTCAATTTACTCATAGGAAAAAAATCCATATGAAAACACTTTCCGTCCATGTCCATATTTTATTTTAAAATGATCTCTATTGCCTATATAATCAAATGAATCATGAAAAAATCCCATACACCCAATTGAATAAAAGGTGGCGGCGCGCGGTGCGGCGGCGGGCGCGAGTCTGCGACAATTCTCAATACTGTCTTCTAGTTTTCAAAAGGCGATTCTCTCTCAATCCTTCGATTTTTTTTACAAATACTTCTAATTATACATTAGTATCATTTCCTGACTCGTCAGGCAATCCGTTACTATCCACGTCTTGGCAATAATGTACTACTGTCTTAAATTACTCCCCAATACACAACTTAATTTGATTATGTATTTTATATCACTCCAGAACCGTGGTCCCACTGCGATGTCCCACTGGTCGGACGAAACTTTTTCGTGGTCCCACCAAACACACACTTGACCGTTTTTTTAAGCCGGATTGAAGGAACGCCATATGGTAAGAGTGGGTAAATATCTATATTAATAATTTCGTGCAGGTCTAAAAAAAAAATTGACGAGGGATGGAAATATATGCAATCACGGACTTTGAATAAAGGAGATGAAAAATTAAATATCTTTATGGCATACGTAAAGAAAACATGGATGAAAAATATTTTTTTTATAAATGAATGGTGTCTCGCCCAAGAGAGACACAGGACAAACAATATTATGGAAAGCTGGCATTCCTTATTAAAGAAGTCCATAAACAAAAACTATGTGACGTTGACAAAGCTCCTCAAAGTGCTCCAACAAAACGTGACTATCCAAAAAATAAAATGTCATTATAAAACATTACAAAAACGAAGAAAAATTGAAATAGAAAAAGACGACGATATTATGGAACTGCAAATGCAGTTAGTTCACGGCGAAATTTCAGTTGGCCATTATTTAGAAGCTTTGCGGCAAAATAAATGCTGGAATTATTTTTAATTTTATTGCCTTTTAACGATTACTATTTTATCTCGTTCACTTATTTATCTTGTTTCAAGAAAGTAGCGACTATTACATACCACACTGTAACAAAACGTCAAGTGTGTGTTTGGTGGGACCACGAAAAAGTTTCGTCCCACCAGTGGGACATCGCAGTGGGACCACGGTTCCGGAGTGTTTTAAATGTAGTTATTATATCTGGAGATTGACAGGGTCAGCTTAAAGGATAACTAATGAACAAGTATGTACAGTCAAGGTTATAAATATGTATACACTTTAGTACCTTGTCTATTTAACGTCATGTTTCAACTGCCATATGAAATTGTCACAGCGATTAAAGTGACAAGGTACTAAAGTGTATACATATTTATGACCTTGACTGTACACAAATTTTTCAAACCACCTCACCCTTACGCATAACTCCATCTCTTACGCTAGACCCTGCTACCTCATAGACAGGAAGGGACCCCAAAAATAATACTCGTGAAAGGGAAACATTTAGGAAATACATAGAAATAAGGAATGTGGTATCTTTACTTTCTCTCTAACTCCTCGTATAAGTATTTTCAAGGCCGATTTTGTTTAACTGGTGCCCAACAATAGAGTGAATTATTAGTTTTAACTGTTTTGTTGTGTGTTGTGTGGGTTTGTGTGATTCGTAGATACTGTCATCTGAACAGGAAACATGCGTACAAGTGTAAGTCAAAAAGTTGTCCCGTTACGAAATTGACAAGAAACATTTTTGTAATGAAACGTCAAGAAAAAATCAACACTTTGGATAGCTGGGCGTACGAATCTGAGCGGTTTTGCCTGAGGCAGGCTCGCGAGCCAAATTGTGAGCCGACTTTTCAAAATGACGTCGATCACGATGACAGCCGCGGCTGCGTTTATCACAATTCGCCGGATTATTAACAAAAAGAAGAAGAAACCGGTGGTGGAACGGCTTAGCAACTTTATCAAATTTGTACGCGCCTCGCCCACAGACAAGTTAGAACTTGCCGTTCTGCCCGCGGCACGCTCGGATACATGGCCAAATTACGCGAGGCACGCACACCGAGGCGCCTTTGAGCACGGTCAAAAGACCGACTCTCGGCGGCTCGCCGCGCGCTAAGATCGGCCTCTAAGCTAATGGCTACGGTATTTTGGGACGCGGATGGAATTCTTTTAATAGATTATTTAGCAAAAGGCTCAACAATAAATGCAACTTACTATTCTGAGCTATTGAGACAGGTGCGTCAAGCCATACTTGAAAAAAGAAGGGGCAAAATCAGTTAAGGCGTTTTGTTTTTGCAAGACAACGCCCCCGTTCATACCGCGCTTGTTGCAAGACTAGCTCTGAAGGAAATCGGCTTCGAAGAAATTAACCACCCTCCGTATAAGTAGTCCAGATTAGTCCCTTAGCGCTTATTGTCTGTTCAGTAATTTAAAGAAAGACCTAAGAGGAAAGCGATTTGGAAGTGATGAAGAAATGTAGGCGGCAGTAGGAGAGAATTTTCAAGGCCAAAGCAAAGAATACGTTTTAACGGCATTAAAAGCATTATATAATAAATGTAAGAAATGAATCAAATAAGAGGGGGATTACACTGAAAAATACAAATTTCAAATTAAAAAAAAAAAACACCTTTGGCTTAGAACTTTTTAGCCGCCCCTCGTAAATTCCAGGTCCGATGCGGTGAATAAATAGCATCAAGGAATTACGCAAATATGCGGGGACATGATTGATTTTGGATATTAAAAATAAATTATGCACTTCGAGGTCGATAAGCCTTTGAATAGCGACAGACATTACTTAATTGTATTCAAGATAATAAGACCTTGTTTGTGTAATTAAAATTTTTAGTTGCACGTCGACTTTTAATCCCTTCAGTAAGAAATCAATAACAATCTAAACCTTAATAGAACTTTTAAAATTTTAAGAAATTTTGATTCTACTATATGATAAACGGGTAAACACCTAATGTATTGCGTTTAACATACTTTTTTACATTTTCTACTAACTCGTATCAATGAAACTGAATTCGGTTTTTCATGAATGTTACCTATTATTATTAGCTACACAGTGCTCGAAAGATAAAAACATAACCTTTAAGGTACGAGTAGTCACTCGAAAAACGTCTAGATTAAGCCGCAATTACACATTTCGTGCACCTAATGCGGTCGCCTAGCTTGTTTCACGCCAACGAACGTCGTTCACCTTAGTCTGTTTGCCTACTTCGGTTTACACTGTTGCAGTCAACTTAGGTATGCAACATGCGGCGAACGACTCAATGTAATTACTGCTTTATAGTCTAAAAGCTGCCTTCACGTGCTTACGCGCCTACTTCGGTCACATAATTAGGTGGTTGCAGCTGTTGCTCACCGAATGCGACTGACGAACGTGTTCTTTACACTGTTGCGGTCGCCGTATGCAAAATGCGGCGGACGACTCAATGTAATTACCGCTTTATGGTCTAAAAGCTGCCTTCTCGTGCTTACGTGTCTACTTCGGTCACATAATTAGGTGGTTGCAGCTGTTGCTTGCTGAATGCGACCGAATACCGTTTTCTTTATCTTTACTTTGTTGCGGTCACCGTGTGCAACATGCCGCGAACGACTAAATGTAATTACCGCTTTATAATCTACGAGCTGCCTTCACGAGCTAACACGGGAAATAGTTTAGTATGCTGGTTATTCGTTGAGATCAGGAGCGAGTTGTTCTAAGGAGGAAGGAGGAAGGTCATACCCTGGAGTGGTCGTTACCTGGTCAGCCCACCGGCCACGCAGCCTGCGATCAACTTCTGGTTGGGTGTCAGTGTTTCATTTTTTTCGAAACCTACCATGCTTTACATCTCGGGCTAGCCGGCATCGGCACTTTAGCATGTTTGATTTCTTTTTACATCCATGTGTGTAGTGACAAGCTGTCCGTTGTCAGTGTATTTTTTTTTAAGCGAGTAACGAGGTTGGAGTCTCGTTGATGATATTTGACAGCGAGTTTTGTGCGCAATATGGCGGTGTTTTAAATTGGTAACATGGTCCGTATTTTTGTAAAGTGGGTGTAAAAATATCAAATCGAGCTAAGCCTCAATAGTAATAAATTTATGACGAAGTTTGAAAGCTGAAATTTGGAATTGGCATTAAATAAATAAAAGATCCAGAGCTTACATGTTTTTCCGTGTGGTTGCCGGGTTAGAATAGTGCCACTCCGTGTCTTCCCGTGGATGTCGTAAGAGGCGACTGAGGGAATAAGGGCTTGTAGTACTGTTAGGCGATGGACTTGCAACCTGTCACTAATACACTGGCAAATTCTTAGCCTGATTGTGCAAAGTGTGGTTACAGAATTATCAACAAGTTTAGAGTTGTTGGTAATTCTGTAGCTCTGCCTACCCCACTCTGGGAATAAAGGCGTGACTTTATGTATGTATGTACATGTTTTTAAATTCGCGACCGTTTTTCATAATAGCTAGTTCAAATTACGCATGACTCAAACCGCATCCGTATCAGTTCATTCGTTTATGAGATATGACATATACGATACCTACATTAAACTCATAACACCCTTTTATTAATCAAGGGTTTAAAAGCGTGTTTTAAACCATAGAATAATAACTAGAGGCATAGAAAGAGCGATAAAGTAACAGGTAACATACAGATAGCTGATATGCACAGTCTTATTGGGATTCAGTGTGCCAAAAAGAGACAGTTCAAGTTTCAAGTTAAATATCATGCCTGTGTACGCAGACATTGTACCTATAAGCTAATCTACGACCATGGTGACCAGTTGGTGACCACTTGACATGAGTTGACAACACCTTGGTGTGTACGGCTAGTTTAAGAAAAACTGAACTCCATATTCCTTCCATTTTTTTTTTGGCATCGAGAAGGCAAAAGAGCACACAGGCCACCTGATGGTAAGTGGAAACTGTGACCCATAGACATTCGCATCCTCAAGACTGCAAATGCGTTGCCAACCCTGAGGACTAAGATGGAATGCCTCTATGCTTGTTATTTCACCGGCTGTCTTATCCCCACACCGGAATACAACAAAGCGAACACTGCTGTTTGGCGGTAGGTTAATGGATAAGATGGTGGTAGCGATCCGGACGGACCCTGCACAAGGTCCTACCACCCGCACTCCATTTTAACTTATTGAACATTCATATGAAATTGACGACACGGTGGCCTAGTTGGGAGTGACCCTGCTTCCGAAGCCAGTGGTCCTGGGTTCAAATCCCGGTAAGGGCAGATATTTGTGTGATGAGCGCGAATATTTGTTCCTGAGTCTTGGATGTTTTCTATGTATTTAAGTATTTATTTCTCTATATAAGTATGTTTATCGTTGTCTAGTACCCATAGTACAAGCCTTGAGCTTAGTTTGGGACTAGGTCAATTTGTGTGAGATTGTCCCCTGATATTTATTTATTATTTATTTTATTATATTAAAATTTTCGAGACAGGTATAGATCTGACGCTTTTGTTTTAAGGCTCTATGCATCCAATTTTTATCAAGAAGCTTATATGTGATATGACACTGGAGATTGCACTTTTCATCCAGGGACAAAACTCAAAAGCGACGTCATTAAAGGTCATTTTTCTTGGCTTCATGGCGTTGTTCGCCGTGCAATCTCCAGTGTCATAATTATAAGCTTCTTGGTTCTTATTCTATGATTCAGAACGTTTTTTCAAAAATAGTGTACATTGTTAAGAACAAAAATTAAGAAAATTTTACTTTTTAATTTTCATTTAGATGCGTTAATTTTTGTGACGAAATGGAAAAGTTAAAGCTTCTAATTTTTGTTCTTTAAGATGTACACTTTGAAAACCGCCCTTTAAACGATACCTAAATAAACAATGAAATACTACATGTATTTATAAGCCTGTTATATCTCTGACAAAACGAGGGGAACCTATTGATTGTGGATTTCAAGGGGAATGCTCCCTCGCAACGACCCCTGGGTTTTCCTTGTTTGGGGTTCCTGCCCCTGGCCTTGATCTCACCGTCAGACTCAAGTTCAATATCAATCGATTTTTAGGTAAGGTAACAGGAAAACCTCAATTAACCTAGTTCAAATACGAAAGTAACTGTTTGATTGTTTGTAAAGCTTTAACAGCCAAACAGCTAAAATGATTTTAATGAAATGTAGCATGGAGATAGATTAAGCCTTGAAAAGTGGTAAACACTTGTGTTAAATGTGGTTACAGAATTATCAACAATTATTTTTAGTGTATTTGGTATTTCTGTAGCTATGCCTACCCCACTCTGGGAATGAAGGCGTGATGTTATACATATTTTATTTAGTTGTGTGTTGTTATGTATGTAATTATATTGTATGTATGTGTTTTGTTTTCTCCGCAAATTTTACAATCCTGAAGTCAGAAGAAGTCGCGTGCTATTTATTACATTAAACATGTGAAGAAACGGGTACGCACCTGAACTGTTGGATTGAATTAATCAGAGTACAGTTTAAAATTCAACGTAATTACTAGGCAATGTAAAGTAAAATTTTCGTGCGACGCGACGACGAGCGAAGCGTGGAGGAGTGTGTTAGGTACAACTGTGACCAATGCAATCACGAGCTTAGCGAGCGTGCCGCGGCAGTGACCGGCGAGTGGCACAATACGGGCTCGGATGTATACCAAGTCTTGTCTTGTCTTGCTTGTTTAGTTTGATTTATGATCTTGTTGTACGAGAGGGATAGAGAAAACCTACTATTCCCTTTGTTTAAGCATAATCACGATGTCCGAATGTATGATTTCGCATATACGACACGCTATTGACGACACGCTAGCCTAGTTGGTAGTGACTCTGCCTTCGAAGCTAGGGTTCCTGGGTTCAAATCCTGGTAAGGGCAAATATTTGTGTGATGAGCACGAGTATTTGTTCTTGAGTCTTGGATGTTTTCTATGTATTTAAGTATATATTACTCTATGTAAGTATGTTTATCGTTGTCTAGTACCCATAGTACAAGCCTAGAGCTTAGTTTGGGACTAGTTCAATTTGTGTGACATTGTCCTGTGATTTATTTATTTATTTATTTATATTATGCTAACTTCGCATACTATTATAACAATTAAATTGTTATTCTAGGTACTTTTGACTTTTAAAAGTTATAAAATAAACCTAACCTACCCTGTTTCACCAGGATTATAAAACATAAAAAAACCGGTATCAACTGTAGAGAAATTAAGTGAAAACAATATCAGCGTAACTTTAAATTCGGCAAAAAGTTTCGACATAGTAGAGGGAACACGAGGTTGTTAATCTAATCAGTTGAGCGTATTCGGGACAAAAATAAAGACAGACATTTTAAAAACATCTTAAGGTATTGTGCAATAAACAGGTTTTTACCCTTTTTAGGGTTTCTTAGTCAAACCCTTATAGTTTCGCCATGTCTGTCCATCCGTCCGTCCCTTCGTCCATAGCCTAGCTCAGAGACTCTTAGTACTAGAAAGCTTTAATTTAGCTTATATATATTTGTCACGCCAACAACGTGGTAAAATAAAATGTTAAAACTTTACACGTAACGTGATACAATACATGTTTTCTCGTCTACCCCATAGTGTGGGGTGTCGTTAGATAGATATTTTAAAATATTACGGGTTTGTGAAAACATTTTTTCGATTAAGGGATCCGTTTATGAAATATTAAGCATTATAGCGCCAATTTTTGTTAGACTCAAGTGTTCCACCCCTCCTACAGCCAAAACTACAATTAATATTAATAATCTGAAAAAAAAAACATAAATAAAAACGCATATAATAAATTTAAAAGGAAAACCATCAAGACTAAGTAGATATCATTGGCCTGAGATACAGGCGATTATAGTGTTTATACCTACTAAAATCATCCAAGACGGCACCAATTGACTTTATATAGAAAATTAGTTAATTACTTGTAGATTTTTATGTTTGTAGTACTTAACGGCTTGGGAACCCTACACTGAGCATGGTCCGACATGCTCTTGCCCGGTTTTTTATTTTTAAAACATTAATTTTACAATATTTTACGTAACCTCACCAGTGATTTAGTGGTGGGGCCCGCCAAGCAACAGTGTTCACATTGTTGTGTTCCGGTGGGGGGATAAGACAACCGGTGAAATGACTAGCATATAGGCATCCCATCGTAGTCCTCCGGGTTGGCAACGCATTTGAAGTCTTAGGATTATAGTCTTGAGAATTCAAATGCCTATGGGTATGCCACTTACCATCAGGTGGCCTGAGCGCTCGTGTGCCTTCTCCTTAACATAAAAAAACAAGAACAATCAAATTGAGCTCCTTTTTTGAAGTCGTTAAAAATGTGGGATAATGTGGTAACATTATCATTTTCAGTCACTCGACTGTGATTTCGAACACTCGAAAGTCAAAAATCATTCCCTGGGCCACAGCACTGTTTTTGTACGTATTTGGTTAATACATGAACATTAATTTTTACTCTGTCTTTGCATTTAATTACATCCAAGCAAATAAGAGTTAATAAAACGTTAATAACACGTCAAAGGCAATATCGTTTTTACTGTGTAGAAAGAGGGCCAGTTAATTAATATACTGCCTCATATTTTCTGTAATTAACAAACGCAGGAGTTTTTGTCGCACGAATAAAATTGTCCTTGGGACTTCCGAACGATATTAATTTATCGAAAAAGTGTATTTTCGTATGACAGTTATTAAACTATATGAGATAACCATGCAACATACTATATTTTTTATTTATATTTGACGACACGTTGGCCTAGTTGGGAGTGACCCTGCCTCCGAAGCCAGCGGTGCCGGGTTCAAATCCCGGTAAGGGCAGATATTTGTGTGATGAGCACGAGTATTTATTCCTGAGTCTTGGATGTTTTCTTTGTTTAAGTATTGATTTCTCTATCTAAGTATATTTATCGTTGTCTAGTACCCATAGTATAAGCCTAGAGCTTAGTTTGGGACTAAGTCAATTTGTGTGAGATTGTCCTGTGATATTTATTATTAATTTGATGCTACATAATGTCAATAGAGAACATGTATGAAAATCAGAATTGAGTTTCATTGATTTAGGAGAAAATGTAATAAAAAATATTAATATTTTGTATAATTGTTTTTTGCGGCATTTTCATTTTATTTACGTACGTGTGGGAGCGCGTAGAACAAACGGTCGGACATGCTTGAAAATAAAATGTTTCACTTTCTTGCTGTTAAATGACTTTTTTGTAAACTTTAACGCTTAGACCATCATGTCTTATTATTATTTTTTCACTTATTTGCCTTGTTGGTGAATAGTACTCGAACAAACATCACTATCCGATAAACCCGTAAAACTCGACTATACTTCTAGGTACTATTTTAACTGTTGTGTAGTAGTTGAGGTCCTTTTTTTGATTTTATTACAAAGAATATATGTTTAAGTATCGCCACAACAAATAATATCTAGGTGTTTCATATTATAATTAATTATAATTGCTGTTTTATCATTCATGTAAAATTAAACTAGAAAGTCATGATTATAAAAAATGTGCCAAGCAATTCCAAGATACTAAGTATTACAAGTTATAAGTTAAAGATAATTTTAATACGCTGCATTTTAACCTTACCCGAACTTAGCCGAATTTTAGAGATATTTGCAATTGGAGGTCATTTTTCGAAAGCGCCTATTTAAAAGAAATAGCAATTTGTTTCTTAAATCTGCTAAGGCAGGCAGCCGAATAGAAATGCAGTTCTAACATCGAAGAATCGGTAAATATTTATTTATACATTAAATATTACGTTTTTTGTGTCAACCGAGCGCATGAATTAACTCCTTGATTTTTACAAATAAATAAATAAATTAACGGCAAATATTATAATTTGTACCTGGCACTTCAAAACTTATAGTGCAAGTAATTTCAGTATACCCGCAAAATTAAAAATGTCTTCACACTAAGCCGTCGTCAATCGTTGTGCGTGTTGTTATAATCGGAATATAATGGAAAAACTAAAAACAAATCGTGATTTATATAATCTGCTTAAACATGATCTGCGAGATCATAGTATTGCTGTAGAAAAAGTGATGGCTGTATTTCCAAATACCATCTCTTCGGAAATTAAATCGTAAGTATTGTTTAATGTTACTAAAACGTATATTTTTTTGTATTGAATACTAAACAATTTGCTTACTTTATTGCAGTGCTATAAACGGTAAAATAAGGAAATTTCTGTATACCGTGAAGAATAAACGGAAAGACAAATATTGGAAAGAAGATTTGTTTCTATCTACATGTGGCAGTTGGCTTGATTTACAAATAGACTGGTCTCATGTTATTAACACTAAGCCTCCGACTTTGCTTCCATCGACATCGACATCCTCTAAAGCATATTTTAATACATTGAGTGATCGTCAAAAGAGAAGGAGAACTGAATCTGTAAGATCCCTCCCCATAGATGAGCTAAACTACGTAGCATCAAAAAGTATCAGACACACACATGCTAAATTTATCTTTGACTTCATTCAAACACACCCGGCACACATTACAAAAGTTAAGGAATTTTGCGAAAAACTCTTAAATAACACGGACGAGTCTAAATCCTTATCTGACGACGATGCACTTAGCTTGTATGTGAACTCTGACCTAACTAGAGAGCAGTACTCGCAATTGCGATTATCTGTTAATAATATTGCTCCCGGATTATTTCCTGCTTATGCTCAAATTCAAAAACTGAAGAAAGAGTTGTGTCCAGTACCTGAAGCAATAACTGTAGCTGAAAATTATGTTAGTATTAATTTGCAATGTTTACTGGATAAAACAATAGAAAGAATAATGCGACCTTTAAAATTTGACAATACCAAAGAATATAATCTTGTCTTGGTTCTAAAATGGGGATGCGATGGAGCCTCTTCTCAGTCTGTTTACAAGCAAAAGAGTTCAGACCCTCTACACGATGATTCATCTGTATTTGTTTGTAGCCTCGTTCCCCTTCAACTCAATAATGAAGATTTATCTGAATCCATTTGGAAGAATCCTACACCATCATCCTCTCGTTATTGTCGACCAATATCTTTTCGGTTCGAAAAAGAAAACAAAAATTTAACAAAGAAGACCACTGCAGAATTAAATGAAGAAATAAGGCAATTACGTCCATATGTTTTCAAAAATGTCGTTGTGAATTATAAAATGTTACTAACGATGGTTGATACAAAAATTTGCAATGATATAACAGATACATCATCAGCCATGAAATGCTTTATTTGCGGTGCTACTCCAAAAGCTATGAACGACATCGATGTACCTTATAATCGTGAACCAAATCAAGACTGTTTTGAATTCGGCATGTCCTCTTTACATGCGTGGATTAGGAGCTTTGAATGTATGTTACATATAGCATACAATTTATCATTCAAATCTTGGTCAGCAAGAGGAGAAAATAAGAATGTCAGAGAGCAATCAAAACGCAACATACAAGATGAATTCAAAAGAAGATTGGGGTTGTTAATAGATATGGTTAAGCAAGGCGTGGGAAACACAAATGATGGCAACACTGCTCGGAGATTTTTCGCAAACTTCCAGATTAGTGCGGATATAACGGGTCTAAATGTAGATCTTTTAAAAAGATTTTACATAATACTACAAGTCATAGCTTCAGGACTCGCGATAAATGTAGATTCGTTTCGTTTTTATACACGTGAAACTGCGGAGTTATACGTGCAATTGTATGGATGGTACTATATGCCCGTTACCATCCATAAAATATTAATTCATGGAGCAGACATTATAAAACACAACGCAATCCTGCCAATAGGTGCATTATCGGAAGATGCACAAGAATGCAATCATAAAATATTTCGATATGTGAGACTTCACCACACACGCAAAATATCTAGGATTGCTTGCAATACTGATCTGATACATGCATTACTTTTACGGTCTGATCCGGTTATCTCCAGTAACATTAAAAGGACAACGAAAAAAAAACTGTTGATCGAAGCGCAGCCACTCATCAGTGAAACCGAAACCCAAATTATAGAGTATGAGTAACCTTTTGTAATTTTTTATATCATAACCATAACGGAGAAATGATGAAAATATGACCTTCTTTTCTTATAAATAACAACAATATCTACAATAATTATTTACTATTTCGACAGTGCGCCTTGTGTAATTTAATAGCAATCTCTTTAGATGATATAATTTTAAATTGTAGGCGTAATAAAGAAATATGCATTTTTAAGTGAATCCTAAGCACAGGACCAATAAAAAACTTATCAAGGGATGTTTGCATGCGACCAGAATAAAATACTGACAAAAATCTTGCGTTTTTTTTTTTTTTTTTTTTGCCTATATAATCGGAAGACTATTCTTTTCCCCTATTAATATGTTGCTAAAAATGCACTATACTAGCATTTCGTTATAATTTAGAGGCCATAATAATAGCAGTTTATCTGCAATAAACAGTTTACTGTCGCGCACTCGCATGTCCGACCGGTTGTTCTACGCGCTCCCACAGGTACTCGTAATATTTAAATTCAGCGATATTGGCTCAAACATAGTAATTTACGAAATAAATGCAAATTTCTTTATAAACATGGAACAAAATCTGTGCCGACATTCCTGTCGGCGATTTTGTATGGAGTGTTTTTGCAGGGGATCTGAATTATGACTTTCATGTCCTATGAAAAAATTACACGAGAATTATTTCGCATATACAGTTATTCTTCTCTTTCCCTGAGAGCGTTTATTTATGCCATAACCATATTTTGCTACTTGGGATGTTTCCTATTTACCTAAATAGGCTTTTGTTGCAAGGCACTCTTGGTTTCAGTTTACGTTGTGTGTGAAATCTATTGATTAGCATTTTAAGAAGTTTTTGTGTAAGAAACACAGATGTTAATTTGAATTTTACAATCTCTAAAAATGTGCCCATGAATTATGTACTTAAATTAAATATTACCTATCATTAAATAGCATCGATAGGTAATCAGCACTTTAGTTAATTTTTACTTTATCCAGTGATTTTAATACTTACCTATCTACTATTAATTGTCACTTTGAAATAATTATTTGAAACATTTCTCGAGAAATTGAATATCGGAAGGAAGTCCCTAGTTAATCGACCTTTTTTTTTCCCAAATAGGTAGACTTTTATGTCTGGTAATGAATAATTGTTTCCTAGGTTAGGTTAGATTACCTACCGCCAAACATCAGTATTCGCATTGTTGTGTTCCGGTTTTGGGAAAAAACAGCCGGTGAAATAACTAGCATCGAGGCATTCCATCTTAGCCCTCAGTCAGGGTTGGCAACGCATTTGCAGTCTTAGGATTGCAGTCTTGTGAATGCAAATGTCTATGGGTCACAGTTTCCACTTACCATCAGGTGGCCTGTGTACTCGTTTGCCTACTCAATGCCATAAAAAAAAAAAAGATTACGCGCTTATTCTGTGTTCATGAAATGTATAGGAAATTAAGGCTAGTAGTACTGTTAGGCGATGGGCTTGCAACCTGTCACTAATACACTAGTAAACATCTTAGCCTGATTGTAAATAAAGTGGTTATAGAGAGATCAACCAGTCTTTTTAGAGTTGTTGACATTTCTGTAGCTCCACCTACCCCACTCTGGGATTGAAGGCGTGACGATATGTATGTATGAGTACATACCTATACATAAACTTTACGTGTGAATTGGAATTGGTTGTTCATTTAGTGTAAAAAGCTGTCTTTGGTAAAGATTACGAATATTATCGACACGTTGGCCTAGTTGGGAGTGACCCTGCCTCCGAAGCCAGCGGTCCTGGGTTCTAATCCCGATAAGGATATTTGTGCGATGAGCGCGAATATTTGTTCCTGACTCTTGGATGTTTTCTATGTATTTAAGTATGTTTATCGTTGTCTAGTACCCCTAGTACAAGCCTAGAGCTTAGTTTGGGACTAGGTCAATTTGTGTGACATTGTCTCCCGATATTAGGTATTATTATTATCTAAGGAATAAATAGACGCAATCGAGAAAATACAGGGTGAGCTAGTGATGAACTTTATTTTCGTTTTGACCTCCCTTGTGAAATAAAACTAGACGAACGAGAAAGATGTCATTGTCAAAATTGTATTTTTTTTAAATCAAAATGGTGCCTTACAAGGTTTTGAAAATAATCGATCTTCCGCCGTGTTTTTGATGTTTTTAACATCTAACTTGTTTTTCAAACAGAAAGGGGGTGTGGCACAAATGTTTTTTGTTTGAAAACACAGAAAAAAATATCCGCCACGGAAGGAAAACATTGCCCACGTTCGTCTGCGTGGGAGGGGGTCAATGAATTGAATTTAAACTATCGGAACTAATTTTGATACCTTTGAATATAAATAAATATCCTACAATCCTACAAACAGACAGCGAACAAACGTTAATGATGACAAATTGTACTGGGATAACAGCTGTCAAAAGAAAAGTGAAATGTTATGACAAACAATACATCGTTCACTCCAAAGTCGCAGTGGACGCGCAGTTCTACCTAAACATGTTTTGTTACATAATTTGCTAACATGTTTCCGTTACGTTCGTTATCGTAAAATAATCGTTATATGAGCTTTCAATAAATGTATATTTCAGATTTTTTGTGTTTGTAGTTTTGGCTATAAGGGGGGGGGGGGGGGGGAGGGTATGGGGCACACTTGACTTTAACAAAAAATATTGTTTTGACAAACCCGCAATATTTTGAAAGACCTATTCAACTACACTACACCATATCGGATATGGGATAGAAGAGAAAAAAACATCCCCTCATTAATAAGTGGAGGGGGGGAGGGTTTACCACTTTGTTGGCGTGATTAATATGTATATTAATGCCAAATTACAGCTTTCTAGTACTAAGAGTCTCCGAGCTAGGCTGCGGACGGACGGACATGGCAAAACTATAAGGGTTGATAAGGGATGTCAACGGAAGCCTAAAAAGTAAAGACGCCACGATTCGCAGGGTCCAACTTGCGTCCCACAAAACCACAAAATGGGGTATTTGGGTACTTCTTCTTTGTTACCGACAATTGCCTGTCCTCATTTTACCATACGTTATCAGTTAGAGTATTGATTATTAATGTTTTAGTGTTTGAATATACGTCCAAACATTTATTCATCTATTAGTCTAAATAATCTTTCACTTTCTCTATCCAGTGTTTTTTTTTTAAAGTTTGTTTTTCATAGAATCGCGTGACAGAGTGGTAATACAAAATTTAGTCTCCTCTGAAAATAGCACTATGTCACAGTATATTCTGAAAAACCACCATAAAGAAATAAAACATTATCGCCACCGAAATAATCATTAATTAGTCCAAATAAAAAATCACGCAACGGATTTTAAAATCAAAAATTAAAACCATAATTGGGTCGTTCTACATTTTTACCGACAATACATCGTCATTTTTCTATATTTTGCGTTTTTCAACTATTGATAATTCAAAAGGATCAAGATTAAAGTGCAGGTAAGAAATAAATTAATATAATTAAAATTTGTTTAATTAAAATCATGTCCACGTTATTGCGAGTAATGACACCCATTTGTCCGAACTCTGATTATATTAGTAGGCAGCAACAATGTTCGCATTGTTGTGTTCCGTTGCATAGAGGCATTCCATCTTAGCTTTCAATGTTGGCCTTAGTAGGATGGTTGGTCTTGATAATTAAACTATCTATGAGTCTCAGATTCCACTTAACATCAGGTGGCCTGATTGTTCCTGTGCCTTCTCCTTATCATAAAAAAACTATTATACCAGGAACGACATCTCCAGACTGCAATCTTAAGACCGCAAATGCGTCGCCAACCCTAGACTAAGATGGTTTCCTACACGGAACAAAAAGAACTACTGCGCCGTTTATATAAAACTATATATCTCGATGACACAGATCGGGAAGGTCAGATATTATTTCATTGTGTTGCAGGATTTCCATGACAACTGTCCTAGTTCATGTATCCAGGTCAGGTAAATGACCTGAAGCGCGCGCATCCTTGTCTGACGTGGGCTCTGCCCATCCTTTAACCAATATGTAACAAAGAAACTCTGACCTAGTTTAAAACTAGGCTATGGTATAAGTACTGGGCATTGATTATTCTTGCTTATTAAGCTGGGCCTCTAATCTACAGCGTTATATAGATATCGCGTTTGACATGTTTTAGAATCGTTTATGTCACAGTGGGCATTATTGTAAATGACATAAGAACTATCAAAACGTGTCAACGTTAACTTTAAACAGAAAATTAGTTATTACTTGTTAATTTTTATGTTTGTAGTACTTAACGGCTTCGGAACCCTACACTGAGCATGGTCCGACATGCTCTTGCCCGGTTTTACCGTGTAGAATCCCAGCCCAGGGCCTCTATTCAACTAATTATAACGATAACGTCTTATAATCGATTATGTCACAGTCGCCATTATTGTAAATGACATAAGAGTTATCAGAACGTTGACAATACGGAAACACGTCAAATACGATATCGTTATTACCGTGCAGAATCCCAGCCCTTCGCTTTATCACCCGGAGTTCAGAACCTGTAAGGGTCTGCTCCAGACCGGCTTTACGATCAAACAGAAGTTAATACAATTGTAAGAAATAGTGATCTAATTACGGGCTTTATTCTTCTCGTTAAAAACATATTGCTTTTGTTTTGTTATCGAATCATTGACTTTTACTTGGCAGTAATGGCTTTTGAGATAAAACAATACGATTACATGTTAAAGGCAATATGGTTTTGTTGTAACTGTCGCCTATATATGTTAAATATTGGTTTATATATGAATCCGCCATTTTGAAATAATATAGGGACCCTGTGGCCCTCTTAACGCTAAGGTATATATAACACGACAATGTCACACAAATTGACCTAGACCCAAATTAAGCTCTATTCTTGTACTATGGGAACTAGACAAAAATAAACTTACTTATATACGTCGTACACTGTGTTGAGCTAGAGCCAAATAACTATATGTACATTTAGGATTAGGTATATGTAGGCACCTCTAATGCAGTACTGGAGAATGAAACAAAAAATCGCTGAAACACGTTATATAACTTTTGATTAACAATGTTATAATAATAATTTATGCTGGCATGCAAATCTTGATTTTGCAAATTTTCACAATAGTACATACGTACATACATAATGTCACGCCTTCTTTCCCAGAGTCGGGTAGGCAGAGCGACAGAATTACCAACAACTCTAGAAGAACTTTTACAATACTGACTCATTATAATTAATTTTCGTTACTTTGTCATAAATGCTACTTTGTAATTCTCGAAGTTTTATTTAATTGGAATTCGTCTTAAATATCCAAACGTCTTTAGGTCTAAGATATCCCGAGCTTTGTTGGAATCCGTGTGAATAAACTTTAAGAACAGATTTTTTAGTAAGTACCTAAATGTCATAATACATACGCATGTTTTCAATTCACAAAAGCCCCATTCAACTTACTTACTTAATTACTTTAGTGGTGGTAGGACCCTGTGCAGAGTCCATCCGGATTGCTACCACCATCTTATCCAATAACCACCCGCCAAGCAACAGTGTTCGCATTGTTGTGTTCCGGTGTGGGGATAAGACAACCGATGAAATTACTAGCATAGAGGCATTCCATCTTAGTCCTCAGGGTTGGCAACGCATTGGAGTGCTTAAGATTCATATGTCTATGTGTCTCAGATTCCACTTACATAAAACACATTTTTACCAAATAGTTGAATTTTCATGAACATTAAACATTATTATTGATAATTAAAATAGTAATTTTGTATTTTTGCGTCGAACCTTCATGCATCTGAAAGCTGTTGGTGGGTGGGGACGGAGCGCATACAAATCCCTATCTCACTTTAAAGAAACAAAGAAAAACTATCTTTTCCAAATACGAACAAAGGACAAAGAAAATCGCACATACCCACGTACGCTAATTAAACATTTATAAAACCATAAACAGCACGAGTAAACAAAAAACATCATGAATTAATTAGCAATTTTCAGGAAATTTGAAACAAAGGAATCAAAATTATCGTTTAAATTTCAAATATTTCGAATATGACTGTTACAAGTTCATTATGTGCTTACTTAGGGACATAAAATAAATATAGGTTAGTTTTTTATACATCTATATACCACATAACAATGAGGATCTTGTTTCGTTTTAGAGATATCCTGGTAGGTACATAGGTGAAACGGTGCGCATGCTGTTATATATTGATCGACCTATAAACCCTAGGTGACCTGAAAACCCCATTTGAAAAAAGATATCCTTATATACTAAAAATTTTACAACTCGGTAACAAGAAAACACAGTGAATAATGCTCATTTCATTGTACATAGGCATATAACTAAAACTAATTAATTTCAATTTTCAGCACTGGTTTTCCCCTGGAATATTCCTATGTAAAATGTATTGTAAAAAACGGCGTAAGCGCCATTATATTGCAAGTGATATAGGCCGTTGCTCGGGTGAGATACGTTGATCCTGGTGCCTACAGTGCCAGCATTGCTAGTTGCTATATAATATTGACTCATTTTAGTGTCGTTGGCTCAACGATTTTGTCGGAGTATGCACGTCACGTAGGGACCATTTTATAATAAAATAAAAGGACATTTCAAGACATTTATTAAATATTATATATTAAGTTAGGTGCAGTCAATCAGTGTTTGCACTGTTGTGTTTCGGTGTAGGGCATAACACGGTTGGTGAAATGTATATATTAACTCTTATGAAAGTTAAAAATATTTATACACTATTCAAAATCTAATCTACATCTTTGCATCCCAATGATTAGCAGCTTAATATTAAAAAAAAAACCCATTGAGTTCGCCGCCTACGTATGCCTACATGGCCACCCTGATCTCCCGCTTTGCCCGCCTCTGTCCCTCCTGGGGGAGGGGTGCGGGGCGCCCCGGGACCCGGGGGTGCAGTGAAGCTCACGTGCTATCCTGTGCACTCCGCCACGAGCTCTCGGACGGACCGGACGCGCTACCCAGTCCTCTAGAGAACCCGCGATAATTTACAAGTACGGAAAAAAATGAGTGCACTCAACATAATTAAACAAATGACGCTTATGCAAAAAGCCGATGCTTTCTTCGTCTCTGCGATATTGGCTGGCACTGGATATTTTTTTGCGCGTTGTGTGTCAGTGCGACTTTGCATGTTTGGATAAACTAAAAAAAAACTGTGCAGTGAAGTGATCTCTTCCGTGTACGGCTAAGGGAATTTAGACTTTAAAACGGCGAAGCTACCGAACTCAATATGAATATTGCATATTTTGCATTAATTACATTAATTTTAAGTCTAAGTAGTTTGCTTATCTGCGCTATCAATGGTAAGTTTAATTTAATTTAATAAAGCTAACGGCATTGCGAATTTAAATGTTAGTAGCCAACGGCCATTTTTCACTAGAAATGATGCGAACGATTTGTTTTATTACTGTCATTAATTTGCCTGATAACGATAACATTTAAAATCGCATTGCCGAATGTATTCATAATATTGATCTAACCCTTTTTCTCTAACTAACCATAGCTACATTTAGTTATTATAATAAAAATAGTATTTTGTTTTAATTTATCAGTATTTAATTAAATACCTACACAACAAAATTTATTAATTTTTAGGGTCCATACCGACCGTTTTTTAATAAGATTTTTTTTTACTATCTCTTATTGTTATGTTATACAAGAAACTTCAACGCGTTTAAGTTATATTTACCTTATTATCTACTAAAACAGAAAACAAGCGTGCAAAAGTGATGAGTGTATTTATTTAACTTTTAAACATGCTCAACAAAAACTTGGTGCTCTTACTTAGGTAATGTATGTATAGGTACAAATTAAAAAAAGGGGATCTAAAAAAAAGCCTTTTTTTACGTAAAAATTTATACCTTCCCAACTTTTTTTAGGACGATATCTTGAAATATAATAAAAAATACTATATTATCTGTAAAGATCATTATATACCACGCATAAGAAAATCAAAATTTTGAATTTTGAAATTTTAATATTGAGTTACATTTTTCTTATATATTGGGACAAATATAAGCCGTTTCTTTTGTGAAACAACTATAGTCAGATATTCAATATATTATTTCTAATAACAATGTTTTAAAACACCAGTTTATGCAATTTATATGAAACGCAAATTTTTGCAAAAAAACACTTTTAACTTGCAAATAAATGTTTATTCTTTGTATGCATATCGATTATTGCGCATTCAAAGGGTCAAAGTGGTTACATAACACGATACATTTGGAAAAAAAACTTGGAAAAAAAAACAACTTATTTTGAACAATTTGTATGAATTATATCGCCAAGCGCCAGCGTTCTAGTCGGCGTTCGTTAAACTCTTTCTCAGCGCCATTATACAAAATCGCGATTTTCACCCCATTAAAATGCAAAAAAAAAACGAATACAGACAAAAATATTCCCGAAAAAAATATACGAAATAGTGCCCTAAAAGAAACTGCGTTAAAATATATTATTTTTTTCCTAATTACCGACCTCATTTGCCGAGAAACCAGTTGAAAGCACTTTCAGAACCTTAAAATGTACATTTTCATGTCAAACCCTAAAACTAAGCTTACTGGCATACTTCAAGTACGCGTTTAAATATTTCAAATTCACCAAAAAATCACTAAAATAAATGTAACCGAGTCGTATTTTTATTTCCCACTGTCAGAATATTATCTTGAGGTCATAAATTCAAACAGAAACTAACACCCAACACCGTATTTTTTTCCAAAAAAAAAAAAAAACCATAAACTTAGAACGTAATTTTTAGTCCGTAATCAAAATGGCCGCCATTTTCTTTACCTGAGTTAAAAATGCGATGACGTCAGCAAAACTGCGCGCGCATTTAGGTCAAATAACCCACTGACCTAGTTCTACTAGCCTAGAAACCTAAGTATTTAAAAGCTTTGACCAGCCCCAACCGACAGAGAGAACAGATTCTTATGCTATATAATCTATTTCTCTGTCTCCTTCACTGCCTGGAACTCGCCAGGTGTTTGGCAGCGTGTAACCATTAAACGAGCTATATATCGTCAGTACTTTGAAAAAACCTCGTATCTCATATTTCGTTCTGTACGATTTTAAACTTGAACATCAAGAGAAATAAGTTTAAAATCGTATATCACGAAATATGAGATACGAGGTTTTTTCAAAGTAGTAACGATTTGTAGGTATATATTATTTATAACTAGCGACCTGCCCTCGCTTCGCTCCGGATTAAAGTATTATACATATAAACCTTCCTCTTCAATCACTCTATCTAATAAAAAAAACCGCATCAAAATCCGTTGCGTTGTTTTAAAGATTTTAGCATACATAGGGATATAGGGACAGAAAAAGCGACTTTGTTTTATACTATGTAGTGATCACGTAGATATCTAAGTACTTTACAACCTTTTTGCATCGGGGGTTAAAAGCGGCTCTAATGACTGAAGAAAATTGCGGAATACCTCGGGACTTCTCGGGTCAAAAATCGATCTGTCAAGTTGACATCAGAAAAAATTAAAAAACCATCAAACTGTCACTTAATACGCCCCAGTTAAGCTCGGTCGCCAATTTAATCTCTATTTTAAACCAAGTAATTTCCTATTCTATTATTTCTTGAGTTGAGATATAAACGTGATGACGTCATCAAAACGACGCGCGCCTAGGGTCATGTACCACCCCCGGGATCTTATCATAATGTTTAAAGTTTTTTTTTCTTTTTTTTTATATTAAGGAGAAGGCACACGTGCACTCAGGCCACCTGATGGTAAGTGAAATCTGAGACCCATAGACATTTGAATTCTCAAGATTATAGTCCTAAGACCTCAAATGCGCTGCCAACCCTGAGGACTAAGATGGAATGCCTCTATGCTAGTAATTTCACCGGTTGTCTTATCCCCACACCGGAACACAACAATACGAACACTGTGGTAGCGATCCGGACGGACCCTGCACAGGGTCCTACCACCACTAAATACAAATGGATAAAAAAATATATTTTAACTCAATGGCTTAACCCTCTGCGACTGACGTGAAGTCTATCAGACACCGCCAAAAAATCATCGCTTTATAGCGTGAAATAGGTCTGTATCGCTCAGCAACCTCTCCTAAAGACTCGGGGCATTATAAACTAACCTATGTTGAAAACTCCAGATCTTTTTACCTTGTTCAAGTTAATGACATTTTTTTTATTTAGAAGCCCATATACATGCTTATTATTCCACACGAAAGTTAAATAATCATGCTATACACTTGATAATCAATACTTATCATTGACCCATTGGTATTTATTCTGTTTTATCAAAAATGACGTCTGACAGACTCCACCTCAGTACAATGTTTCTAAAAAAAGTCACCACAGTTGCAGAGGGTTATTAAGCATAGTAACCTCTGAAATAAATGCAAATTTCTTTTTAAGTTCTGTATATTTTTAACATGGAACAACAGCTGTGTCGTCAATTTTGTATATATTTTACACAGGGTCTGAACTATGACTTTTTAAAGCTTCATATCTTATGAAAAAATAACACAATTGTTTCGCGTATACAGTTATTCCTCTCTTTCATACTTTACAGAAAAAATGCATCCTACAAAATACAACGGGTCTTTTATGGAAGTTTTTCACCTATAACCGCCTTCTTTGGTATGGCGTCAGTACAGGGTGTTAGGAACTGTTTCCTAAGATGATTTCTAGATATAAAAAAAAGTTAAAAAAATCAATAATATCGAGGATTGGTTGCACTGATGTCAGCTAAAGCTGCGCGCGCACGTAGGGTCATTTACCTACCTCCATTGACCTATATCCTGTCGCCCGGTACTTATGTACTGAGAGACAAAGGTATTTTATTACTAGAACTAAATTAATGAATATCCAGGGTGTTATTAAAATGGGCCTAGTCTCAAACTAAGCAGACTTGTACAACGGTATACATATAGATAAATACATACATGAGATCGAGTAGATTACACTAAAAGCTGGTCAAGCGCGAGTCGGACTCGCGCACCGAGGGCCCGTACAAACTTTTTTTTATTGCGAAACAAACTTTTTTTTTTTATCTGTGGACAATCTCACACAAATTGTCCTAGTCCCAAACTAAGCTCTAGGCTTGTACTATGGGTACTAGACAACGATAAACATACTTTTATAGAGAAATAAATACTTAAATACAAAGCATCCAAGACTCAGGAACAAATATTCGCGCTCATCACACAAATATCTGCCCTTACCGGGATTTGAACCCAGGACCGCTGGCTTCGGAGGCAGGGTCACTCCCAACTAGGCCACCGTGTCGTCACATATACAACAACATTTCTTGAGTTATTCGATATTTTACATTAGACCTACAGTTTCCTAAATTGATATTTGTAATGCTAAATTCAACATACATGATTTTATGCGCATGAGCAAAAACCAAAATTAAGCGTACACGTTATCGAATAGGTATATTATATTATATGCCACATGCAGGGAAAGTACCTTGAATATTGTAGATGCAACATTTAACTGAAACAAGAGACCCAGTGGTGGTAGGACCCTGTGCAGGGTCCGTCCGGATCGCTACCACCATCTAATCCATTAACCACCCGCCAAGCAACAGTGTTCGCGTTGTTGTGTTCCGGTGTGGGGATAAGACAACCGGTGAAATTACTAGCATAGAGGCATTCCATCTTAGTCCTCAGGGTTGGCAACGCATTTGAGGTCTTAGGATTATAGTCTTGAGAATTGAAATGTCTATGGGTCTCAGATTCCACTTACCATCAGGTGGCCTGAGTGCTCGTGTGCCATCTCCTTAACATAAAAAAAACAAGACATTATTATAATTTCAAAAACAATTTAAACTGCATTTACAGATTTTTTAACAATTACATGGTTAAACTGTAGCTTTATCATACCGATCAAAAGGCTTCATCATAAGGATTATTTTTTGCTAAATAACATAGTGTCAGATACAAAAGGAAGGCCACGAATTTTAACATTTTTAATTCAAGAATTATCAATTTTTTTTATCAACTGTACCGAGATCCAAACAAATTAGTGTAAGCCCAGGTAATGGTCAATTTTCTAAGGGGTCAATTACAGGGCGTCAACCTATGACGCGGAGAAGGAATGCCCACGCAATTTCAGTTCATGCACTTGGCGACCTCATTCTGCTTCCCAGCTCAGTGATAGTTGACAATTACGATATTCATGACAAAGCATACAGGGTGTTGGGGAAAAATGGTTTTAAACTATTCTTTTGTGTGTTTCAGTATTAGGTACTATGCAGTTGAATAGCCGCTTTTTTGGTATGAAGACTAAATAGGCGGGTGATAGGGAAAATGCACGAAAAACAGAATTGAATTTCATTGATACGATTAAGGTGAAAATTTTAAAAAGGGCATATAAAACGCACTTAGTTTTGACACGTTCATTAAGTTTAATATACAGTGTGTAAATGGTATACGGGCGTTTATTGAAACTGGACATAGATTAAGACTCTACTAATCATTAACAGAAAGAATTATTTTGATTACGCTAACGTATACACCGTTATTAATTTTTGAACGTACTATCGACACGCAATGTACATCGTAGTCCACGTGTCAGGTAAGTACGTAATGTTTACTTGTGAAAATGTGTATTTCGGCTTAAGTAGCCTCAGCTTTAATAATACTTAACTTTGAAACGTCATTAATTGCGTTTTTAATTCATTGCATTTTTCGTTATACATTCTGCCTAAATGTGCTCAGGGGCCCAATTCTACACGGGCTAAACCTTATGGCTTTTGACCTGTTATCGTATTGTATTGATTTTGCTATTCAAAGCGTTTAGCGGTACCTCGCTTTCTTATCGTTCATCGTTTGTAAAATGCTTTTAAGTGTCAAAATGACAGATATTGTTTGACTCAACGGCCCTTAGCGTTATTGCTTTCGAGAGTGAACGGTATCGTAACGCTATCGCTATTCAAAATGTACCGAGGAAGCTCAATGGTATTGCATTTTATTTGCGATATTGTTGAATAAACAATATGTTTTATTCTAAATGTTATGGCAGTATGGGTTGTACTAGCCACAGTCAAAAGGAACGCCCGTATACCATTTACACACTGTATAATCAAAATTTGTTAAAATTTAAAATCGTTTAATGTTTTCATTGTTTTTTTCGGCATCGTAATTTTATTAACGTGATATTTTAATTTAATAACAATGGCTTAAAAACAGTAATTTCTGAAATTATTGCAAATTTAAGCCCCGTGTGGTTGCTAGGTTAGAATAGTGCCACTCTAAGCCTCCACGTGGCTGTCGTAAGAGGCGACTAAGGGGATAGGTAAGGGCTTGTATAGGTAGAGTAGAAACGATCCCTCAATTTATTGCTCCTATTGCTGGCCACACCCGGTATATATCTAGTGTCTAATGTTGTAGGTATAGATAATGGTACGGAACCCTTACTGCACGAGTCCGACTCGCACTTGGCCGGTTTTTACACGTTGTAAATGAAAAATGTATCCCTATTAATTCATGATGCAGCGGTTTTTTTCCGAAAAAGTATATCCAATATAGGCCCAACGGCCTAAATTTAGAACATTTGTCAAAGTGACTTTAAACTTTAGCTGACTTACACAAGGTTCTTTTTTGAACTAGTAAAATTTGACGTGGGCCTCAGGAGGATGTTTTTGCTACTTTTGCCTCACTATGTATAGATACTTGGTCTAAGTTAATCGTGGCGCGAGGTAAACCTTTGGCTTTTTAAAACAACGAATGTTTTAATTTACAACTGAGAGTCGCATAACTCTATTAATTCGTAAGTGTTTGGGCGTGGTAGCGGCCCTGTCCCTTCGCGTCACCCCAAGGCAACTGAATATTTTAACGACTATGAATACTTAATAGCCTAATTAAATAGATCGACCGTCCCGTTGGTTGATAGGCGTTGAGGCGGGGCCACACCCTATTTAACTCTAGGCTATGATCAGCGATCGGATCTAGGATGCAATTTGGAGAGAAACACCTCAAACGTTATTTATTTCAATTTTTTTACGACCAACATTGGATCAATGTGTTAGTAACAATGTAAATAAGTTACAAAAAGTAAAACCCGACTACAAAAAGTAGAAAATATAATCATTTTTTTTAATTTCCAGCCGCTATGTTTAATTATAATAAAACTAAATAGCCTATAACCATCGCACAAAAACGACAAATCTATAGACACCTCATTTGTTAAAATCGTTCAATAGGAACTTCGCTAGAGACATACATACATACTTACATATACCTACATACATTCGTCATCTTACTTACTCAAACTCGAATCTGCATATTTTTTTTGCTGTTGGTAAACATATTGCTTCTAAGTATCAATGAATGAAAATTAAATTACCAACAGCAAAAAAATATACAGATACGAGTTTGAGTAGTAAGTAAGACGACGATATATACCTACATACATAAAACCATACATAGGGTGTCAAAATCATTACCCTTCCTTTGCTTCACCGTAGTCGGGTAAAAATAATTCTAATGTTAGTGGTTTACATGGCACATACATTATTTATCCCCGCGGACATGTAGCATGCCGCAGTTATACAACGTGTTACAAAATAATCCGTAAAAAAGAAATTACGAAAGTAGTGTCAACCCTAGTGTACTGTATACCTAAGATACTGAACTGACGTTATTTAATAAGGGTTGACACTACTTTTGTAATTTCTTTTTTACGGATTATTTTGTAACACGTTGTATTCAGGTAGTCCACCCTGTCCGCGAGCATGTTAACATAGATATGACTCGGGATAACCCGGGATTTTGGGAAATGGGTTATTAAATATTTAATAACTTTTGTCGCGAGTTAAACTAAATAAAAAAAAATAGCCTTAGTTTAGTTTTTTTCAAATAATGGAGGAAATCATTAGAGAGCATTAGTATTTCTACTACAAGGTAAAATGCACCCGTTGCGAAGTTTATATAGTTCACAAGACATTTAATATGAACAAGCACTTGTATCACAGAATCATTTGCTACCTCACCTTTAGAAGATTTAGTTTTAAATTTACCGGAGCTTGAAATCAAGGAGAGTAAGTATTTTTGCACCAAATGTTAGTTATTCTTGAAATTTATAAAATATAATGTCGTCACATCCATGCCAAAGTCGCGAATCTGCACTTCGATTCGAAATAAGAATAGCAGATTCGCTATTTTACCAAGTGGCGTTCCCGAGATTGTCTTTTGAAGTCAAAGTATTACGACGATCGGTATTAAAACATTTAGACTCAGCCACTCATAAAAATATAATCATGCAAACAATGTCACATCACTAGTGTGATAGAAACTGTCAAGTGCTACCTAACTGCCACGAGTCAGCGATGAGTAGTTATAAATAGGGCTTCATCTGAATGACAATGTCAGTCAATTCATTATATTACTGCTCATTTCAAGTGGCCATATCATTTAATGAAAGTAGTTGATAAGTGGTAATTGTTTACGAAATGACTGTTTGAAGTCATCCTACTTATGTGCAACGTCATCGGCACTAAAAGTTCGAGCCCAGGTGATCAGGGCCTCTATTCAGGTGCGTTAAAACGATATCGTGTTTGACACGTTTAAGAATCGTTTATGTCACAGTCGCCATTATTGTAAATGACATAAGAGTTATCAAAACGTTGACAATACGGAAACAGGTCAAATACGATATCGTTATAACGCAGTTGAATAGAGGCCCTGGGCTGGGATTCTACACTGCAATAACGATATCGTCTTTGACATGTTTCCGTATTGTCAACGTTTTGATAACTCTTATGTCATTTACAATAATGGCGACCGATTCATAAACGATTCTAAAACGATTTTCGATTTTAGTGGTGGTAGGACCCTGTGCAGGGTCCGTCCGGATCGCTACCACCATCTTATCCATTAACCATCCGCCAAGCAACAGTATTCGCATTGTTGTGTTCCGGTGTGGGGATAAGACAACCGGTGAAATTACTAGCATAGAGGCATTCCATCTTAGTCCTCAGGGTTGGCAGCGCATTTGAGGTCTTAGGATTATAATCTTGAGAATTCAAATGTCTATGGGTCTCAGTTTTCACTTACCATCAGGTGGCCTGAGTGCTCGTGTGCCTTCTCCTTAACATAAAAAAAAAACACGTCAAACACGATATCGTTACAACGCAGGGCAGGGATTCTTCACGGTAATAACGATATCGTATTTGACGTGTATCCGTCGCAGTGGTTAGGTTAATCCTTCTTATCCGCTAAAGCTACAAATGAAAAATATTTTGAAAAAAAAAAGATTTTGCACACCTTGAAGGTAGGTATAAAACCTATTGAAAGATTTGGGCAAACACGGAATCATGAAAAGTCCTTGTTTAAGACCACATATACAGTCTACTTCAAAGAGGTCGCACTTGAGCTCGTTTATCATCTCCATGGCGTTAAAAAACCAATCTTTAAAAAAAAAGAACAGTAAGTACTGTATGAATGTCCAAAAACGCTCTATCACTTTTCTTTATTGTCAAAAAACCATCGAAGATTGATTAAACTTCACCATAGCATGCCACTCTCAAACCTATTCAGGTCGACCGAGCGAGAGGGAACGTCAGATTGAGCAATCATTGACATCCCCTCGGTCGACCTATTTTTGCCATTTTCTGATTGACCTAGACCTACTAATCTTGAATTTAAAAGGTTTCAACGACAGGTCAGATAGGGTTCAATTATTACTGTCCCCCTTTGAACGGTAAAGTTTATTGAAATAGCAGATTGTGCGGGAGTTACATCACCTACTTCCAGTTGATTCCTCCAGGCAGGAAAGAGACGGGTCATATTATGAATTGATCTCACGTTCTTCTTCTTCTTTTTTCTTTATGACGGATCTCACTTTGATAAACCGACTTAAGCATGATTGACAGTCAACCATGTTCAAACTCACACGCAGTGCTGCGTGAGTTCCAATTTCAATTTGCAATTGTCAACGCAACATGGGCAACTTTAAATCTACCCGTTACTTGTAAACGTGGAATATCCGTGGGGTAGCATGCCATGCTTTGTCCTTATCTGTAATTGTGACATTCGCATCTGACAGAAAGTGACAAAGCATGGTTATTCCACGTTTTTAAGTAAGGGGTCTAGTATTTAGGGAGATAGGTGGAAATAAAGCCTTTGTTGGAATAATATAAGCTTTTTAAAATCTTATGAATGAATGAATGAATGAATGATATTTTTTTTTTTTTTTATTTTTTTTTATTTTTTTTTTTTCTGGTTTTTTTTTTATTTTTTTTTTTTTTTATGTGGTCACCAATATGATATACTGGGTGATTTTGGGGTCATAATCCGGAATGGCCAAAGTGAATAAGATGGTCATACTGAACAACCTTTCCAATGGGACCAACCACGAAATCACCAAAAAAAAACCAGATGTTCCATGCATTAACTCTCAATTAATTCACCGTTAATGTATGGAACACCTGTTTTTTTTTGGCGATTTCGTGGTTGGTCCCATCGGAAAGGTTGTTCAGTATGACCATCTTATTCACTTTTGGCCATCCCGGATCATGACCCCAAAATCACCCAGTAGAATGCTTCAACGTCTACATGCAGTAAGCCTTTGGTATTACAGCAGTTTGGTTCAAGTTTAGGGTTAATATTAAAAAACTAAGGCACACTAGGAGGTTGATGTCCCATTTTGCCTAAAAGGCCTTTGCGTGTTCGTTTCGGCTCCATGTAAGCCTCCTAAAGGCCAAGGACTACCATAGTCCCGTGATTGGCAATACAGTCTCCGCCGGCTATCTAATGGCAAGCTGTTAGTGTGTTGTAACACCTGACCTGAATGACTGAAGTCTCTGTTCCTGGATGGAATATAAGATGAGGAACAGTCCCTCTGGCTTGCTTTTACTGGTCATTCAGAGGGAAGCAGCGAATATTGTCAAAAGGAGGATGTGATGTGTGTGTGTGTGTGTGTGTGCCTGTGGCACCGTAGGTCTTAATTGGATGAACTGATTTGAATGCGGTTTCTCTTAAACGGCTCAACGAGTTTTCTTTTATTCTTGCCACGAACTATCCTGATTAATGTAGCTATATTTAAAAAAACCTGCGTCCAAAACTGATCATCTGTTAGGGAGCTAAAAGTTAAAAACCTCTAAAAAGTATAAATGATAAGATTGATAAGTACCCTATAAGTTTAATTATAAGTAGGTATTAATATTTTGATCCAAGCGTCGTCGCGAAGGAGTAAGGGCTGATTACTTATTTGATAAATAGGTAGTTAACTGAACACTGACACGTCGGGTGATCGCTAAGTGAATGAAATAATATAAAATAACCCAGCTACTTAGCGGTCCCCGACGTGTCAGTGTTCAGTTAAACTTAACTTAACCTAACTACGTAACGTATGCTTAATATGACTAAAAAATAATAAGGAGAAAATAGCTTTCGATGAAATTAAATTCGGTGAAACGACACGCAAACACGATTTCGGTGAATTGAGTTTCGATAGTTCAGGGGGATCCTAGTCGAATCCTATAGCTTTACCAAATTAAAGTTATGTTAACATATGCTCATAGTCTATCAACTGATGGTAGATTGAAAGAAACACAATAAAGAAAGCGTCTAAAGTACCTGCGTGTTGGCTTCGGCTCATATACCTTCCAAAGGTACGAGACTCCCTTAAATAAATAAATAAATATCACAGGACAATGTCACACAAATTGACCTAGTCCCAAACTAAGCTCTAGGCTTGTACCATGGGTACAAGACAACGATAAACTTACTTATATAGAGAAATATACACTTAAATACATAGAAAACCTCCAAGACTCAGGAATGAATACTCGTGCTCATTGCACAAATACTGCCCTTACCAGGATTTGAACCTGGGACTCCTAGCTTCGAAGGCAGGGTCACTATCAACTTAGGAAAGCGTGTCGTTAGTTTGTATAGATATCCAAATAATAATAATACTTTGGTAGGCATTTAGCTTGTTTAAAGCATTGGCATTTTTATTTTTTTCTTGCACGTAAAGATCACGAAATATACTTGTGTTTATGGTCACTCTAGTAAAAAAAGCTCGCTTCCAAAAAAAACTGTAAAAATCTACATTACAATAACACCTTTTAAATACACGTGTAACAAAAAACGTAAAGCCACATTAATAAAAAAAAACAGTCCGTAAATATCTTGAAAAAATACTCAAGCCAATTTAAACTGTGCCGGCTACAGTACAATGTTCAAGTTAGATTGGTATTAAACTTAGCGGTGGCTCTTTTAGTTCTAGAGATTATGCCACCTGTGGCTTTTACGCCCATCCCAATCAGCTGAGGAGTTTTAAATAGATCTTTCTTTCACTTCCATATAATACAGTATACAAGACGCGCTGGTAAAGTCAATATCGACACCTTTGGGATAGGGTTCCACGTACAATACAATTAAAAATCCTTGGGTAATTTTACACACATTAACCTAGTTCCTTAATCTGGGCTTGTACAATAGGTATTAAGAGATTATTACATGTTTGTGAATTAGTCACTAACAAGAGAGACGCAACAATACGTTGGAATGAGATGGAGACGTCTCCATACCTATCTAACGCATTGTGGCCTCTCTTCATTGTGTTATAACGATATCGCATGGGACGTGTTTAAGATTCGTTTATGTCACAGTCGCCATTATTGTAAATGATATAAGAGTTATCAAAACGTTGACAATACGGAAACACGTCAAAGACGATATCGTTATTACCGTGGAGAATCCCATCCCAGTTGTATTTCAGTGAACTCGACCAGGGTTGGGGCGACTTGGGCTTCGGTAATAAAGATATCGTCTTTGACAAGATTCCGTATTGTCAACGTTTTGATAACTCTTATGTCATTTACAATAATGGCGACTGTAACATAAACGATTCTAAAACACGTTAAACGCGATATCGTTATATTGCAGTAGAATAGAAGCCCTGGACCTGATGTACGGTCACGAGCGTAAATTTAGGACCCATTATAAAAAAACTGCTTGAAGTTGTCAATGTCCTTAGAGATGCCAAATCATTTGTAACTTAGAGGAAACTCAACCTTATTGCTGTAGCATGCCAGATTGACTTTGGATTAAACGTGGGTCACAAGTTAAGTCATTGACTGTATCAGAGGCATTCTAAGGTCTTGTTAGACTCGTATGGAATCAAGACACCTATTTACAACAAATTGTTTCAAGCAGCCAGTTGTATCTCAGTGAACTCGACCAGCAACCGCTTGTTTGCCGGTCGCTACAGTAATGTTGACGATACGCTAGCCTAGTTGGTAGTGACTCTGCCTTCGAAGCTAGGGGTCCTGGGTTCAAATCCCGGTAAGGGCAGATATTTGTGTGATGAGCACGAGTATTTGTTCCTGAGTCTTGGATGTTTTCTACGTATTTAAGTATATATTTCTCTATATAAGTAAGTTTATCGTTGTCTAGTACTCATAGTACAAGCCTAGAGCTTAGTTTGGGACTAGGTCAATTTGATTTATCATTATTATTAGTTGTATGTCTTTATCAAACACGGGACTATGGGAGTCCCGGACCTTAAAAGGCGTACATGGAGCCGAAGCCAACACGCAGAGGCCCTTTAGACAACTTTAATTTAGTAAAGTCGTGGGACACCACCCGGCGTTTGTCCCCGAGTTCACACTATAGAAGTATGCTCCCGCGGACAACCCCCGGTTAGTGTTAGACTATTTAAGAAAGATGGGAACATTAAAAACAGTTTTTATTGGTGAACTAGGCTATTGATGAAACTATGGCGTCTGCCTGGCATTGGCTAGCAATAGCATTGGCTAATTACTTTGGTTGAAATGGCAGAAGTTGACTCGCCAACTCAATGGAATTGGCCACCCAAAATAGCCGCAAATACATAGCAGCAGAGAGGCAACAGTTCCAGAGGGGCTAAGGGTGGAGGTGCTTCTGGACTTTAAACAACCATAAGGTGCCCACTCGCCACTTATGCAACACATCCACCCTTCGAGTATATAACTCTAGCGACTCCGACCTCTGACCGGCCAATCAATGCAAGCCAGAGGTGAAGGTCTGTTCCTCATCATCATACACTCCAGCCGGCCGGTGAAGGCGAGCATGAGGTGATGAACAGAACCTTCCCTCGGGAGCAGTCAGGTCCGTGGTGTCGCTACTCACCAACAGCTCGCCACTAGCTGCCCTGAGGTGACTGAATGCACTGGAAGTACCAGTGGGCGATGAGGTCGTCAATTCCCTACGCCATCATTATTATTATTATTATCATGTTCTTTTGTTTCAGGTTACATAGGCCGTATTCCTGGCATCAAAACCATAAGGCTGGCAAACGGCAGAATAGAAGCTATTTACAAGCGCAGTTGTTGGCTTGTACAACTGTGGAAATGGTTCTTACGACTTTTCCGATGCCGTAAAACGAGGTTGGAGGAGTTTCCCGACCCAACCGAGATCGTAATCAGTAGCCCTGAGAAAAAACCCAAGCCCGAGCCCATTGTGCCGAAGTCCTTTTCTAACACCATCCGCTTACTGAATGATATCATCACTGAGAAAGATACCTATGCCGTAAGTACTGGGCCTAAATTTTACAGCGTTAAAACGATATTGGGTCATTCTCCTTTTTTACCGACAATTGCCTGTCGTCATTTTACCATACGTTGTCAGTTAGAGTATTGATTATTAATGTTTTAGTGTTTGAATATACGTCCAAACATTTATTCATCTATTAGTACTAAATATTCTTTCACTTTCTCTATCTAGTGTTTTTTTTTTTATAAGTTTGTTTTTCATAGAATTGCGTGACAGAGTGGTAATACAAAATTTAGTCTCCTCTTAAAACGGCCACTCTGTCACAGTATATTCTGAAAAACCACCATAAAAAAAAACATTATCGCCACCGAAATAATCATTAATTAGTCCAAATTAAAATTCACGTAACGTATTTTAAAATCAAAAATTAAAACAATAATTATCAATAGTTGAAAAAGCAAAAAAAAAGCGGCCAAGTGCGAGTCGGACTCGCCCATGAAGGGTTCCGTAGCAGCAAGTAACATAATATAAAAGTTCGTTGTAGCTTTGATCAATGTTTTTATGACGTATTAAAAAAAAACTACTTACTAGATCTCGTTCAAACCAATTTTCGGTGGAAGTTTGCATGGTAATGTACATCATATATTATTTTTACATTTATCATTCCCTTATTTTAGAAGTTACGGGGGGGGGGGCACACATTTTTCCACTTTGGAAGCGTCTCTCGCGCAAACTATTCAGTTTAGAAAAAAATTATAATAGAAACCTCAATATCATTTTTGAATACCTATCCATAGATACCCCACACGTATGAGTTTGATGAAAAAAAAATTTTTGAGTTTCAGTTCTAAGTATGGGGAACCCCAAAAATTTATTGTTTTTTTTCTATTTTTGTATGAAAATCTTAATGCGGTTCACCGAATACATCTACTTACCAAGTTTCCACAGTATAGCTCTTATAGTTACGGAATAAAGTGGCTGTGACATACGGACGGACAGACGGACAGACATGACGAATCTATAAGGGTTCCGTTTTTTGCCATTTGGCTACGGAACCCTAATATAGAAAAATGACGATGTATTGTCGGTAAAAAAGTAGATCGACCCTATTGCGTTTAGTGTTTTTTTGTAACTCGGCTACCATTACTGCGAAGCATATGTACAGTGATGTGTTAATAGGTGCACAAATTTTAATATTTGCATCGCTATTGTTAATCAATAACACATGTGTTATTTTTACTCTAGCTTAAAAAATATTTGAGATATTGCCGAATCAATGATTCCACTAACTTAACGTATTCATAGACTCTCTAATGCAGGGGTGCGAGGAGGGGGGAGTGTTGTTAAATATGTTAATAAATTAAATTTCAAATATTTAGAATATCAGGAGATGGGCTTGTTGTCTGATGGGATGGGATGAGTATGTGGATGGAAAAATAATATAGGTAATGTAACATGGACGGAGTAACTTTCACATTTATAATATTAGTATTCCATCGGACCTATATTTGAGTAGAATTTATTATTAAAAAATACTTAATTAAAATTGTTTGATTGGTCTGGTGATATTATGTAGTGGTGGTAGGACCCTGTGCAGGGTCCGTCCGGATCGCTACCACCATCTTATCCATTAACCACCCGCCAAGCAACAGTGTTCGCATTGTTGTGTTCCGGTGTGGGGATAAGACAACCGGTGAAATTACTAGCATAGAGGCATTCCATCTTAGTCCTCAGGGTTGGCAACGCATTTGAGGTCTTAGGATTATAGTCCTGAGAATTCAAATGTCTATGGGTCTCAGATTCCACTTACCATCAGGTGGCCTGAGTGCTCGGGTGCCTTCTCCTTAACATAAAAAAAAAAAAAAAAAAAAAAAAAAAAAAAAATATTAGAACCTTACATTTACGTTCTTTCTATAGCGGACATATATTAGTATTTATATTGAAAAATTGCATTTTTTTCATTTCATATTAGTTTGCACTGTCGTGCGTAAGTATAAATATTATTATGTTATTTTTTTGCTCTTGTGTTTATTAGAAGTTTCGACACGTTTTCCTGCTCATACGCATGATATAATTATATTTTAAAATTTATATATTGAGTTATATAATGCTAGGTTAAGTTCTATCATTGTTATAAGGAATATGTATTAAAAAAAAAGTGACCGTTGCGGTTCTTGCGGCTTTTCTTCTCAGCTGTGGTGTACTCTTTGGAAGCGCTGGTAGAATTTTGACGTGTAAAAGTCCCCGTGCGGGCTACTTATTAAATAAACAAGTTTTATCTTATCATTACACTGTTTCTTCTTGTTTTAGTTTGCTAAGTGTACGAACTACAAAAAGAACAACAGAGTGGAGGTCAGTTACAAAAAGGCGGACACCGTGGTGACGATTCACGAGCCCCCTGCTTCGCAAACATCAACTCGTTTGGTGCGACCCAAGACCAAGATGAATGGGTCCCTCGCAGTACCTCCGGGTTCTATTCCGGACCCTTACGCCAACCTGGATACTCTCCCAGTGCGCCGGATTGTTCCACCGTTAACTATCTCACGCCCTATTCGTCTGGTAAGTAGAACATTTTCTTATTAAATAAACCTCGTTTTAAATGTTAGCTATCGCTAAAAGTTCGTTTTTCAAAGAGTTATATTTCAGTAACGGGACCCTATCGTTACATAAGTTCATAACCAACGTTTCACAGACATATCATTTGCCAACCTGCGTTTTTTTTTTCCGAAGCTGTATATAATTCCGGATTTATTTCAGGACCATCGTGTAGAAACCTATAGGTTAGTTTTATTAACATCCTGAAATATTTATAAAGAAAAAAAGAGAGTTGGCAAATGAATAGGTTGCGAAACGATGCATTTGTCAAAGATTAGGCGGCTCAAAGGCAAAGAACCTGCAGTAATCATTTAATTTCTTTTGTGAATCGTAGGTTAATAATATAATTCATTAGGGTAATAAAGTAAGTAACAAGTGACCAGGGCCTCTATTTTACCGCGTAATAACGATGTCGCGTTTGACGTGTTTTAAATCGTTTATGACTCGGTTGCCATTATTGTCGCTCGTTGACAATACGGGAACACCTCAAAGACGATATCGTTATTACAGTGTAGACTCAGCCCAGGGCATTTACAATAATAGAGATTGTGACATAAACGATTCTAAAACACGTCATACAATATCATTATTACGCGGTAAAATAGAGGCCCAGCACTTCGATGCTACCACAAACAAAATTCATATGGATATTTAATTAATAAATACAAGGGGATAGTGCGTCAAATTCATTGACCTAGTCCCAAACTAAGCTCTAGGTTTGTACTGTGGGTACTAGACAACGATAAACATACTTACGTCACACTATACACGCTAGCCTAGTTGGTAGTGACCCTACCTTCGAAGCTAAGCAGCGGGTCCTGGGTTCAAATCCCGGTAACGGCAGATATTTGTGTGGTGAGCACGAGTATTTGTTCAGTCTTGGATGTTTTCTATGTATTTATTTCTCTATACAAGTAAGTTTATCGTTGTCTAGTAGTACAAGCCTTAGCTTACTTTGGGACTATGTCAATTTGTGTGACATTGTCCCGTGATATTTATTTATTTAATTTTTATATTAATTTACTTCCCCTCTTGAAGGTAATAAGTAGGTCCCGGAATTTAGGGTGCGGCTTTTGAAAAGTTGTAGGGAGAGAGCATTGCTTTTTATCGAAATTATCAGACTGGTAATTAAGTGGTAACTTTAAGATATAATTATTGATTGGAATATATTTTATTAATTTTTTTATACTGGCTATGTAAAACTGAAGAAATACTAAAAATAATATATTCTCTTTTGTTATAACAAAGGGTACTCAAACAATCACTCAGGCCACCTAAATTAAGTGGCTTCAGAGGGATAAGTATTTTTTTGTAAAGTTATAAAATTCTCAGGTTTTCGTGTATTATACTCGTTTCAATAAAGTAATTTAAGCAGATAAACGGCCTCGCTGATACACAGAGTGGCGGTAGTAGCAACATCATCTTCCGCATGATAGCTAACAAGCTAGATTGTGCTCAGAAGGTCAATTTTTGAAGCTTTGACTAAAAATTAGTAACTTTGAAATCAATTTGTGCAACGATTTAATTTATGAGCAGGCCCAGCTTTTGGATTTGATAATTCATAAGTATTTTTTTAGTAAAACCAATGTACATGTGATACATAACATACATACATAACATCACACCTTCATTCGGCAGAGCTACAGAAATAACAACATCTCTAAAAAGACTTCTTGATAATTCTGTAACCACATTTTGCAAAAAGAAGCTAAGATGTTTACCAGTGTATTAGTGACAGGTTGCAAGCCTGAGACTTTGATTCCCTTAGTCGCCTCTTACGACATCCACAGAAAGACATGGAGTGGCACTATTCTAACCCGGCAACCACACGAAACAAAGCAATACGTCGACGTTTAAAAGATATACATGAATAAATCAAAAAAGTTAAATATTAAAAAATTGAACAACTCTACTTTAGCCCGTGTGGTTGCCGGGTTAGAATAGTGCCACTCCATGTCTTTCTGTGGATGTCGTAAGAGGCGACTAAGGGAATCAAAATCTCAGGCTTGCAACCTGTCACTAATACACTGGTAAACTTCTTGGCCTGATTGTGCAAAATGTGGTTACAACAGTTCTTTTTAGAGTTGTTGGTATGTCTGTAGCTCTGCCTACCGCACTCTGGGAATGAAGGCGTGATGTTATGTATGTATGTATGTATGTGTACAACTCTAATCAGAGGTGTAATTTTGCTAACAATATTAATATATTAAAATGTCAAAATAAAAAACGTCATATATTTCCTAACTTAGATTACCGTGATCAATTGATTGCGATAAACTCGTCAAAATCATACGAGTGCTCAATAAGCCAGCGCAGCGTTATGATAAAGACGTAATGATATTTCGTCGGTGAGCTTCAAAAATCAGCCCCTTTAAGTTCAAGTTCATTTTTTTTTATGAACGAGTAAGGCTACTGCCCTATGGGACAATTCTGCCAGAGTCAAGTTTAGAAATCACCCCTTTGTTGTGGAGAGTGGGTCAGAGTACCGACACCCGTATTTATAGACAAGAAAAGTAATTACTTGAGAAATAGTAATATCAAATGTGATCCTAAAAACGTTTTTACCTTTTCAACGCCTTATAATTCTATAAGTGTCGGTGGCGTTGTTGGCACGACAGCTCACGACTACTTTAGTCGTCATTGGCGTTCAAAGGGTTGCCATTACTTTTGAAATACGAGTGTAAATCACTATTTTGAATTAATTATTAAATAACTAACGTTAGATTAAGTAAATACTAGTATAATTTGGACAATTACGTTATCATTAAAATTAAAATTAAAATTCGCCGAGAAGTTGTAGGTAGAAAAGCGATACGCAAAGTTACGTTTAGTCGTTTGTTTCGTAAATCAGTTAACCGAACAACGTAGATTCAATTCGGACTATTTCGGTTGGCAGGTCATTTGGCAGGTTACAACAGTCGAAATAAAAACAGTGTTTTTATAATGATTTTAAATTAACCCTTTTCGCAGAGGCAAGCCGTTTTCAACAAGTGTCTAGTGATCAAGAGGATGTTTAACATCCTGGATATTTTGGAGGATTTGATATTTGTCATGTACTTCAATGACCGTAACGGAAACGCTTGCTTGGTTGATGACGAATTGGTAAGATTAACAGCGAATTGGGCCTCTATTCTACTGCGTTATAACGATATCGCGTTTGACGTGTTTTAGAATCAATTGATAAGTCCTGTACAAAGATTTTTTATATAAATTTACATTTATTTTTCAGCGTAGTCACCAGACTTATTCCAGCGAGCTTCCAATATTTTATCCCCTTCATAAAATACGATTTGTCGAAGTCTGCAAAACAACCGTTTACACCATCGATGCAGTCCTCATTTGTAATTTTTTTGTCCTCCAAGCCATCTTTTAAAATTTGAGAATATGTAGTAATCACACGGAGATAGGCCCGGTAAATACGGAGCATGCGGAACCAGCTCGAAGCCCAACTCGTGTATTTTAGCCATTGCAATGGTTGATGTGTGCACTGGGGTACTGTTTTGATGAAAAAGGACTTGCTTGTGGGACAAGTTTGGCAGTTTTTCCTACAATTCGGCATTAAAACGGTCTAATAACTCTTCGTAACGGCATTTGATAGTCTTCCCTTTTTTCAAGTAGTCAATCATGATGAGCAGGGAGCGAAACTTTGGTGCCGATGACGTCATTATGACGGAAATTCACATATAGAATGCTTTTATATAAAAACAAAATATTGCGACTCCCACTGATTCTTAATAACGCTATAATGACACTGTAAATATAAAAAAAAAATACAAAGACAAAATATTTTATTGGGTTATGTAATTGTAACGAAAAATATTCTGTCCACGAGTAAATAAAAAACATTAAACAAAAATTCGTTGGATTTCGAAGAATGCAGAACGCTTAAAATTCAAACGCAAACATTCAGGACACTATAACTGTCGAATCTCTATGTGGTTATAGAGGATACCTGGAGCAAATGTTGTTCAAAGTCTACCTTTCTTCATCTAAATCAATATCTTCTGATAACTACTGGAAATCCCAAAATAAAAAGCCATCCAATTTACAAATAATAAAATACAAGTAAATTTGTTATTGTCTCCAACAATTTTCTTTTTAATATGACAATGACAGAAAATTATGCTAAGTACCGGCCGTCTCATCTCAAGTGTCAATATCGGTAAACTAAAGAGGCCAATAAGTTGTTATTAGTGATGATGTAAAATCTATATAAAAACACCCTGTAGGCCTGTATGTAGCTTGACGTCATACGCCTGTCATTGGCACCAAAATTTCGCTCCCTGATGATGATTCTTTCGCCATCCCTGAAAACTATCGCGACAGTTTTCTTTGCCAGCCGACAAAACAGTCTTGGCCTTCTTTGGGGCACCTTCACCAGGAGCCATCGATTGTTCGGATTGCTGTTTTGACTCGGGTGTATAATGATGGACCCAACTTCTTCTTCAATGATGGACCCAACTTCTTCTTACGCTTCTTCAGATCAAAACACAGCTTTGAAATTCGCTTTCGTTCCCGTTTTTGTTCGATCGTCAACAAACAAAGCACCCACCGTGCAGACAGCTTTATCATAGCCAAATCTTCGTGCAGTATTTTATGTACTCGCTCAGAGGATGTGTTCTCAGCTACTTCACGCATCTGGACTCGGCGGTCGTTGAGTACAATATTAAGGACTTCCTCCACGACATCGTCAGTAGTGACTTCGATTGGGCGACCAGAGCGTGGAGCTTCCGATGTGCTTGACCGACCACGTTTAAAATCATTTAATCAGTTATACAGTCTGCAACTTTGGTGCGTTAGTGCCATGAACCGAATCAAGTTCAGTTTTTATTGTGGCAGCACTGCATCCCTTCGTAAAATAATGTTTTATAACGGCACGAAATTCCGATTTTTCATGGTTGTGGAAAATTTTGAAATCACATTCAAGAAATTGTTAAATTTCTTGTTTTTTTGACAGTTTTCATTTGAAAGATTGTGCCGGCCAGTGCTAATGCACTTTACCAAAAAAGAGGTTTTCCAAATAGTTTTTAAAAGGACTTCCCAAACAGCCCTCGTAAAGTTATCAAAAAGTCGACAATACAGAAACTCGTCAAAGGCGATATCGTTATTACCGTGTAGAATCCAAGCCCTGTACGAGTATTTGTTGAGTTTTGCTTGGGTGTTAAGACTTTCGCATTGTTGTGTTTGTTTATTTCTTCTAGTTGAGATTAGAGATTCCTTAGTCCTTAGTTTTGGCAAAGTACACGCAGTATAGGATTGCAGTTGAAATTTCTGTGGGTTTCAAATTCTATGTTACTATCAGGGCCTAAATTCTGGGATAAAATGATTTTGCGCTTGTCGTGTTTTGGTATTGTTTTAACTCGGCTGCCATTTCAGTCAAGTAAACAAGAGTTATCGAAACGTTGACAATACAGAAACACGTCAAAGACGAAATCGTTGTTACCGTGTAGAATCTGAGCCCTGTTTGTTTGTGTACTTGTTATGCCATGCTTTGTCTTCATCTATCATTGCGACATTTGAATTCGACAGATGAAGACAAAGCATGGTGTAACTATCCCAAGCTTATTCAACGTTTATTATAAAAGGGGGTTGGTCTGCAGGGCCCGTTTCTACTTTCTCAACCTCTTATCTAAACGAATAGAAACGCTAGTTAGCGAACTCATCTTGGCTACGGCCTCTGTTTTCCCGGCACTTGATAGCAACAGGGGTAAAGTCAATGTAGAATAAGGGGCCAAACAGCGCTCCATTAGGTAATATAGCCTAGAAATGTAATGGGGATCGATTTTATTTCTGTTAGATTTATGATAATTTTATTTTATGGCATAGACAAGGCAAACGGCCACCTTCCCCGTATTGCACAAAGTGACAATTCGGTATACATTGCAAAGTTAACACGCATGATACATATACTAGGTTTCATATAAACTGCGCCACCTATACTAAAACGTCACCTGTCACCTGTCATTGTCAAGATGGTGAAACAGGGAGAAGACTACAATCTTAAGACGCTTTGAGACCCTAAGGACTAAGACTGCCCTCCTAAGCAAAAAAACAGTATGTCAAATTCGATTGCCAAAGTAAATTAAATCCTCGCTTCTTAGTAATAAGGTTTTGATTGCAACAAGAGTTTTATTTGAGTTGCTGCTATTTAGCTTAGCAGGGCAGAAGAGCACGCTAGTAATTTCAATGGATTTCAACAACAATGCGAATGCTACTTGGCGGTAGATACGATATTATATAGCGTTATGTTTCTTCTCAACAGGATAGAGTACCGACAGCTATAAAAGATTTCCTGCAGATGGTAACGAAGGAGGATAAAATTTGGGTTCTTGATCGAAAAGATCTCACGAAATACCCGATGCTACCGATTCAACTGGCCACCAACCATAAATTACGAATGGTGAGTTCGGGTTTTGACTGTCCGACTCCCATACATATAGGACTATCGTCGTATTCCACTATCTACTATTTTGATAGTCTAGTCATTTTGATAATGTAGTCATTTTGATATCATTATTTTTTGATACTATGGACATTTTGATTGTGTGGACATTTTAAATTCGTCATTTTGTATAACTGGACTTTCTGGTATCATGGACATTTTGCTACTCTAGACCAGATGTCCCGGAAGGTTACTCAAACTCGTGTCTGCATATTTTTTTTGCTGCTGGTAAACTTATTGCCAGACATAGAAGTTTTTGTGGCAATTGTCAATTAACTAGGGACTTCCTTCTGATATTAAAATTATCGATATTGGTTTCACTTCACATACTTATTTCAATGAGACATTTCATAGTAGATTGGTATCATTCACCGGATAAAATAGAAATTAACTTAAATGTTGATCACTACACATCGATGGGTTTTTTACACAAAAAATTCTTTTAATGCTATTCAATTGATTTCCATACAAAATTAACTGAAACCGAACAAAATTGGTAAAGTACTATTAAGGTAAATTGTGTGACATTGTGATATAATCCTTACCTACTCAGTTTTCGGAAAATGTACAGAAATGACTCAAACTTAAAAAATATTATCATTTATTTATTTTTATCGTTATGGTCATGCCACATTTAAGTTTTGAGTTATGGTGTGAATTGCATGTTAATATTATAGTTACGTTATGTAATAGTCATAACTGTCATAAGAAAGTACAATTTATCGATAAATTAACATCGTTCGGAAGTCCCAAGGACAATTTTATTCGTGCCACAAAAACTTCCATGTCTACTTATTGCTTTTAAGTATTAATGAAAATGAAATGGAAATACAGGCTGCTCCATAAACTTGCCTCGATTATTTGTGACGATAATTTATTTGTTTTAGAATTTACACTCTGTGTTGTTTATGCCCTTGTCTACTCGATACGGACATATTATTGCGGAGATCTGGAGTTACAAGGCATTTTCTCAGGAGCAGATAAACCTGCTCTTATTATCTCGCAACATCCTGCAGCATAGCCGGCACACGTGCTATTGCCGTCTGCCTATGCCTGGTGAAGTCGCAGAAGTCGATGAGGAGCAGCCGTAAGTACTTATTGAAATAAAACAAATAAAAACCTTTAATATTACGTAGTTATAATAAGGCCCAGGTCAACTCCTGATGGGCCTTATTAGGCAAGAATAGTAACTGTACAAACAAATTACAAAATATACAAGCTTCAATATTAAACTTTGATAACAACATGTGTAAAAAGCTAGTAAACCAATGCATATAATTAGAATAAAGATTCACTAGGTAATCTTAACCCCTTAACGTATAGGAAGCCATATACGGCTTCACGCATGTTTTATATTTTTAGATGGGTCCTTTTGATGAATTGAAGATAAAACTAATAATTACCGACTATTATTTACCGACTGACAATTCTTAGATATAATTTATCAACTTTATTATATTATTTCATCGGATTTAATTTCATCGAACCTAGATAGTTTCTGCTGAAAACACGATGAATCATGTATGAATGGCATCAGTTTATTTATGGTATTTTGGGTGCTGCAACACTTGTTTAGTTGGTTAACTATGAACATCCACAACTCTATTGTTGTACCGTTGAATCTTAACTATTTCAATAAATAGTTTGCGAGACTTGAATCTCTGTTTTATTTTTTGAATAGAGCAATTGTGGCGCCCAACGTGGGGCACGAAAATAACATAGCTAAAGTAATGCCATTCAATAAATATACTGCTGTTCATGTATTGAACAAACATTAATTACGTAAGCCTAACCTAACCTAGGTTAAGCTTGTGACTACAAAAAAAAACTCATGTGTAAAAAACTATAACTTCTTTACAGGTCAACCTCCAAGCAGTAAGACCATTGGAAGATACCAAAATAACTAGAAAACATAATGAACAACTGATCAACGAGGGCAGTGTTATGCAAAAGCAACTGCAAAAGTAACCTCTATTAATAATAAATTTTAATGTCGGACGTAATGTAGTAGCCCTAATTAAGTAACTATTGGTCACAGTGAATGAAGAGATCTTATTCTTGTTATTCTTAATAAAAAAAACCTCATTAAGAGGAGTGCAATGAGAGAAGCGGACTCAGCACTCCTAAGCCAATAAGCAGTATCTTCAATTCAATGGCCAAAGCAGATTAACTCCTAAACTGCTAGTAATAAGGTTGTATTTGCTACAGGAGTTTTGTCTGAGATACTGCTTTTGTGTTAGCAGGGCAGAACTATGAACATAATAAGTGATACAGTGCGTGAAGCTTAAAGTGTTTGTGGTTTTATGGAGAAAGATGATCTAGAGAGCAAGGATGATTTTTGTCAACCAGCTCGCATCACATTGGATCGGATAGGATATGAGCGGATGCAGCGACAGCCGATAGCGTCTAAAATTATTATCGTCTATTTATAAAGGAGCCGATCGCGCGTCGCAGCATACTTTCGGCTACGGTCGCGTGTCGCGGAAGACGCCCGCGCAGTCATGCTGACGCGCGTGGCTTGGTAATATAGACTTTAAGTACTCTGTACACGATTTAATATCGTTTAAATATTGTAACCGTTTCAGACCTTTACATTTACTATTGTAGGAACTTAGTGAGGATGTAGTGAACTTCGTAGGGTTAGTTCGTGTTCTTTATGTATCTAATACTAAAGTTACATTAATGAGGATTCAGTACCCTAGTAGAGTGGTTGTGGTATCGATTGAAGATATCGATTACTGTAGAAAATTTATTAGCAATGCATCTCTCCTCATATAATAATAGTATTAGGTATTGGAATTATTATATGTCGCATAGTTGATGAATTCATCAAATTTTTTTCAAATCTTGTCAATGTGTACTAGTCAATAAATTATTAAAATGGTAGTTTTAGAAATTCCAACTGGAAGTAGTAAATAATTTCAAATTCATCTCTTCATAATTATCTAGTGTTTAAGGCTATTTGAAAACCAGCACAGACTTATAATCTGCGGTATTAGATTATAATATGCCGTGTAGGCACTGGTAGGCATAAGTCGTTAATAAATTTTAGTTAGTTCAATTTAAAACTAATTGTGCACTAAATTGTTAGTTAAATCAAATTTATTAATTTTAAGTAACTAAATATTGACGCGTTAGCCTAGTTGGTGGCGACCCTGCCCACGAAGCTAATGGTCACGGCTCAATTCTCGATTAGGGAAAAATATGTGATTTGATGAGTCTTGGATGTTTTCGATATATGACAACTATTTATTTCCCTACATAAGCGTTATTGTTACAATTGTTTAGTCTATTTATGCGGGATTGTACCTTGTACCCCGATATAATATATCCTAAGTTTTATTATTTTAAGTAGGTAGATAAAATTATATTATATGCAAATTATGTATGAATGTAAGTGAACGTAGTAAATGTCTATAACCTAGAATTGTTTGTTTTATTAATTATTAAAAATCTCGGGTAACCCTAGTACTTCAATGGATTTCGCTCGCAGTTAACGATCCTTGTTTATTACAATAGAAGATTAAAAACACCTTTTAAAGGTTTGACATTGGCCAAGGCTGTACATTGCTTAGTTAAAACGCGGATACATATTGGGTTTCATACAAAGGCGCAATGTACACTATAAATTATAATTATAATAACGTCATCTGTCACTTGTTATTGTCAGGCTGGTCAAACAGGGGGAGGATTATAAACAATTAGATAGAGGGCACCCGTGCCTTTATTCATATGGCAGACTCCTTTATCTATCACAAGTCAACACAGCGCCTGTGGAAAAAACGTTGGCATTGTGCTATGAAACAGAAAATGCCACTTATTTGGGGATATATCGTACTCGGAATCCATATGTCCACAATCATATTGCTCTGGCATCGCAGTTCTAGATCAACACAGTAGAACTTTCTTTATTTGTTTTAATTTCGTACGAAATATCGACAGCAGCAAAGAGTCAACGGATAACTGCATTTTTTACGAATTTCACTTTACCTTTGAATTGTGGGTTGTGTTTTACCTTGATCATTTATTTTTAACACGTTATTTTTTTACTTTTTCAAGACATGTGCGTCCCAATTTTTCGTTGTAAGTACAAACGGACATGTGAAGTTGTCAGGGTATTCGTAGACCTACCGCCAAGTGGCGTTATTATAAACAAAGATATACCGGGTGTTGCCTGTAATAGGAGCAATAAATTCAGGGATCGTTTCCACACCACAAACGTAACAATTTTACTATAGTTAATATTTAAACTTTTTATTAAGTAAATTTTGAAATAAAAATAAATAAAGGTTTTTGAACTTTCCATGCAGAAAAAGATAAGTGCCTCTTGTCTCTTTTTTCCAATTTATTTTCTTGCCTGACGTACACAAATACATCTACATTATTTCACTAAAAATATATATTACGAGCGACGCATTTAAAGCGTTGCTCATAAATTTCATAATATATATATTTGATTAGTGCTGCTCTCAAAATGCGTTCTTCAAAATTTCTGTGAATTTGGTTCATTAAATTAGAAAAAATACTTTTACACTAAAAAAGTTGTACTAAGATTTTATAGAAAACCGTTTACTCTTTGCTTCCGTCGGTGTATTAGAGTTGTTTTTAAAATATAAATAGATGTATTTTGAGTTGATACTGAAAATAAACTAGTAAACTTCTTGGCCTGGGCCTCTATTCAGGTGCGTTAAAACGATATTGTGTTTGACACGTTTAAAAATCGTTTATGTCACAGTCGCCGTTATTGTAAATGACATAAGAGTTATCAAAACGTTGACAATACGGAAACAGGCCACAGACGATATCGTTTTCAACGTGTAGAATCTCGGCCCTGATTGTGCGAAATGTGGTTACAGAATTATCAACAAGCCTTTTTAGAGTTGTTGGTATTTCTGTAGCTCTGCCTACCCCACTCTGGGAATAAAGGCGTGATATTATGTATGTTTGTTTTTACAGTACGATTACTGTAAGTTTACCACTGACAGAGAGTTTGCCTTTATGTAATTTTCAACTTTAACTTCATAAAAATAAAGCAATTTTCAGAATATTGTTACCCACGTCTACCAATTTAGTAATAACTATTATATTTGTATGAGGTTAAAGCTGAAAATTAAATGAAGGCAATCCATACTGTATTGTCAAGTAAATAAGAGCTATCGTAACATTGACAATACGATAACAATGTCCCTTTACTATCTCAACCTCGTATCGTAAATAATTAATTAGTAGCAAACCACTGGTATTCCAAGGAGATTAAAGACTACTTTTCTATCAAACTATTCGATCAGATAAGAGGTTGGAGGTGAGGAATATGGTTTTACCGAGAATAAGCGGTACTATTAAAGCTTCCTGCGATCTACGCAGCCTACCGATGAAAACCCTACTGACGTGAGGTGCAGGCTTTGGGCAAGTGAGTATCCACATTCTCTGTACCCCCTTAACGAAAATCTGCCTCCTGGCTATAAGGAACCTTGGCCCACCTGGAGAAGTCTAAATAGGCTGAGGACCCAGGTTGGCCGAAGCAAAGATAACCTGTGTCGGTGGGGGTACTCAAGTAGCGCAGACGCTAGCGGTGAATGTGGAGAACCCTTGCAAACCATGTTACACCTCACAAACTGTCCCGCGTGCCCGACCACCTGCTCGCGTGAGGACTTACTTGTCAGTAACCAGAGGGCTACCACGGTAGCCGCTTTCTGGGCAAGAAAGATTTAGCCCGAGTTCTTGCCGACACGAAAGAAGAAGAAGAAGCGGTATTATTTCAGGATTGAATTTGATTAAAATAATAACAAATTTATAAACATGTTTTATTAATAATAACATAATTGATGACTGATTGTTTTATTATGGAAAAGTGACGCCATTTTTTGATATATTCGATCCCTGGACGTCGTAGAAACTAAAGAAGAATCTGGAAAAAAGGCTTAGTTTTGTAAGTAAATAAAGGCGTTACCTACCGGCAAATAACAAATAACAAAAGCCGATCGATATTGCTGCCGTTGGACAAAAGAAGGCGGCTAACTACATAGCAAGTGTCCTTTTATATTGTATGTGGTTACCAAAAGAGACTATATTGTTCAAATTCAAATCATAATCAAAATAACTTATTTTACATAGATCATGGTAAATAGAAAGGTCTTATTAAATTACATTGGTAGAGTCTGGCAAATGAAAGATGAGAATGAAAAATTCACTCACGCGGCAACACTATATGTCATTACCATAGGTGACAATCAGTGTTGCCGCGTAAGTGAATTTTTCATTCTCATCTTTCATTTGCCAGACTATATCAATCACATGTACTGCCACTAAAGCAGCACGTAAATATTACATACATATGTACATTCAATGGGAGTTGAATTTAAAAAGTCAAGCCTAATGCCATGTATAATTAAGGAATGTATAATTATAATATTCGTCCACGGAATAAAATGATTTTTGTTTTAGCCTGACTTTTAGTTCCCGTTAAAACATTTTTTTTTTTTTTTTAATACACTGGTAGTTTATTATGAATGCCTATGGACATGCAGAAAGTCCTTCTACTGTATAGTTTGGTTTTCTTGGCGGGAACTACAGAGCGACTATTTCAACTTCATTGATGTTAGCTGCCTTTTATGGTATTACAGCAGTTTGGACGGTCATCTCATCAATTTAGAACGTAGAACACATACTCTGCCGTATATAATTATACCAAAGGTAAAGGTTGCTACATACATAATACATACATACATCACGCTTGTTTCCCAAGCAGCAGCAGCAGGCAGAGACCACTTCTTTCCACCTGCTACGATCCTGACATAGCTCCTTCGCTTCTTCCACATTCATACATCGAGTCATGCATGCACGTCGGTTTCGGATACTTAAGATTCGGCCCTTTTCCAGTATTTCCCCGATTTGATTTAAAAAAGTACGCCTAGGGCGCCCCATTCCGACCCTTCCACTCACTTTAGCACTTCCATCCATCCTTCCTAAATGACCGAACCATCGGAGCATGCCCTTTTCAATTTTAGTCACTACATCTTCTTTCAGACCACACTTCTCTCTGATGTTTTCATTCCTTACTCTATCATACAGTTTCACACCACACATACTACGCAAAGAGCGTATTCTACTGCATTTATGCGACTTTCATGCTTATCCTGCCACACCCAACATTCACTACCATACACCATACACCTAAAGGTTGCTGCTATTGGTTGTATAATTGTTAATTTAATGTGGTTGTTAATAAAGTATATTCGACTCATTACTATAACTTAGCCAGCTTCTTTGGTATTCCAGCAGTATTATAGGTAGTTATCAGTTTCTTTTAGGTGTCATTATACTCCTGCGCAAACGATGATCACAGTAAGTTGACTTTTTCACAACATTCTACGTATAGATCGTGAAATAGTGATTCATAGCCTGCAGTTTAGTAGGTATATAAACTTTTCAAAACACTGTTCAAGACTTTTTAGAAAACGCTGGATAAATAGTTTTTTTTTTTATATTATAAGTAGTAGGTTCATAATATAGGTAATATAAAAAGTAAAAATGCCCGTTGTTTCTCATAATTTGTTTGGTCATATTTTTTTACATCGCTGAAACCATTCACTTTTCCGAATTTCTTTAATATCTAACGTGTAGACAAGGTTAGGTTAGATTAGTTGTGATTTATAAAAATATTGAATAATTGATAATTATGACTTAAAACACATTATGACTAAAATAATTATGTCAGACAATTATAGACCCAATAAAAATACCAAGTACACCATTTTGTGCTAGGCTGCAATAAAATAACTTACATAATGACGTATCGTCTCGCATTATTTACTTACAGTTGAACAATAAAATATGTTGATTTTGATTTTAGATGTTTTTTTTATAAAAAAATTACCGCGGTTTTCTCAAAACTTTGATTTGAAACATTTTATCTGATTATTGTGTGTGCGGCATTAATTTTTTGTCAGATTTTGGATTGTCACCACATAAAGGAAAATAAAAAGTACCTCGAGGGATGGACTCCCAACTCCTTATGCACGAACTCAGCCACCTCCTTGGCTATGATCTTGTTCTCTTCAACGCCGACATGGCCGATGGACTCCAGGGTTGCAACAGCACCAGGAGTTGAGGCTTCGCCAGCGAAGGAGATCTGGCAGTCACCAGATATAACGCAGCAAAACAACTAAGAAAAAACAGATACAATATTCGGGAAATTTTGAAGCAATTTAGCGCCCTTTTTAATCCCTGACAAATACACGTTATAGTAGATTGTTCAACAAGAGACTAAAGTAAGCCATTATGACACGAGATATTTATTCCAATGAAGGAATGGTGGATGAAGTTCAATGTGTCATTATGGCTTTTTTTGTGTCGAGTTCAACACTCTGCTTTTCACTTTGATTGCGAGAAAAATAAATGTTCAATTATAATAGTGTTATAACAAAAATGACAATACATAGAAATTATCTTTTTAAAAATGTCTAAGGCATGTCTAAGTTTTTTGTAATAACAGCGTAATAGTTTTAAAATAAACAGAGGTTGTATGCCCAGCCCCAGCCTGCCCTGCACCGGCTCCACCGCGCACTCCGACGACAAGGGCAACATTATCAAGTAGCAACATGTATCTGGCTGTTTGAGGTTTTTCAGGGCTTTTTATGAGCAAATAAAAAGTAAAAAACTTTTTCCTTCGGGAGTAAAATGTCACTTTAGTCCCTAGGGATTAATACATCACTTTAGTCGTGAAAAGTTTTAACACCTTTCTTCGACAGGGGCTTATTTATAAACATACCTCAGGGTCCTTTTTCACTGTTCTCGCCAACACAGGGATGATTTTGTTAACAAAATCAATAGGTATATTGGACTTTGGGATGTTAGTAAGAATTTTAAAACACGGCATTTTGTTCGTTGTCTATTATTACACTGAGTTAAGTACAAAATACTGATAGCGGTTATCAGTGACTTATGTAATACTGTTTACATTTGTTATTGTATTGTTTGTTGCTACGAGTAATGTGATAACTGATAATTTTAATACTTGACACATAAAAGCAATATGAACAGACATAGAAGTTTTTGTGGCTAAAACGTCAATTGACTAGGCACTTCCTTCCGATATTAAATGAATCGATAACTGTTTCAAATACTTATTTCAAAGTGTCACAGTAGACACGGTAACGGTAACGTTCACCGGATTAATAGAGATTAACTGAAATGCTAATCACTACCCTTGGACGCAATTCAATCGATTTCCATACAAAATAAACTTCAACCAAGAGTGGCCTGCAACAAAGGCCTATTTAGGTAAATTGTATTGTTATACAATTGTGTAGCATTATAGTATACTCCAATATAATACCAACTCAGTTTTCATAAAATGCATGGAAAAGACTCAAACTTAAAAAAAATATAGGTAGATAGTCATTTATTTTTATCGTTACGTTCATGGCACTTTTAAGTTTTGAGCTACGGTGTATGGAAATTGCATGTTCATATTATACGTAACCTCATAGTCATACATACATAGTCAACTGTCATAAGAAAGTACAATTTATCGATAAATTATTATCTTTCAGAAGCCTCTAGGACAATTTAATTCGTGCCACAAAAAAATCTATCTCTGAATATGAAGTTTTACAAAAAAGGTTATTAAACACGTATATCTGTACACACAGGTTCTTCAGACAGGTTTTTAGGACTGTTTCCCGTTCGTCCGATCGGTTGACCGATCAATCGGTCCAATGAGACTTTTACTTCCCGATGGTCCGACTAATCGAACCTACGGGAAATCGATTTCCCATTTGTCCGTTCAATAGAAATATGTAGGCATTTTGAAAAGTATTTTCTTAAATCTTATAACCAAAACAAAATTAATTTTTAGCAGCTAAAATGAAAGCAAACCTGATTTTTACAGATAGATTGTGTAAGTACCCAAATAAATCGTTACACGTCCTTATTACTACAGTAATAATGATGTGTAACTATGGCTTCTTTGGATGCTACAAACTATATGATGCTGACTGGGGGTGATTCTCTCAACACAGCGCCGCGTCGATCTCAAAGGTGAATTTTTATCCGGCAAGTTTAAGAAGTCCCGTCGAAGCGTAAAAAAAACTTTTTTTTTATGGCTTTGAGAAGGCAAACGAGCACACAGGCCACCTGATGGTAAGTGGAAACTGTGACCCATAGACATTCGCATTCACAGGACTGCAAATGCGCTGCCAACCTTGAGGACTACGATGGAATGCCTCTATGCTAGTTATTTCACCAGCTGTCTTATCCCCAAACCGGAACACAACAATGCGAACACTGCTGTTTGGCGGTAGGTTAATGGATAAGATGGTGGTAGCCATCCGGACGGACCCTGCACAAGGTCCTTCCACCCGTAAAGTTCAGTGTCGTATAAAGCTGCCTAATTAAGAAGGCACGCGCTAAAATGTGTTTTGTACGCTCCGACGGGATTTCTTAAACTTGCCGGATAAAACTGCACCATTGAAATTGACGCAGCGCTGTGTTAAGAGATCACCCCCTGTACTTGTTGGTGTTGCACCTGTTCCTTAGATTACCGTAAAAATCCAAACTTTCAATTCAAACCGCTAAATTAACGGAATATTTACATAGTGAGCTTTCAACAGTAATTGTCGCTACTACTTACTTCCATTCTTACATATACATATTTATCTATAGGTAGGTACTAATAATATTATACAAAAAAAAACTCGACATGACTGTAGAAAGTAGGGAATATGCAAATTTTTTTTCTTACGCTCTTTGAAAGTGCTATGAAAGAAAGGAATAACTGTATACGCGAAATAATTGTCGTGTATTTTTTTCATAAGATATGAAGCTTTAAAAAGTCATAGTTCAGACCTCCGGCAAAAACACTATACAAAATCGACGACAGGAATGATCACACCGTTGTTCCATGTTTAAAATATAAAGACCTTATAAAGAAATTTGCATTTATTTCGTAATTTGTTAATGTTAAGCCAATATCATTGAATTAAAATATTACGTAAATAAAATGAGAATGTTAAGAAACGGGTCAAAACTTATTGCGTTTTATATGTTTTTAAACATATTCTCCTAAATCGTATCAATAAAATTCAATTCTGATATTCATGCTTCTCTATTGAAAAAGAGGACGTCGGTCAAAAGCGAAAAAAAATCCCGTTTGATCGATTGATCGATCAACCGATCGGACGATCGGGAAACACTCGTTTTTAGGGTTCCGCGGTCTCCTCAACACAGCCGGACGTAAAAGTCAGCCATGCCTACCCGATACGTTCAACGCAGTTCGAGTATTATCTATCAACAATAGCTCTCATCTACTTGACAATAATGGCGGCTGAGTTAAATACAACACGGTAACATGTCAAAAGCATTATGGTTCAAGGCTCAGGGAACCAATTCTCATTTATAGATTACGTGTAGTTCATGATTTCGTATTGTATACCAGGTGTGGCCTGTAATAGGAGCATTAAATTGAGGGATTTTCACACCACAAACATTTACTCTACAACTTTTGAAAATAACTTATTGTTTACTAAATATTCATGAATTTAGATTTTCCGAGATTTTCCAAAACTACGAAGTTTGTCGGCTGACAGATGTCAATTAGACTATTGGATGGAGTACATTGAAAATCCTATTTAGTTTCGAAATAATCCAAAATAATAAATTACATATTTTTTTAAAGTTGTAGAACAAATGTTGCTACGTTTACGAGGGTCAAACTGAAAGTTCTTAGAAAATCAAAAACTGAGTAAACTAGCAAGGTATTAGTTTTATTACCTTCATGTCAATACATCGCTGCATCCGATGGAACCACTTAGAAAAGCACTTTGCCTAATAAATCCAGCTTTCGTCACCCGTAAGTATGTCAAACACAGCATTTGAGTCACCTGCGTTAAATCTTTCAATCATTTCACGGCACCAATCAACACGATGGAGTTTTTGGGCCTCGGTCAAATTATGAGGTATCCACTGGGCACAAAGCTTCCTGACCGCTAAATGTTCATGTAGGATTTTGTGCACTTGACTCATACCGATGCCTAAGCTTGTCCGAATCTGCTGATAGGTCACTCTTTTATCAGTCTCTATCATACGCCGCACAACACTGATGTTATCTTCAGTCGTCGCCGTAGAAGGCCGTCCCTTACGCAGATCAGCGGTGAGATTAGTGCGACCACGTTTAAACTTATTAAACCAGTTGTAAACAGTGGCACAAGATGGGGCTTCATCGGGAAAGGCCAATCGTAGTCTATCATAACTTTCTTGTTGACTTAAATGATATCGAAAGTCATGCTTACGTGACACAGACAATTTTTAATTTGCCGCCAAATCGTAAAACAAATGACAAATGAATAAAATTCATACTCAATAATATTGGCAAAGAGATCCATTTTCAAAATTTAAACTTATTTTTTAATTATTTTGTTTACAAGTGGCCAGTTCTAAAAACTTTCAGTGTCACTCTCGTATAGAGTAGAAACGATCCCTCAATTTATTGCTCCTATTACTGGCCACACCCGGTATATCTATTATCAATGTCATGAAAATATCTACTAATATTACTGCGAATGCTGCTTAATCCTCTTTGTCCGCCCCTCAGAAGAACTGCCTTGGGATCAAATTCTCGTGTCGCCAGACTTAGCAAGATTATTTATTTCGACCCTGTAGATAAATTTTACAGGTCAATAAAAGACCACGTAATAGAACTGGATAGTACATGACACTTAATTTTGTTATTATAAGTATAAAGTATGCTTTTGGAATGTTATCGTATTTATTTCCACTCGAAAGCCATTGCTGGTAAATTATAATTTTGTCAGTAACAGTGGTCAAGTTAAATAGTTATTTGTTAATCAAAATTATTTTTAAATAACACACTTTATTACTGACTGTACTTTTATCTACTGATAATAAACTCGTTATCTAAAGACCAGTTAAATGAGTCCAAACTCGACAGATTTACTATCACTGTAACCATCAAACTAGCAGCTTGGGGCTTTTGGCGACTAAGGTCTATAAGTAAAAATGAATAGGTATAAAAATGACTAGAAATAAAATTGGAGAGAAGGATTTATCGACTAAGTATAAAAATGCCGACATTCAAATACGTAATTATTTGAAACTAGATAGTGTCGACGGAGCCCCGCTGCCGCAGAGCTCCTATTTCGGGGCAGTTTGGCCCTCCGGGCCTGCTGCAAAATTGACATAACCTAAACCTACCTACGTATTTAAATGTCGGCATTTTCATGCTTAGTCAATAAAAACTTCTCTCCAATTTTCTTTCCAGTCATTTTTATACCTAGTATTTTTTTCTTATAGACCTTAGTCGCCAAAAGGAGCTTGGGGTACCATACTGTTATGCTATCGGAATTGCATTAGTATTGAAAATTTCAAGTCAATCCGACAATTAGAAGTAATTTAAAATTGACTTCACAGATAGAAAAAAAAGATAAAGTTTGTTAATTAAGTAAACTATCAGCCGCTTCCCAAGAGGAGACCACTGCTGAGATGAAACGTCGCAAGAACACAACAGTCAGTCATTTTTATAGGATCACTTTGTTGTCCGTCCGTCCGTATCTGTCTGTCTGTCAAGACCATTTTTCTCAGGAACGCGTGGAGGTATCAAGCTGGAATTAATATCAAATACTCAGGTCTACTGTCCCTTGGAGCTGTGAAAAAATCAAACTTCTAAGCCAACGCAATCAAAAGATACAGCCGTTTATGCCGCAAGTTTTCGACACTCGCAAGGGAATTATGAAACATAGTAAGATAATTCCATTATTCAAAACGGGTAGTACTTTTGACCCCACAAATTTTAGACCAATATCCATACTACCCACTTTCAGTAAAATATTTGAGAAATTGATTTTGTCACAGTTAGCGGAACATTTTCGGTATAATAATTTATTACACAATAAACAATTTGGTTTTACTCGGGGTCGCTCGACAACCGAAGCTGGTGTTGAGTTGATTAAAAACATTTTTAATGCCTGGGAAGGGTCACAGGATGCTTTAGGTATTTTTTGTGATTTGTCCAAGGCCTTCGATTGCGTTAACCATGACACATTGATCAGGAAACTACACCACTATGGAGTTAGAGGTACTGCGCTAAACTCAATAAAAACGTACTTATACGGGAGAATACAAAGGGTAGACGTGAATGGAGTACGATCACCTGGGTCATTGGTCTCAATGGACATACCACAGGGCTCAATATTGGGTCCATTTTTATTCCTCATCTACATAAATGACTTACCTTACCTTATAAAGGACAACCATGATATAGTATTGTTTGCTGATGATACGTCACTTGTGTTCAAAGTTAAACGACAACAGCAGTTTAATGTCAATGTAAACAATGCTATATCAAAAGTAGTCGATTGGTTTAGTGTTAATAATTTATTACTGAATGAGAAAAAGACGAAATGTATAAAGTTCATGACTACTAATGTGAAAAATAGTAAAACTACTGTAACTATTAAAAATGACAAACTAGACCTAGTTAATGATACAGTGTTTCTTGGTATAACGTTAGACTCCAAGCTCCAATGGGGTCCTCATCTTGCTGGATTGGCGGGTAGACTCAGTTCAGCAGTTTTTGCAGTTAATAAGATTCGGCAATTAATAGACTTAGATACCGCTCGATTAGTTTATTTTAGTTACTTCCATAGTATTATGTCATATGGTATTTTACTGTGGGGTAGTGCTGCTGATGTAAATAGCATCTTTGTTCTGCAGAAGAGGGCTATTCGTGCTGTCTACAAGATGGGCCAGAGAGACTCGCTTAGAGATAAGTTTAAAGAAATTAACATATTGACCATGCACAGTCAATACATTTATGAAAACATTATGTATGTTCATAAAAACATCGCTAAATTTAGAAAGAACTGTGACATACATAATGTTAATACCAGAAATAAATATAAGCTCGCAGTGCCCTTCACGCGGCTCCATAAAATAAAAAACTCTTTTATGGGTAATTGTATTAGGTTCTATAATAAGCTCCCAAGTAATGTTACTGAACTATCAGTAAATAAATTTAAGAGTTACGTTAAGCGTAAACTAATTTCTAAAGCATATTATAGTATTAAAGACTATATTAATGATAACAATGCTTGGGACTGAATTGCTTGTAATAAAATGTTTAGTCCTTACGACAAAAGGTTGCGAACGTCGAAAAAAAAAAGACATCCGACAGAGTTTCTTACAGGTTCTTCTCTGATCGGTCGCGATTTGAACCTGCAGTCAATTTAGGCTAAGTCGCTACTATGACGTTTCAAAAGAGTTTATTATTTGTAAACCTACTTGAATAAAGATTATTCTGATTCTGATTCTGATTCTGAATCAAAACCTGCAAGGTACTTCCCGTGAACTCAGAATCTTCAAATTTGGTACGAAGCAACGTCTTATAGCACAGGTAAAGAAAAAATAGCAAAAACCGTAAAATTTTAGTTACAACACAAAAAAAAAACATTTTTCTATTGCAAACTTTTATGCAGTTGGTAAACTAATCGCGACCTATGTCGATGTATGGAGACAACAATTTTTCAACGGCAAAGTCAAGTTCGTCCCTCAATACAATTGTACATCCTTATAAGTTTGTACGGAACCCTCGGTGCGCGAGTCCAACTCGCACTTGTCCGGCTTTTTATAAATAAATATTACTTATGACAATGATATTATTATATATAACTTAACCTACCGTTATATAAAACAACTAATATAAAATATCAAGCATACTTAAACAGAACGGTACAGTTTGTTAAATTATTAATCTGTTAGTTACTAGTAAAACAAATATAATTTAAAGGTAAAATAAGCAAACTTATAAAATATCATAAAATGTCGTCGTTTATTGTAAGTCGATTCCAAATAAGATTTAAGCTTCGCTGCTCTGTAAAAAGGAATTACACTTGAATAAAAACTTCGTGTATACAAGAAACCAAGAAACCTTATCATAGTTCTAAAGCGCCGATATTGCTAAACATTTCAATTCAAAGATATGCCCTTTAGACATAATAATGAAATTTTCCTCCATCTTTAGAAAAAAAAACATTTGTGCAACACAATTTGAACTTTCAAACATTTTTCTTAGAAAGCTGAAGTCCTATTTTATCATTAAAAGGCGTATCTTTAACGACATTAAATGTGTAAACGACTTTATTACTTGCAACCAAGGCTTACTATGTGCGCTGTTAAAACGTTTGTTCAGCTGAACGCAAAGGTCGATGACCGATTTTCCTTCTTAGCTTTTGAAGATTTTTCTTTTCAGGACGCCTGAACAATTTTACTTGGTTTGTTATTTATCTGAAATGGAAGTTTTATTGAAAATCGGGCTCTAGATTTAAAAGGTTATGGAACGTTATTATCGTCGCTAATAAATATGCATGTATGACAACACTCTATTGTACAAAGCCCAGAAATTCAGATACAATATTCACACAAAAGGAACATATACAGGCGAACTTATCCCTTTAAGGGATCTCTTAATGATTGAGGAAAATAAGAAGCCAAAATTGGCAATGAGTAAGTAAATAAGTATATAATACTAGAGTCTATGTTCATCTAATTGATTAATTATTAAACAAACGGATCATGAAGTCGACCATAGAAGGATTTTGCCTACGAACCCTAGAGATTATTACATAATTAGAGTTAATGATTACATTCTTTGTAATTATGGTTCATCGTCATTCTATGGTCGACTTAATAACCCTTTGGTTTATTAATTAATAAATTAGGTAAATATCAGGGTCAATCTCACACAAATTGACCTAGTCCCAAACTAAGCTCTAGGCTTGTACTATGGGTACTGGACAACGATAAACATACTTAGATAGAGAAATAAATACTTAAATACATAGAAAACATCCAAGACTCAGGAACAAATATTCGCGCCCATCACACAAATATCTGCCCTTACCGGGATTTGAACCCAGCACCGCTGGCTTCGGAGGCAGGGTCACTCCCAACTAGGCCACCTGTCGTCAAACGATACCCTGAAGGTGATCACAGACTATAGTATTATAATATACTAGTAAGAGCGTCAGTGGCTTAGTGGGTTGACTCGTGATCATAAGGTACCAAGTTCAAACCCCCGCGATCACCATGGTACCAATAAGTTAAACATCGTCAGGAAAACTGCAAATTCGAACAGCTGCATGTGTAAGAGGGTATTTGCACAAAAGATCCTAAAGGGGTCGAAGTAAGATACGATAAGATAATGTACCTACTCGTTGTTTCCAGCAACTCCGGCCGCATAGAAGTCGTTTACCGCTATTCCCTTAGGGATCGTCCAATTTTGCGGGGTAAAAAGTATCGTAAGTCCTTCCCCGGAACTTGTAGTATCTCCATACAAAGTTTCATCGAACTCGGTTCAGCGGTTTATCCGTGAAAGCGTAACAAACTGACAGGCAGACTTACTTTCGCATTTATAATATTACTTACATATACTTTTATCCTTAAAAAAAATGTCAGTTCCCGAGGGAATAAGAATAAACTCCTACGCAGATGGAGTAACTCACTAAAGCTAGTAATATAGTATTACTAACAATTACATTTAAAGAACTACTACTAACATTAATATGAGTTGTAATTTTCTCGAATTAAATGATTTCTATTCTATTCTATTCTATTCTATTCTATTCTATAACTGTGATTCTACTAATAAGTATTAATTTAATTGTTACTCTGCGGCATATTAAAAGTTCTTCCGTAACGGCTGAGAAACTGAATAATTCATTGTTCTTTTATTTGTAACTCCAATTCATCTTTAATCATTTTTGTCTGTTATTTAATCGTACGGTTAAGCAGTTTAATTGTCTTGTAACCATCACCTTCAGAGTATAATTTCGCTTTCTAAGCCCGGTGGAACCGTGTAATTATAGTTAGGATTTATAATTCATTTGCTCACTGCCGCTATGGGGTTTTACAAGATCCTATAGGGGAAAACTAGCCAATATGCGTTCGCTAACTAGCGTTTTGTTTTTAAACCATTCACGACACGGGTAGATTACGTGACTTTTCGTATCATTAGTTGATATAAAACTTTTATTTATAAAAAAACAATGCTGGTCCATAATTGACGGAGTTATCGGTGAAAAAACATAAAAAATACATACAATGGAACGTATAATCTCCTCCTTTTTTTGAAGTCGGTTAAACAATGACCTTCATCTAGAGTTTTATGCGGCGTTTTTTCTCCGCAATGATGGTCTTATCCGAAGCGCTAGTAAATTCACTGCATAATACTGAGATGCAGAAGAGCCCTCATGTGGCCAATATACTGCAATGAATAATTAGAATATGATTTTGCCAACTCTTGTTCATTTCCCCAACGCCTAATAAATACCTACATACATAACATCACGCCTTTATTCCCAGAGTGGGGTAGGCAGAGCTACAGAAATAGCAACAACTCTAAAAAGACTTGTTGGTAATTCTGTAACCACATTTTGCACAATTAGGCCAAGATGTTTACGAGTGTATTAGTGACAGGTTGCAAGCCCATCGCCTAACAGTACTACAAGCCCTTATTCCCTTAGTCGCCTCTTACGACATCCACGTGAAGACATGGAGTGGCACTATTCTAACTCGGCAACCACACGGGGAATACAATAAAAAATACCTCGGGTAATAAATACCTAATCAGTTTAAAATAAGTTCTGAAAAATGAGACCGGTTTTGCACTACGCCCGATCCGAGTCTTACCCCCCCGACCCCCCGCAAAATGCACCCATGAGGAGATTCACGGATGACGGAGAGAAATCGGATCGGATCGGACGTAATGCGAAACCGCTCTTAGTCATAATTATTTGGCTTGGGACTTTTGGGTGCATACCGTGGTTCTAGAATCCATGGAGTCGTCTTAAGTCAAAATAAAAATTACGAAGTCCATTTTCAAAGTATACCTACACACAAACTTAATTATTAAAAAAAAAACAAAAACTCCGCCTGGAATATCTTTTTCCATATTCAAGTTTTATAAGTGCATTGGTCTTACAATTTTCTACAGATTATAAAGCGTGTTTTTCACTTTTCGGTTGATATTTTCACTTGAACGTTAACACACTTGAAGCATAAAGTTTGCCTTTTATTTTGTTCACTTAAGTATCTAATACCATTTAAACCACGGTTTTATTCCAACGAGTGTAACCAGCCTTTCATCTGTTTTTGCAAAAGCTTCGCGGAGATAAGCTTCTTCCTGAATCAAATATTCCCACCATTGAATACTGCTAAGAGTAACGCAACAGACGCGACGACTTACGTGTTACTAGTGACCCGCCAGCGACTTCGCCCACTGTTTTTTTTTCTTGACAGTTTTTTTTTTTTTTTTAATTGTCCTATGTTACTTCTAGTACCTTCCAGAATATGTGTACAAAGTTTGATGATGATTCGTCAAGTAGTTTTTGCGTGAAAGCGTAACAAACATCCACGCTTTCACATTTATATTAATAAGGATTGTAGTAAAACTTGTTACGTACGCTTGACTTGGGGAGTACGCTGGTGAATGCGCGACGAGAGCGTTACGAGAAGTGTGATCGAGCGAGGCGAACGGAAGGTGAGGGGGAGATATAAGTTAGTGAAGATAGAAAGAGAGAGAGTTACGTATCGTATATTTCTGTAGGGGCAAGAGCTTTCTCTGTTCCTCTCATAGCTAGTGCATGAAATATATTATGTATGTATGTATGTAAACACTTTATTGTACAAAAGAAAAACCAAAACAATACAATGAATAATAATAAAAAGATGTATAAAGGCGAACTTATCCATTTAAGGGATCTCTTCCAGCTAACCCTTGAGAGATTGGGTAAAGTGAAAGGTTCGAGTAAACAGGTGTACACTTATTTAGAGCACCCAAAAAAGAAAAACCAACCAAAATGACCATAAAAAAAAACACATCAATAAACATATTTAAACTTACATAAACTACATATATGTATATATCAACATTTGGATAGTTGATACAATATTTAGGAAATAGAGTCAAGCCAGAACTTTTTCATTTGGCTTTCGGGGAATCTACCGATTGTGATTACCTATTACCGGCTGGTATTATAATATGTATATCTCGGTCAGTAGTTCGTTTGCTAGTTTGCTAGCGTTACGCGAACGATGATTTCTTGATTATTTCGGTCTAAAACTATTTGGGTGAATTTCAACAAGCGTCAATTTATCCTAATTTTGGTGGTATTTTTTATTTTCTTTATAGGGTTTACAATTAAACGTTTAAGTGACGTCATTAGTCATTATAAAAACAGTGTTAAAATGGCCCTTTATTATACCAAGTGTTTTTTAAGATATAACGATTTTACTAATTATGTACCACCAAAATTGTTATTATCCACCAAAACTACTTTTCTTAGAAAAACTCACGATCAATAATAACATATCGGGCTAATCAAAATATAATCGATAGGGAACCTTCCTTGTTATTTTTGAAAATCCAAAACGTAAGTTTCTAATATAATAAATAATGATTATTTGTTGTTTAAATAATTTTGGTGGAGACGAGAAATTTTGATAATTTTGGTGTTTCGCAAAAGCCACCAAAATTGTACCACCAAAATTATAAAATTTATCATTTTTATTAAATTAAAAACAAATGTTTTAGTTTAACAAAAACTTAACTCGTTACAGTTAAAAATTCACCATAAACATACTTGAAATAACTATTACACAACAAAACTTTTTGCGAAATAATGACTTATCTAAGTTATCACGATTCAGTGTATTTCATACCACCAAAATTAGATACTTATGTGCTTAGCGGGAAGACGCAGAAAGATGGTACAAATCTTTCACCGTCTATTGCTGGAGTGAAACTGAACGAACATCTGACGCTATATTTGTTTGTTTAATCACGTTTCATTCGATCATAAAATCAATTTCAATATTCACCACCAAAATTAACTATTTCGCTTGGACAGTTTTATTTACACTGCTCCCAGTTTCCTTTTACTTGCAAATGCAATAATTGATACATTTTAAAATACCTCAACTAATAAGGAATACAGATAACTAAAATATAAGTCTAGTTGAGGCTTAATAAGTTTGTACCACGACATATCAGTATATGCGGGAAGTACAGGACACGACACCAAAATTGATTTTGGATTGAAAATATTTTTTTACGATAAATATATGAACTTCATAATAATTTTAACTTTGGCTCAATATGGTACTTTGAGTAAGATTATTTATAAAATAAATAGTTTTCCAATACATGTACTTTACACCCCAATTATCACGTCCGCCGCTCAAAAAATGTGGTTGAGATAATTACCCATTTGACTAATCAAACTGCAAAAAAAAGGTACGAGTATGTATATAAAATAACAATAAAACAAAACCGCCGCTGGCGCCGTGTGGTTGCCGGGTTAGAATAGTGCCACTCCATGTCTTCCCGTGGATGTCGTAAGAGGCGACTAAGGGAATAAGGGCTTCTAGTACTGTTAGGCGATGGGCTTGCAACCTGTCACTAATACACTGGTAAACATCTTAGCCTGATGTGCAAAATGTGGTTACAGAAATATCAACAAGTTTTTAGTTGTTCGGAATCCTGTAGCTCTGCCTACCCCACTTTGGGAATGAAGGCGTGATGTTATGTTTGTATGTCATAATAAACAAACACGAATATAAATTTTAATAGTATGTTCATTAATGTTAAATAAAACAAAGCCAGAGTAAGCTCTAATACTAAACTAAGAACTAAGGTTTGGAACTTTGTCAATTTTGTAACATTTAACCTAGGCCTTTATTCTACTGCATTGAAGCGATATCGTATTTGACGTGTTTTAGCCTCGTTTTAAACTCGGCCACTATTATTATTAATGACATAAGTGTTATCAAAACGTTGACAATACGGAAACACGTCAAAGACGATATCGTTATTACGGAGTACAATCCCAGCCCTGCCTGATCTTTCTTTTTTCAATGGAACTTACGTCTTATTATTAGTGTGAGTCTTGAAATTTTATAAGCATTGTACACTACACGGAGTGAAAAAAAACTTATGTTTATCACCATTTCAAAAATATTTTATTTCAGATGAACATAAGTACTACCTATTTAAATTGATAATGGGGATAAACACACACAATCAATTTGTATCGTTGTCTAATGCCAAAGTAAGCTCTAAGCTTGTACTATGGGTACTAGACAACGATATAAATATTTATATAGAGAAATAAATATTTAAATACATAGAAAGCATCCAAAACTCATCAACAATATTTTGCTTATACTGTGAACGGAACATGGGACCGCGAGCTTCGTAGGCAGGGTCACTACCAACTAGGCCAACGCGTCGTCAAATCTTTACACAGATGCCACTCTCTTTTATTCATTGTCTATGATTTGTGACAACGTACTTGAACCTTGCTTGTTGCTCTAACAATCATGAGAATTTAACACCCATCGAGGAAATGCGAGCAAAAACCGCTTAATACGTGACTCGACAATTTTCACTCTCGTCGTAGGTACCTACAATTTTTAACCCCATGCTTAAGAGGTTTGTGAAGCGACACTTAAATGGTGTAGGTACCTATCAAAAAGAATGCATACAAATCTAGCTCCAGGCGATAACGTTTCTCATAAACTAAATCTAACCCGATTGCCACGATTTTTAAACATTTTCAACAATAACATAAGGGTTAACGGCTTGTAGTACTGTTGGCGATGGGCTTGCAACCTGTCACTAATACACTGGTATACCATTTGTTAGTCCTTTACCTCAAAGCATACCTTTCTTGTAGCGATTAACCGATTCGCATTTCGCCTCGATAGTGTATTTAATTGTCCCTTTTGTCAAAGTCGTATTTTTCGTTCACTAATAGCTTTATTCGCATTTTATCTCGATCGCTTATTTTACTGTTTCATTTGGTCTCGAACGTCAATTTTATTATTAGCAGTATTTTAAATCACAGTATACCTCAATCGCATATTTTGTAATAGCATTTCGCTTCTATCGCTTAATATCATAGTTCGCCAATGTACTATAAATACCAATAAAAATCTATTTTTTTTATTTAGTCAAAGTAAAGTAGGTACTAAAGCGGTGGTCGCGTCGCGGTTGGAACACGATGATGATAATATTTCAAAGAATTTGATAGCAGTTCAGACATAAAACTACAGGTACAAAATACGTTTTAAAAAAATGTTGTAGAAATTTAGTGCGAACAGCAATTAACGCGTCAAATTAAAACCCGTGTGGTTGCCGGTTTAGAATAGTGCCACTCCATGCTTCCCGTGGATGTCGTAAGAGGCGACTCAGGGAATAAGGGCTTGTAGTATTGTTAGGCGATGGGCTTGCAACCTGTCACTAATACACTAGTAAACTTCTTGGCCTGATTGTGCAAAATGTGGTTACAGAATTATCAACAAGTCTTTTTAGAGTTGTTGGTATTTCTGTAGCTCTGCCTACCCCACTCTGGGAATGAAGGCGTGATGTTATGTATGTATGTATGTAATTAAATAGAGTCCCAAACAAACCTCGATCGCGACGAAATGCGTCTAGGGTAAAATACTACAGAAAAAATAAATGCTACAAAATAATTATACTAATGTAAAATGCCACGCGAAAAATTGCTTTAAGTAAAAGATTCTATTGAAGTTTTGTTCATTCGAGGTGAAAGGTGATTCGGTGAATCGCTACAAGGAATTTATGCTTTTGAGGTAAAGGACTAACAAATGAACATACCAGGGATATCTCGGGGCATCTATACGAAAGTGATGTAGCAAAATGTTTTATCGACAAAAAATATATCGATGTTGCTGCCAAAATCTAAATGTTATGCGATATAAATAAATAGTACTTATTTTTTTTAATTTTTAAATGAATAAGAAACAAATTAAAACGTGTACCTTTTTTATGTTTATTTTAAAATAGTTTTTTTTTTACATTTCTATGGTATTAATGATTGCCGTCTAGATGAAAATATCCACTTTAAACTGCTAAACGTTCTATCAACGACCACAGTGGTCAACGGGGCATTCTTTAAATATTTATAATGACTGAAAGCCAATTTTTCATTTATGTTGATTATTGAAATTTCCTCACCATTTATAAGACTGTTTACTTTTTTCATGGTGTCATAACCAGTATTTAATTACATCGACATCTATTTTATCGATATCAAATCCCTAGAACTTGCCCCGAGTTATACCAAAATGCAAATTAAAAATACTAATAACCAACTCCTGCGATAAAGAACTTAGCAAATAATGCAAAATATAGGGTGATGCTATTTTTTCCATTTAACTCTTTTCAAATCGTACTTTTCATGATAAATAAAAGGCACACAAGCCAGACATTCAAATTCTCAAGACTTTCTTAAGACCAATCCTAAGTCCTCAAATGCGTTGCCAACCCTAAGGACTAAGATGGAATGCCTCTATGCTAGTAATTCACCGGTTGTCTTATTCCCACAATGCGAACGCTGTTGCTTGGCGGTAGGTAAATGGATAAGATGGTGGTAACGATCCAGACGGGCCCTGTAGGAACCTACATATATATATAATACTACGCTTTCATTCCCAGTGGGGTAGGCAGAGCTACAGAAATACCAACCACTAGGTGGTGATTACTAGAATCTCCGATAGCCGATGTGTTCTCCAAGGCCTACAGAGTTACACTGTAACTTCAGGGCAAAATATATGCCCACAACGCCTTCTCCAACGTATGTAGAAACAATCCCATCACCCTACAATGGATAAAGAGATATAGGAACTCACGCGGTAAGGACGCGGTTGAAATACTTGTGAAAAAAGGTTCAGAAACTAAAAGGTAGAACCTGAACCCATCCTGCCTCTGCCATTTGGGTGCGGAACAAACTTAGACTAATCGCCAGAGCTCGAACAGTTTTTTTTATGGAATAGGAGGCAAACAAGCAGACAGATCGCCTGATGGTACTCGAATATTGTCACCCATAGACACCTGCAGCACCAGAGGAGTTACAGGTACGTTGCCGGCCTTTTAAATGAGAGTACGCTCTTTTCTTGAAGGTTTGAAGGTCGTATTGGTCCGGAAACACCGCAGGCGACAGACCATTCCGCAGTTTAGTTGTCATATAGATCATAGCAAAAACAGATATGGAAATAGAACAAAACTCAATAGAGTCGATACTTAAGATCATAATTATCTAAGGAGGATAATTATCGTTATTTAACATTAATTCTTATTTAGTTGCATATCTGTCATGGTTTTGTCAAAGTGGCATTCTTGAAACAGTTCAGTGGTGATAATTTAAATTACTAAAAATATTTACGTATGGTTATTTCTAAATATGGTGAAAATAAAAATCGCGAACTCTAGTTAATGAAAATGTCAGGGAAGTAGTGTGTATAGGCGGTTTAAAATAATAGATTTTACAAAAAAAAAACTTTTCCATTTCGACACGAAAAGAACACGAAATGGAAAAGTGACTTTTTCTTACTTTTTGCCCACTTTTTTGAAAAACGGCCCGTTCAGCGTGTGACAGTGATATTAAACAGTTAAAGAAAGACGCTATAAAGAAATGAAATGAAGATCTTGAATAATAATTAGCACAAATAATTAAATAAAAACATTGGTTTGTTCTAGAAAATGCAATAGATGACGATTGCATAATGTTCATTACATCATCATCATCATCATCATATCAGCCGAAAGACGTCCACTGCTGGACATAGGCCTCCCCCAAGGCTCTCCACTTAGACCGGTCTTGTGCCTTCCGCATCCATCGCGATCCCGCGATCCTTACGAGGTCGTCGCTCCATCTTGTTGGAGGCCTACCAACAGCTCGTCTCCCGGTCCGTGGACGCCATTCGAGAACTTTCTGGCCCCATCGGCCATCAGTCCTGCGAGCAATGTGCCCCGCCCACTGCCACTTAAGTTTCGCTATTCTTCGGGCTATGTCGGTAACCTTAGTTCTACTGCGGATATCATCACTCCTGATTCTATCCCGCAGAGAAACCCGAGCATAGCTCTCTCCATAGCCCTCTGAGTGACTCTGAGCTTTCTTATGAGGCCCATCGTTAGCGCCCACGTCTCAGATCCGTAAGTCATTACAACCACCTTTAAAAATAAAACATGGAAATACCTTCACAAACATATTATGGTGAATTTTGGGTTACTGTTATAAATGTTATTGAAAAATATAATTAAATAATGGCATCGTATCATACTATAAAGTTCAAAATACAAAATACCTAAGACATAATAGTCATTATATATAATGGTTTTATTTCTGAAACCGTAAACTTGTCAAACAGCCCTCGTATTTGCATGGCTTATTCAGTTTGAGCACACAAAGAATTCTGTGAAAGATTTGATTCCGGTTCCCGTTGAGACTACCGTACTCAGTGGGGGGAGGACCGGGAGGAACGAAAAGAAGGGGGAAGAAGGGGGACTTATAGAAGCTCGGGTGCCTGACTCATGCAACAAGTCGGTTGCCATCCACCGGCAATGCTAAAAGGATAATGGGCGCCTTCAAACCTGGCACAAAGAAATCTCGAGGTTTAGCATGACAACGGCACTTTAAAAATAATGTGTACTAGTACGGAAAATTAAGAAACGTTATTTTTTGTCAGCCATATAAATGTATGGCTAATTTCGTCACAAAACTGACAAAAGTTAACGTTTTTTAACTTTCCTTAACTAGGGTACACTTTATAATTAAAATGCCGACAAGCATTACATACGTGTGCTAACTCGAGGCACGTTCGAGAAATTTGGTATCGATAAATGAGATGTCGATTTATTTATTAATAGAAATATCGATAAATAAATGGTCACAAAAGTATTTAGCTACGTCACTTTAGTATTCGTGCCCTAGGTTACCACACGTATGGTCATATGTTTTAAGTGTACGAGTAGTTGTTATTTAATAAGTAAATTCTATTGCGTTCGTGAGAATGTAGGCTGAAATCTTAATACAGTAAACGCTTTGCGAATACTGAGATCCAAGATGGAAATTCAGGGGTCGAAACCGGTGTAAGAAGTACCGGTTAATACCAGTTTATTTCGGTTTGTTGAGACGAGTCACAATCAACCATTTTTTACAACTGAATTCGACTCTACCAGGAAGGAAATAAAGTTCAATTACCTTTACCCTTTAACGCCATTTTAAACTTTGAAACAGATTAACATTAACTTTGTACCCGTAACAAGAAAGTTGAAACTGAATTGCCTTGGTTATGTACTTGCCCGGTGTGGTGGCCGGGTTACAATAGTGCCACTCCATGTCGTCCCGTGAATGTCGTAAGAGGCGACTAAGGGAATAAGGGCTTGTTGTGATTTTAGGCGATGGGCTTGCCTGTCACTAATACACTAGTAAACTTCTTGGCCAGATTGTGCAAAATGTGGTTATAGAATTAAAAACAAGTCTTTTTGGAGGTTGTTGGTATTTCTGTAGCTCTGCCTACCTCACTCTGGGAATGAAGGCGTGATGTTATGTATGTATGTATTTATGTACCTATCGGTTAAATAATTACTTATGAATGACGTATGACACGAATATGTTGAAACCCTACGAGTATAATGATACCATGCATATAATGACGTTGACCTTTGTAGTGTACCTACAACTGATGCACTGACTTGACACTGACAAGGCTCAAAAAAATTATTGAAAAAATCGATCGAGAGAGGTTACACACTGAGGGTTCTGTACCGGTTATGGTATTTTGTGGTTTTTCCTTAGGATTTGTACTTTAATCGCATTTCATTTGGCTCTTTAATATATCACTGTTTTTAAAGTGAAATCAGATTCGCAATTACGTAACATCACGCCTTCATTTCCAGACTAGTTAATCATTTTGTAACCACATTTTTCACAATCAGGCCAAGAAGTTTACTAGTGTATTAGTGTCAGGTTGCAAGCCCATCGCCTAACAATACTACAAGCCCTTATTCCCTTAGTCGCCTCTTACGAGATCCACGGGAAGACATGGAGTGGCACTATTCTAACCCGGCAACCAAACGGTACACAATACTCGTATGTAATAAGTAATAATATAAGTGTCATTTTCGCTTAAGTTGCTGGTAGTTTTGGCTTTAGGGGGTACTGTAGCAACAAAATTCTGAAGAATATTTTTATAGATATTGCAAAGTTTTATAAACACTTAAAACTACATGCGTCCTTAATTAAATCTCTTTTTAGGGTTCCGGAGCCGAATGGCAAAAACGGAACCCTTATAATTTCGTCATGTCCGTCTGTCCGTCTGTATGTCACAGCCATTTTACTCAGAGCCTATTGGCACTATATAAATAAAATTTGGAGGATAGATGTATTCTATGAACCGCTATACAACGATGTAGTAAAATTGAAAAAAACTAAAGGACCAAAAAAATTTTTTAGACTTACATCAGCGTGTATTTTTAGATAGGGCTTCCAGAATGATATAGAGGTTTTTAAGTGACTATTTAAGTAAGTGAATAGTTGGCGAGATTATACGCTTCTAAAGTCGTTAAAATTCTGTCCGGGTAGGTAGCTTTTGAACTGTTAAATAGAACATTCTAATAAAAAATACAGTAGTAGAACATACGAAATACTTCCAACCAAAATTGTTTTGAACACGATAATTATGCTGTGTAGTTTTTGAGATTTTAATTAAAAAAAAATGAATTTCAACCATGAACGTTCATCCCAGCTACGGAACCCTTCACTGTGCGTGGTCCGACATGCATGTGCCTTCTTAATTAGGCAACTTTATACGACAGAATTCTTCGATATTGATAACGGCAACAGGTAGACGCTTGAAATATTAACAGAATACTTATTTATAACTTACTTAATTACTTACTTTTGTTACTTTAAAAGTAACAAAATTAAATAAAAAAAATAATTAAAAAAAAAAAAACGTATGCTAAAAATTAAAACTTAACTTTGTACAGTTTACATTTTTAGCATACGACTTTTTTTTTTGCAAAAAGTACTTTTTTTTTTATGTTTTAACTGTATCGTACATTCATTGCCATAAGGTCTAAGTAAGTAATATTTATTAGCCTGTAACTTGTATTAAAACTACTCGTTCCGTATTATCCTGACTGTGTCTTGATATATACATGTACTTAATGTATTTATTTATGATAAATAAAGAAATAAATAAAAAAATAAAAAAAATGGGGGACTTCCTTACAACAGACACGATTTTTTTGCCGTTTTTATAGATAATGGTACGGAACCCTTCATGCGTGAGTCCGACTCGCACTTGGCCGGTTTTTGAGTTGGTAGTAACGGCTTCGAAACCCTGAGGATCAATGAGGATAGTCCCATATGCATTTTCCCGGGTTTTTATTTAATTGCTTAAAGATAATTGCATTGCAGATTGCCTTGTACAGAAACGTATCAAGTTGTTGTAACGTTCATGAAAAGAACCGGCTGCCACACAAACTGATTAAAAAAAACACCTTACGAAAAAAGATGGGGTTAAAGAAGGCTAGTTTTGATAAGTTTAGTGAAAATCTGTTTCCATGTACCTATTTAAACCCTAAATGCACACTTATAATAAGTTCCAACTTTACCCCGTGTGGTTGCCGGGTTAGAAAAGTGTGCCACTCCATGTCTTCCCATGGATATCGTAAGAGGCAACTAAGGGAATAAGGCTTGGGCTTGTAGTACTTTTAGGCGATGGGCTTGCAACCTGTCACTAATATACTGGTAAATATCTTATCCTAGTTGTGCGAAACGTGGTTACAGATCTGCCCTGCTAACACAAAAGGCAGTATTTCAGACAAAACTCCTGTAGCAAATGCAACCTTATAACCAACAAGATAGGATTGCATCTGCTTTGACCATAGAATTTGAGATACTGCCTTTTCTGTTAGCAGGGCAGAATTATCATCAACTCTTTTTAGAGTGGGTGGTATTTCTGCAGCTCTGCCTGCCCCCCTCTGGAGTGAAGGCGTGATGTTATGCATGTATGTATTAGTTTCAAGTCTATTTTAACCTTACTATAGAAGACTTTGTTTGTAGGAGTTTAAAGAAAGGAAATAAAGTTCAATATCCTTTACTCTAAAATGACATTTTCAAATTAGAAACAAATAAATTCAAATGTACCTTCTATAGCACGCAGGGTCGATTTCAGTTTGCGGACATGACTCGGTCAATTAGAAGAAACGATTTAATATTAACAGAAGAACAAGGAACGTAAGTAGTGTATAAATTATTTATTTTGCAATCAATGTGACTATTATGCCAAACAGAAAAATTAATCAATAGATGACCATATTTATATTTCAGTCGGGGGACAGTTTTGTGGAACATTATCCTGAAAGTCCGAACTACGATCCAACTTTGTTTATTTTGGTGGATGTCTTATTTAGAGAAAAATGTTGAACAGTATTTTTTTACACGCGTTTTATGAATTAGGACGGTAGAATAGTAGTCATGCCTTATTTGGGTCATTATTTTGAAAAGAAATGATTTTTTTTAATGTATAAAACGTAAGTTGTAAATACTGTGAACAATATGGGTCATACACACTCTTTAAAACAAAAGTTGTCTCTCCTTTGGTCAATAGTTAAGAGCTTGTGTGCATATAAGTTATGTTTATATATGATAGGTCTAAAGCAGTCCTGACGGCGTTTTTGCGGGTATGCGCTTAGCCAGAAAATTAGGCCTTAAAGACTTTAATTTTCGGTATGTCCACAGAAAAGGTTGTAACCTAAATCTGTGTGTGACCCATAAATCTTGATCAAGTTTTTACTAAACTTCATTTTTATCAATGTCTTTGTTTGAAATTGAACTTGAAAATGGTAAGGGACGAAAAACTTATTACGTTTAAATATTAATTATTTGTATGGCTAGTATGGCTGCCTGAAAGTACTTAAAATTAATTGAATTACAAGTATTTTCGCCTTGTTTGGTGGCAAAAAACTTGCATCGCCTTGGACGTATCATCGTCTCAAATTATTCATTTAAAATACAGGAAGAGTGTTATGTGCGTGTTGTCAGATCATATCTGCGGTTACAATGACTGGTTATTTAACCGACTGAACGAAGACAAAGGAAGGTTATTGGATATAACAGTCTTAGTATGTACTTTGAAGCTATTAAAAAAACTAGGTTAGAGCAAGACGGACCTTGCTCAGTGCAGGGTTCCGAAGCCGTTAAGTACTACAAACATAAAAATCAACAAGTAATAACAACTTTCTATTAAAGTCCTTTCGCACCTTCGGTAGAACAAAGGCACAATGTACTATGTTACTGAAGGGGAAATTGTGCCCTTGTCCTATCGAAGGTGCGATTTGGTGCCGTCTTAAAGAGGTCGAAAGTGTATCCAAAAAGGCCTATCTGCAAGATAACATAGGATAAAATTCTTTATGCTTATCTATGCTGTCTCATGTTATCTTTCAGCGATTTCACTTGTTATTTCTAATGTGACAGTTTCAGCTTGCGCACTTTTGTTTTGTTATATATTCATTAATAGACCCCGGATTTTTGACGCAATGACGTCACAATAGGGTAGTTTGGGGAGTAAATGGAACGGTGTTAATTAATAAGGTAACCTAGTCTATTGGTGTTCTACAGAATTAAATATTTATAATCAGGGATTCACGATATTTTATATCTTAGGTCAAAACTGAATTAGGTTGGATAGGTTAAAACTGATTAATTGATACACATACATACATAACATCACGCCTACATTCCCAGAGTGGGGTAGGCAGAGCTACAGAAATACCAACATCTCTAAAAAGACATGTTAATAATTCTGTAAACACATTTTGCACAAGTAGGTAGGCTGAGATATTTACTAGTGTATTAGTGACAGGTTGCAAGCCCATCGCCTAACAATACTAGAAGCCTTTATTCCCTTAGTCGCCTCTTACGACATCCTCGGGAAGACATGGAGTGGCACTATTCTAACCCGGAAACCACACGGGCAAATTATTTATGAATAATTGATAAAGATAATTTAATATGTTTAATGATATTCCAGTGTTCCATTTACTGGATGGAACGGTGTTATTTAATACGAAAAACTGCCGGATTTAACCGAATCAATTGTAACAACTAAGTAGGCATTCACGATAAAAATTACCTATTCAATTGATCAACGTTATCTTCGATTACTGCAAACCATACATTTGTACGTTCATTAAACTGGTTTTTTTTCGGTCGCCCACTTTTTGTCTGTCAAAAGCCAGTTAAACGTACAAATGTATGGTTTGAAGTTATATACCAAAAGATAATTTTGATCAATTGACTAGGTAGATAATTTTTGTCGTCAATGCCTAGTTATTTAAATTTATTAGGTTAAAAACCGTATTTATTTTTTATTAATTAACACCGTTCCATTTACTCCCCAAACTACCCTATTGTGACGTCATTGCCACAAGAATCCGGTCATTAATGAACCTCCTGGTCTTTTTTAAATTTATATTTTTCAGTACAAAGTAGGTATAGTCTGACCGGCAGCGTAAAGGCTGAGAGCCATAAAGATAAGCTAATTAGCTAGTCTATTGTGAAAGTTCGTAAGTCATTTGATACCCATAGAAAAAGTTAACGTAATAGTCTGCACTAAGGTTCAATTTCAAATAACGTCATTAATAATTGCAATAGCGATAACAAATATTCGCCGGCAGGGTTGCAACAACCGGAATCCCTAAATAGTCTTTCTTTAGAACTGATAAAATACACTCGCGGTCAAATAATACGGGTCAGAGTGCGTTTTTCATACAAACGAGGCTATTTCGAAGCCTTGGTTCCTGGCCAGGGGTTGTTTTAAGTGAGGTGTAATGGTGGATACTCCGAGGTTCAATAGAGGAGGTCGCAAGTTCTTAAGATACCTACCTAACTGATCGCACAATCAGTTAACACCACAGCGAGAGAGTTTTGGTCCGCATTTGGATTTCCTTACATTTTATTGCCATTTTAGTTGTTTTTCTGAACATGCACAATTCCGGCGTTAGCCGCAGATTCAATCAGTTGGGTTTCCTAGGCACTCTAGAAGTCCTGTATCGATGCTCGGGGTATCCATCATCAGATGTCACTAAAAGCATCCCCTGGCGAGGACCAAGGCTTCGAAAAAGCCTCTTTAGTATGAAAAACGCACTCTGACCCGTATTATTTAACCGCGAGTGTAACCACGTGTTTACACCAGTTACGTACTTACAAAAAAAAACTATGTTTCACCCGTGGGAGCAGGCCATGAGCAGGCAAAGGAAAGCTGTCGTAATAGTGTTCGGATTAATTTAAGTACCGAAAGTAAGCAAGTAGTGAAAAATGTGTACAAAACGGACTCTTCAGAGAATTGGGACCCATAGCATTAAAGAAGACTGCTGAACTTACTCAAGTGCCATACGGAACACTAAAAAAATAATACTTCTCGGTGCAAATGAAGGAGATAACAGTGAACATCGAGTATCGGCTGCAAAAAAGTTCCTCAAAATGGTCAATTTCACAAAAGACTTAATTAGACGAATGATTTAAATTATGACAGTTACAGACAAAATTTTGTAATAACAAATTGATTGCCTTCTTAAAAAATTATATGAAGCCACTGATAATAATTTTTCTTATGGTAAAACGACACTGTGAATATCTAAAACGTGTTGGTTTCAGGGTTTCACCTACAAAACACTTGACAAAAGTCAAACAATTATGGAATCTGCTCGTCTAGTGGAGTTAAGAAAAGAATGTGTATAAAAAATATTACTTCTACTTATACTTCTATATCGCATTTAAAAATGAACTAAATAAATCAGGGGACAATGTCACACAAATTGACCTAGTCCCAAACTAAGCTCTAGGCTTGTACTATGGGTACTAGACAACGATAAACTTACTTATATAGAGAAATATGTACGTAAATACATAGTAAACATACTCAAAAACAAATACTCGATCAAACAAATATCTGCCAAGTCAGGGTCAATACCAACTAGACTAACGTGTCGACAACTGACGCGTGACGTAACACTGTATGTGATCAGGGCTGGAATTCTACAAGGTAATAACGATATCGTTTTTGACCTGCGCTGGAATTCTACAAGGTAATAACGATATCGTTTTTGACCTGTTTCCGTATTGTCAACGTTTTGATAACTCTTGTGTCATTTACAATAATGGCGACTGTGACATAAACGATTCCTAAACGTGTCAAACACGATATCGTTTTAACGCACCTGAATAGAGGCTCGGATCTGTCACAGTCTCTTATAAATTGTGTATTCATAATACATATTTATATAATGAATGGGGATTTATTTTTATAAATATATATTTATAAAAATGAATCCCCATGTCATGTCCCTTGGTCACGGCGCCACGCATGAACAGCTGGGCCGATTTCGCTAATTCTTTTTTTGCTGTGTTTGTTACCTGGAAGAGATCCCTTAGAGGGACAAGTTCGCCTTTGTACACCCCTGCAATATATTTGTCTATTTTATAAATTGACATCTCTTTTGTTTGTACAATAAACTGTTCACGTACATGGTATGGTACATATAGAGGCAAACAAAACCATCGGATAGGTAAACAGCGTTCTTTGTTTTAATAATAGTTGTTATTATGTACTGTTGACATGCGTAAGAGTCTGTTTGTATGTATGTTTGTCGCGATTTAACACGTTAGCTCCCAGCGACGGCAAACAAACACGCATTACTCAAACATTACAACATTGCGTTGAACTGTCCGCAATCTGCGGTTGCTTTCAAACAACTTCAAAATGGAGCTTGTTTTGTTTCTTGTTTTGTTGTTTGTAATTTTTTCAGCCAATAGGGAACATGAAAAACAGGGCCTCTATTCAGTGGTGCTCGTAAGTGTCACGTTACTATCTCGGTGGTTACGTCAATTCCATACATTTATCAATCGAAACATAATCGCTAACGATTGTCGAATGCAACATGTCTAGCACCACAGTGGGGCTAGACAATGTGTATTCGACACTCGCTAGCGATTATGTTTCGATTGAAAAATATATGGAATTGACGTAAGTGTCACGCTACTATCTCGGTGGCTTACGTCAATTCCATTATATTTATCAATCGAAACATAATCGCTAGCGAGTGTCGAATACAACTTGTCTAGCACCACAGGTGCGTTTAAACGATATCGTGTTTGACACGTTTAAGAATCGTTTATGTCACAGTCGCCATTATTGTAAATGACATAAGAGTTATCAAAACGTTGACAATACGGAAACAGGTCAAAAACGATATCGTTATTACCTTGTAGAATTCCAGCCCTGTTTAGTTTCATTAATACGATTTAGGAGAAAACGTAAAAAGCATATAAAACGCAATTCACTACGTTTCGACCCGTTTATTAAGTTCCGTTTATTGTTTGGATTGTTTTTCTCGGTATCCTCATAACATAACAGTGTAAAAACAGGACCCTATTGCTAAGACTCCACTGTCCATCTGTCCGTCTGTCGAACTGTGTAAATAAATCCCACACAAAAACCGGGCAAGAGCATATCGGACCATGCTCAGTATAGTGTGGCTGTAGGGGGGGGGACTTGATTCTAACAAAAAATACAATACACAATACAATACAAATACTCTTTATTGAACACCAAAAATAAAAAAATAAAAACAGAACATGGAACAGTACATTTAAATCATAGGTATACAACAGGCGGTCTTACCGCTAAATAGCGATCTCTTCCAGACAACCTTGTAAGAGAAATAACTGAGGACACATATTCATGGCAGGGGGTGTAAACTAATTCGTTTAGAACTCAAACTAAATAACTACACGAAACAATTAAATTATTTCAATTTTGAAATTAGAACTATTTATAAATATACTAAATATAAATACATAAAATAAATTATTGAATAAATACATACTAAATACAAAAAATAAATAGCGCTTTAAAACTTAATATTTCATAAACGGATTACTTAATTAAAAATCTGTTTTAACAAACCCATAACATATTTGAAAGACCTATCTAACGACACCCCACATTATAGGGCACACGAGAAAAGAAAATACATCCCCACGTTACGTGTATATTTTTATTGTACCACTTTGTTTGTGTGATTAATATGCATATTCATGCCAAATTGCAGCTTTCTACTACTAATAGTCTTTGCACTAGGCTGCGGACGGACAGACGGACATGGCTAGGTTTCCTAGTTTGACTACGGAACCCTAAAAACGTGATTGTGTTGAAGTTATTTAAAAAAAAAAAGGTTATTATAGTCTAATGTTAAATAGATAATGATACGGAACCCTTTGCACGCATGTCCGCCTCACACTTGGCCGGTTTTTTTTTTTATTTTGCCCTTGACACAGTCTTCTATAAAGTGAAGAAATTTATTGCATTCCTAGGTTAAGTAGTCCTCTCTTAAATTTCAAAATTTTGCCAAGTCATCGTACTTCATGCGCTCAGTGCCGAAGCGCTAAATTTGCATACTAAACCAGCCCAATACAGTGTCAACGGCATACACAAAAATTTCAAAAGCTCTTCAATTTACGTATTCGGTAGCTCAAACAAAATAATATTGACCGCAAACATTGCCTGTTGCAAACAAAGTTTATGCTAATACAAATAGAGTTTAAATTGATTTGTCAAACACGAAACGCGTGGCTTTTAGATCCTTGGCATAGTTGGGGTATATTACATAATGTTTGTTTTCAAAATTCTATTAAAAACTATTTTTGGCACGTTTTGATGGCCTATTGATGCCAGTCTGCAAAGGTCACCGCTTCGAATCTGCTCAGGTCAATCCATACAAATATCAATACTAATCCTTCGTCTATATAATAAAATTCGGGCAAGAGCATGTCGGACCATGCTCAGTGTAGGGTTCCGAAGCTTTAAGTACTACAAACATAAAAATCAACAAGTAATAACTAATTTTCTATTTGAAATCAATTGGTGCCGTCTTAGATGATTTTAGTAGGTATAAACACTTTAATTGAGTGTATCTCAAGAACCAATGAAGTCTACTTAGTCGTGATAGTTTTCATTTAAAATTCTTTATACGCTCTTTCATTAAAGTTTTTTTTCAGATTTTTGGTACTTGTAGTTTTGGCTTGCGGGACGGGCGACACTTGCGTCTAACAAAAATTAGCACTTTAAAGTTTAATATTTCATAAACGGATTACTAAACTGAAAACCTGTTTTCAAAAGCCGTAATATTTTTGAAAGGCCAGAGAAAAGAAAATACACCCCCACGTTACGTGTAGGGGTGCAGACGGACGGACGGACATGGCGAAACTATAAGGGTTCGTAGTTTGACTACGAAACCCTAAAAATTTACGACGGAAATGTCACTTTCATAAGTATCAAAGTCACCGATATCATTACCTGATTTAACCAACGTTTTTGCATTGATAAACAAAGTGGAATGAACTCAAAGATAGTTGATAACCCGGAGCTACAGGATGCTTCTAAACATGTTTATTGTGAAATTATTTTCTTTTGATTAGAACGTTTTAGGCTACAATGATCTTAAAACAATCTTGATTATAAATCTTGTTTAAGTTTACTTGATTTGCAAAACTAACGAAATTGAAATAAAAGTAAGGGAATAAGGGCTTGTAAGCTACTGTTAGGCGATGGGCTTGCAACCTGTTACTAATACACTGGTAAACATCTTTGCCTACTTGTGCAAAATGTGGTTACAGAATTATTGACAAGTTCACAGTTGTTGGTATTCTGTTCCTCTGCCTACCCCGCTCTGGGAATAAAGGCTTGACTTTATGTATGTAAAGTGTGTCATTTTAGAGGAGACTAAAAAAAACTGAACATTGGAGTTTTACATATTGTATTCCGTTTGAAAGATATTAAGGAATATGACGAAAAACTCGCGACAAAGCCGCTGGCGAGGGTAACTTAAGGGATCACACTTTTAGGAATCTGAGGAAAAACTTGACTTCTTTCTTCTTTTAATTACTTATCAATGTTTAACTTACGAACTTTTTTTTCTTGACAAGTCTATTTTTTATTTTTGTAAAAATTTTTTTTTTTTTTTACTAAAAAGTATCCTATGTTACTTCTAGTACCTCCCAGAATATGTGTACAAAGTTTCATGATGATTCGTCAAGTAGTTTTTTGCGTGAAAGCGTAACAAACATCCACGCTTTCACATTTATAATATAGTAAGGATTTTTGACAGCTACGCAATTTAGGCATCTCTTCACAATCCTCTTAAAGGTTTAGTGAAAACAAAATCACGATCGCTTCCTTTGCGTAACGAAAGTCAGTCATACAAACTATATTGTGTAACTTTTGTAATACGAAGGAATCAATTAAGTTTTGTTTTAATTAAAGCCCATATACAATTTTGATGTGAAACATCTATAGCCGAGGTATGAAACTAATCGTTGGCGTGGCGACGCTTGCCGTGGCGACGCGTCGCCACTCAATAAAAGAATGGAGTTGTCGTAATTATAATTAAATTTGTAATTTTTTTATTTTGTATTTTGTTTTTAATAAAAATGCATAATTTTGTAATAAATAATCATTATTTTATGAAAAATATTTATAATGCTTTATTATTTCATTGTGTCATATATAATTACTGTCGTAAAATTTTCTGCTATGCATATAACTTGTACAAAGTAATTTCGATGTTTCACATCTGCCAGGCGTCCCGTGACGGCTCACTTTTTTTTTTGAAAACGTCCCTACCTCAGAGAAGGTTCTCAATTCGACATTATGTTTTTTTTGTCTACGTGCAAACGAAACCCTGCGACACTCTATATTTCGTAACACGGAACCTAAACGCGTTAATGCAGGACACCAAGCGGATGCACTTAAAACACAGATAAGTTGTTTGCTTGCTAATTGACAGAGAATCTTGCTTTGCTTTCTGTCGTCATGCTTCTCCAGTTATTGCTTAACTTGTTTTCGCGTGATCATACGTACGATTTCATTCATAATCAGCCCAGGCCACCTGATGGTAAGTGGAATCTGAGATCCACAAACATTTGACTGCTCAAGAATGCAATCTTAAGACCACGCGTTGCCAACCCTGAGGACTACGATAAATAAATAAATATCACAGGACAGTGTCACACAATTTGACTTAGTCCTAAACTAAGCTCTAGGCTTGTGCTATGGGTACTAGACAACAATAAACTTACTTATATAGATAAATATATACTTAAATACATAAAAAACAGCCAAGACCCAGAAATAAATACTCGTGCTCATCACACAAATATCTGCCCTTACCAGGATTTGAACCCAGGACCCCTAGCTTCGAAGGCAGGGCCACTACCAACTAGGCTAGCGTGTCGTTAACGATACGATAGAATGCCTCTTTGCTATTCAATTCACTGGTTTTCTTTTACCACACCGGAACACAGCCTGGCTTCATGATCACGCATGGGCAATTAAGGGTTGAAAATAGAACCCTGACGGGAGGAAAAAGGGTAGGAGATAGTTGCGGGCGTCTAATATATAAAAATCTTAAGTAACTGTAAACAAGATGCTTTGGCATTTCAAATAATAATATTAGCAAATATTGCTTAGCAAATCTTCTAAATATAATAGACGTATTAAAATAAGCGTATGAATAGTAAAAAGTGGGGTAAACGATGCATAATAACAGTATTTCGCATATTGTGGCGCCAAATAACATAATAATGTTATGTTAATACATGGCCTGCCGGATCACCAGATTTAAGCCCCTTAGTAAATACACTCTAATTTCAACCCTAGTTTAAAAGCATAAAGTTAAAGTTTGAACGAGTTTTTCATATCATGTACATCTTTTTAACTGGCAAGTGGTAATATGTTTGACAAACTTGTTTTTGTTATTAGATAAATTCGGAGTTGATAAAAGTTTATACAATTTGTTTGGAACGTTTTGAATTAGCATCACATTAAAGTGAAAACGTATGTTTGTATTTTTAGGTGCCGACGCCTGTATAAATTTATTGTTTGATTTAAATCGTTATTAATTCAAGAATTACAAAGTTTTATTTTGAAGTTTTATGGTTCCGCACAATATTAAAACCAACCAATTATTAACCTGTCAGAACGTAGAAACAGCATTTACGGGCGGGCATTCTTAATTGGGTTGTGGGCGTTGTGGGTCGAGTGAGTTCGCTCGTCTGACGTCACTCGGTCGACCGCTTGAGTTGTTAAGAAATAGCACCTGTTGTAAAAGGTTAACAAGTTTGAATCTGTTTGGTGTCGATAAGATTTTTAACCGCCGAAGGGTAATATTTTTGATTTGTATGTCTGTATGGTTCTTTGTTCCCTCGTAGAGGCTGGATGGCGCCAATTTCAACAAGCGAGGTGTTAGATTTGTCTGAACGTCGCGAGTGTTACTAGGTATTTACAAAAATCAAAATGGCGGAATCTAAACATATGAATCAGTACCGTGATTGAATGACTAACATACAACGTACAGCCGAAACCGCTGGATCTAGGGACTTGAAATTTGGAGGGAATATTCCTTGGATATCCTAGAAGTGCACTAAGGAAAGATTTTTGGAAATTCGCCCCCTAAAGTGTTAAAATAGGGGGATTAGCGGGAAACTAATTCCAGTAGGTACGAAAACGCGGGCGTCCTCTAGCCTCCTAACGCCCAACGAAAAATTCAGCATATAGTCACTACGGCCCGTAGTCCTACCAGTAGTACTATTGTTTTATACTCATTCAGACCCAAGTACTTAAAAAGCTTTTTTCAAGTTATTGTGCTTGTGTAATCATCAGAGATCGGACAAATGGACGTCATTTCTCGCAATAATGTGGACATGACTCCATAGATTTTTATTAAGCAAATTAAATTCCATTAATTGATTAATTACTCTAAAAATAATGTTATCCTTTGAAAGGCAGTAATAATTAATAATTAAGTGATGCAAACACTTGTTATTGTGTATCTTTATTAAAGCAAATAAACAAGTATTTTAATATTTTTTACGTGGTTTTTTTTTTATTGTTTTTCACGGCTAAAATAAACTTATGAGGTGAAAGCTCCTTTCGCAATCCACGGAAGTGAATGGAGCAAACTTAATATGTACTTACATTAATATAATATCAATGGCCACTCATGTATTATTTATTAATAACTATCCTGCAAAGGATGGAGACTAAAGTTCAGGTAAGAAATAAATTAATGTAATAAAATTTGTTTAATTAAAATTGGAGTCATGTCCACATTAATCTCTGGTACGCTATGACTACACTATTGTCGAAGGACCTGGGTCTGAATGACAAAGTTAGTAAGTACTATAAGTAAGACCTTAGACCTTAGGGGGCTATTAAAATTCTGTATGCAAAATTATTTTAGTTAGCACGACCTACCAATTTATTTCACTTTCTTTCTTAACTTCCCTTCTTTGTCAGGATGTCTGGAAGAGTTCGCTTTTTAACTATAAGACCGCATGCTGTTATAGTATGTACATACATAACATCACGCCTTCATTCCCAGAGTAGGGTAGGCAGAGCTACAGAAATACCAACAATTCTAAAAAGACTTGTTGATAATTCTGTAACCACATTTGTTATAGTATGTGGTGTTTAATAAATAATATTTGTATTGTATTGTATTGTAGATGCCATCTCTTATTAAAAATATACAAATCGAAGCCTTTGCCCGCGAATTCTCTCAAAACATTTTTTTTCTTGATTAATAAAAAGTAGCACGTAAATTTTCGAGCGGATGTTTTTACAAAATGTTTTAATAATGCGTTGCTATTCAACAAACAGTCTTCTCTACAGAACCCTAAAACCGCAGACCTTGAACGATAGTGAAATGTAAGAAACGGCATCACGTGATTTTTTGTAATCCAAGACTCGAACCCAACCCAACAAGTCTAGAAATTATAGTACATACATATATACAATAACACGACGTCTTCATTCCCAGAGTGGGGTAGGCAGAGCTACAGAAATACCAACTACCCGATAATTCTGTAACCACATTTTGCACAATCAGACTAAAATTGTACCAGTGTATTAGTGACAGGTTGCAAGCCCATCGCCTAACAGTACTACAAGCCCTTGGTTATTCCCTTTAGTCGCCTCTACACCCACGGGAAGACATGGGGTGCAGTGGCACTATTATTCTAAACCAGTAACCACACGGCACAAATTAAAGAAAATATATATCATATTATACTCGTAACTTAAATTATTATATAATTATAGTACCTACTAAGTTTTTTGTTGTCTTTTTTAGGGTTCCGTAGTCAAACTAGGAACCCTTATAGTTTCGCCATGTCCGTCCGTCCGCAGCCTAGCGCAAAGACTATTAGTACTAGAAAGCTGCAATTTGGCATGAATATGCATATTAGTTACGTTAACAAAGTGGTACATTAAAAGTAAAAAAATATTTTTTATTAGGGTACCTCTCCTACACGTAACGCGGGGATGCATTTTTTGTTCTCGTCTACCCTATAATGTGAAGTCTCGTTGGATAGGTCTTTCAAAAACATTACGGGTTTGTAAAAACAATTTTTCGATTAAGTAATCCGTTTATATTAAGCTTTAAAGCGCTAATTTTTGTTAGACTTAAGTGTCTCCCCCCCCCCCCCCTACAGCCAAAACTACAAATACTAAAAATCTGAAAAATATAACCAATTTTAAAGGAAAACTATCACGACTAAGTAGACATCATTGGTTCTTGAGATACAGGCGATTAAAGTGTTTATACCTTCTAAAATCGTCCATGACGGTACCAATTGTTTTTAAATGGAAAATTAGTTATTACTTGTTCGTTTTTATGTTTGTAGTACTTAACGGCTTCGGAACCCTACACTGAGCATGGTCCGAAATGCTCTAGCCGGTTTTTCTTTGATATTGTTGGTTTTATCGTTTTTCTTCGAGTTGCGTTGAATAAATCTAGTTTCTTCTGTTCTAGGTAGACAAGTATCGACACATTACACAACCATGAAGTTTCTAAATAATTTTAATATTGAGAGCTGTGAAACAATTAGTTGTTTTTGCGTGGGAAGAAATAGTAAAAACTGTATAAACTGTATTGTAAAAGGTTGACAGTAGTGAAACATCACTGTACTGTTGGGCGATGAGCTTGCAACTTGTCACTAATACACTAGTTATCATCTTCAGCCTGATTGTGCTAAATGTGGTTAAAGTATGCTGCAGCTCTGCCTACCCCAGTCTAGGAATGAAAGCGTGACGTCATGTATGTATAAATATTAAAACCAATTTTAATAAACCAAATTATATTTAATTGAGGCGTGATTCCGAAATACAACAAGCAAATTACTATGAATGACGTTCGAAACAAAACTTTGTAAATAAAAATCCTGTGAAATAACTGGATTCTATTTATTTTATTTTATACCGTGTGGTTACCGGGTTAGAATAGTGCCACTCCATGTCTTCCCGTGGATGTCGTAAGAGGCAACTAAGGGAATAAAGGCTTGTAGTACTGTTAGGCGATGGGCTTGCAACCTGTCACTAATACACTAGTAAACTTCTTGGCCTGTTTGTGCAAAATGTGGTAACAGAATTATATACAAGTCTTTTTAGAGTTGTTGGTATCTCTGTAGCTCTGCCTACCCCACTCTGGGAATGAAGGCGTGATGTTATGTATGTTGAAAATATATTTAATTGAGGCGGCGTGATTCCGAAAAACCAACAAAAAAATCACTATGAATGACGTTCGAAACAAAACTTTGCAAATTAAATGTGCCCACAATGTTAAAATCCTGTGAAATAACTGGATTCTATTTATTTTAAGCTACGTCGGTTCCTATTCTGAGAAATGCGCGCGTGCCCGCAAAGGGATTTCAATCGAAAGTTCTCGGATTAAATTAAATAAATCTGCAAATAATTACATTGGCATGGAATACTGATTTCATAAGCCAATAGGCATTATCTCGAATTAAATAGCCAAAGCAGATTTAATCCTAAAACGGTAAGATTAAGATTGTATTTGCAACAGGAGTTTTCTCCGAGAAACTGCCATTTATGTATGTAATAATTCTCTGAACCTTTCTCCCAAGAGGAGACAAATTTAAATTATTGTTTGAATGTATAGGTATACGCTCTCTATTACATAGTGTAAATATATTCGCTCTTTTAGTGGCGATAAGACAACCGGTGAAATTACTAGCTTAAAGCCATTCCATCTTAGTCCTTAGGGTTGGCAACGCATTTGAGGTCTTTTGATTGCAGTCTTAAGATTATAATCTTGAGAATTAAAATGTCCATGAGTTTTAGATTTGACTTGCCATCAGGTGAGCTGAGTGCTCGTGTGCCTTCTCCCTGCCAACAAAACATTTACATTTAAATAACTATTAAAGAGAAAAGAACTCTAAAATGGCAAGCCCTGTTAAAATTGGGCTGTATTTCATTTCGAAGAACTATGTTGCCTTTAACATGTTATCGTATTGAAAACGTAACGATAAATCATATTACTTCTTTTAAAATTATACTTAACTTAACAATAATTTAACTGAAATGTCAACATGCGCTTTCATTGAAGATTTTTTCAGGGGGGGCACACTAGACTTTAAAAAAAGTAAGCGCATTAAAGCTTAATATTTCATAAATGTTTGATTAAACACGTAATAAATTTAAAAGACCTATCCAACGACGCCCTACACTATACACTATGGGGTAGACGAAAAAAAATCATCTCCACGTTACGTGTAGGGGAGGTACAATATATTTTTTTTTTCAAGAATCTATTTTATCACTTTGTTGGCGTGACTAATATGTATATTCATGCCTAATTACAGCTTTCTAGTACTAAAAGTCTCTGAGCTAGGCTGCGGACGGACGGACGGACAAGGCGAATCTATAAGGGTTTCTAGTTTGACTACAGAACCCTACAAAATGTACAATTTGAAACATATACATATAAGCATGTTTTTTTTGAAAGGTATCCAAAAATCCTGTTGTCAATTTTCGGGACCGAACCCTAAAAAGTTCATTGAGTGCACGCATTTTATGGACGAGAGTCAAAGGGCCGAAACTAAGTTATTGGTCTGTTTGTGTTCGAGTCCAATAATTGCCTTTTCCGGCGAGGCCGACATAGATAGCGCTTTAAAAGCTATTGCGCAGCACAAAAACAAAAACTGTTCTCGTGACAACTTGAATTCCTCCGCGCACCCAACAATCTCAATAAGTATCTAACAAAACGAAATGGATTTACGTTTAATATAAAGCCTGACAAGTTTCTATTTGGCCCTATTTCAATACAAGTTTGTATTGAAATAGGGCCAAATAGAAACTTGTCAGGCTTTACATACATAACATAACGCCTTCACATTCTAAACACTACGAGTACTGAAATCCCCGATAAATTCTTGATATTTTATTACTACTTTCTGTGTTATTTTATGTTCATCTTTAATGATACACAGGAATAATGTAGGATTGTAATCATGAAATAACTTTTGAAATTCCTCCTCTTTATAATATTAGTCTAGAAGGATCCATAGATAGAGTTAAATGGTCGGGAAATATATATATAATTGATATTTGAAATTAGAAATTACACGCACAGCTTATCAGATAACAAGCCCCTCCTACTGATATTCTAAATTTAAAATTGCATTTATTAACTTACTTGCCAGAATCTATCAAATCATTTTTTTCCTACTATAATTAGTAATACCACATGCATTGCCGCGCTTCCTCAGGGCACGCTTTCGTTTGCCAGACTCAATGAGAAAACATCATAGTAATCCGTGTGGTTGCCGGGTTGGAATAGTAGCTATACGAATGTTATGAATTAGTAGTAGTTGGGTTTATTTACTCATTATATCATGCAAGATGATTACTTCCTATTTTGTTATGATGTTAGCGTACGTTTGATGTGTCTGCATCATAGAATAAGAACCAAAGACATAGAAGGAACGATAAAATACCGATTGATATAGACAGTCTTATTGGGATTCAGTGTGCTAAAAAGAGACAGTTCTATAAGCTAAACATCATGGTCATACACTGTTGCACGGGAGCCTGGCGTTTGGCCAAAACATTTTTGGTCGAATGTATCATTTCCGAAATTTTTCATTTGGTAAACCAATGATATACATTTTTCACAATCTAGTTTGGTGCCATCGTGTAGAACCCTATAGGTTAGGTTAGGTTAGGTTAGCTTTTATAAAATCCTGAAATATTTACGGTTACGGGAAACAAAGCGGGTTGGCAAATGAATTATTTGACCACTTTTTGACGAAACGAAGGTAACCTCTGTTGCACCCTGTTGCATAAAGAACGTTTATGTTAGCAGACATTGTATAGGCTAATCTGCGACCATGGTGACCTTGGTGACCTGTTTACACGAGTTGACAAATACCCAGGAGTGTACGGCTAGTTTTAGTAAGAAGTGTACTCTATACTCTTTCTTTTTAGGGTTCCGTAGTTAAACTAGGAATCCTTATAGTTTCGCCATGTCCTTCCGTCTGGCTGTAGCCAATCTCAGAGACTCTTAAGACTAGAAAGCTGTAATTTCAAAAACGAAAATAAAAAGTTGAAAAAAAATATGTGTTAATGTATGTACTCTACACGTAACGTGGGGATGTATTTTTTTCTCGTCTACCCCATAGCATGGGATGTCGTTAGATAGGTCTTCTAAAAATATTGTGGGTTTGTAAAAACAGTTTTTTGATTAAGGGATCTGTTTATGAAATATTAAGCTTTACAGCCAAAACTACAAATACTAAAAATCCGAAAAAAAACTTTAACAAAAGCGCGCGAATTTAAAAGGAAAACTATCACGACTAAGTAGACGTCATTGGTTCTTGAGATACAGACAATCAAAGTGTTTATGCCATCTAAAATTATCTAAGATGGCACCAAATGTTTTTTAATAGAAAATTAGCTATTACTTGTGGTTAATTTTATGTTTATAGACTTTGTAGTACTTAACGGCTTCAGAACCCTACACTGAGCATAGTCCGACTTTTTTAACTTATTGAACATACATATTAAAACGAGACAGGTATAGATGATGTTTTAAGGCTCCTTTATATTCTTACCCCCTTACTTATGAACGTGAAATAAGCTTGGAATAGTTTATGCCATGCTTTGTCACTTTCTGTCAGATGCCAATGTCACAATTACAGATAAGGACAAAGCATGGCATAAACTATTCCAAGCTTATTCCACGTTCATAAGTAAGGGGGTTAATTTCTTATTCTATGGTCTGCATAATGAACAAAGTCAATATTTTAGCACTATTTAAACCTACAAGTCGTACCTTCGGTAGAACAAGGGCACAATTGCCCCTTTAGTCACATTGTACATTGTGCCCTTTGTTCTAGTGGACAAGGGCATAATTGCCCTTTAGTCACATTGTATATTATGCCCTTGTTCTACCGAAGGTGCGAAGTAATGAGGAAAAGGAATAGTCAACAGTTTTAGTAACTGTTAAATAGATAAACCGCCCGCAATGCTACCGTAATACCAAGTAAGGCGTTTACCTGCATTTTTAATTCTTAGTACCTAGGCGACCCAGCTGTTCAGGGTGTATGTAGACGACACTATTCAAGTACAATTTGATAGTGCTAACAACAACCCATTTTTTTTTACAATTTCTTTAACGACATTCTGCACGATCAGGAAGGTGATTCGCTAACTTGCCGGATAAAACTTCACCTCAAGCAGCGCTGTGTTGAGAGAATCACCACCCAGGCCAAGAAGAGTACACGATATGCACGACACGACATTAAACAATTAAACACGCAACTTTAATATATTACAATAAACATGAGAGCTTAGCTAATAAGATATTCCTTAATTAATATTTACGACAAAGAAATCACAAACTGTTTCCTTGCATAATTGGACGTGCTTTTCAACGAGATGCTTCCCGTCAGATTCATTGCAAACCTGACATAAAATGGTAGTTTATGCAACTGATGCTTAATAAGAGGACTTAAAACACGAGTGTGGTTTTGTGAAACGAGCGTCAGCGAATTTCATAATGGGAATATGAGTGTTTCAAGCCCTAATTATGTACAGATTGCATTCATTACTTTATCTACATATATGTACACAACAAACGAACAATTTTAATTAACAAATGACAACAAAAGTGGCGGCAATTCGATCCTCCGTCAAAACAAATGCTTTTTTAGGGTTCCGTTTTTGCCATTTGGCTACGGAACCCTATAAAAGCATTTGTTTTGACGGAGGATCGAATTGCCGCGAATTGCGAAATTATAGATTCGTCATGTCTGTCTGTCTGTCCGTCCGTATGTCACAGTCACTTTTTTCCGAAACTATAAGAACTACACTGTTGAAACTTGGTAAGTAGATGTATTCTGTGAACCGCATTAAGATTTTCATACAAAAATAGAAAAAAAACAAATTTGGGGGGTAATACTTAGAACTGAAACTCAATATTTTTTTTCATCAAACCCATACGTGTGGGGTATCTATGGATAGGTCTTTAAAAATGATATTGAGGTTACTAACATCATTTTTTTCTAAACTGAACAGTTTGCGCGAGAGACACTTCCAAAGTGTTGAAATGTGTGTCCCCCCCTGTAACTTCTAAAATAAGAGAATGATAGAACTAATAAAAATATATGATGTACATTACCATGCAAACTTCCACCGATTGAACGAGATCTAGTAAGTAGTTTTTTTTAATACGTCATTGAAACATTGATCAAAGCTACAACGAACTTTTATATTATGTTACTTGCTGCTACGGAACCCTTCATGGGCGAGTCCGACTCGCACTTGGCCGCTTTTTTTAAATCATAGACAAACGACTGAAGTCCCTATTCATACTGAATTGACATTTCGTATCGATAACTGTATCTATGGCTTCTAGAATAGAGACCCTTTTGAGTTTTGACAGTTGTTCCAAATTCAAACTCATAACAGTCCAAAAATACTATTGTACAGATTTTACCTACTACCACAGACAAAAAAGTTCTCATAGTGAAAGTAGTTGTAATAATGCTGGGCTGGAATTGGGTTATCCCATAATTTTGTAATGTATAGTGATTCAAATTCGAGAAAAAGGGTTGTAGAACCATTCCCTGTTATCAGATTATTTTACAAAATTAGTATTAAATAGTTATTTCTAATTTATCATTTGACATTATTTGACCTGTAATTTAGTGACGTCACGATCTTCATTGGTAAGTTGTGTCTAATCTGTGATCAACCATAGTACTGCATATAATATGAGTCCGGAATGCAGTAATAAATAAATAATGTATATCGAATTTTGTCTTATTTATTTATGTTTTATTTTAACGCTTATTAAAATTAAGACAATTTTTAACTGTATATAAACATGACAAGGTCAGATCTTAAAAAAAATGGTATGATTAAAATACAAGTCCGTTTTGGAACCTCCGCCCGTAGGCTAGTCTGTGGGTGAAATTGTCAAACTCAACGAACTAAAAATAAAATTTCGGTTTGTTTGGTGTGCAACATATAACTACTCGTTTTCTGATTTTCTGCATTTTAACAACATTGCTTCAAATTCTACACATATTGACCATCGCCAGATCTTGGATACCGATATTCTTGCTTATAATGACGACCAACGCTGTACTTAAACATTATTAAACTTTGTAAGGGCTGATTCCACTAATCTACCCAAAGTGGATATAGTCAGGATATTGACATACTTGGGAGACAGCTCCAATCACAACGTAGCTGAAATACGTGGAGCTAAAGCTCTAATGTAAATATGATTTAGGTATAAGAATATAACGTTCACAATACCATTAATACTTTAGTTTACCTATATTGACATGACTTGACATTGACATTTTACGTGATCTGACAGAAACGCGTACTCTCAAACGAATTCAATAGTTTTAAAGCATTTCTCAAACAAACCAGCTTGTAGTGACGTCATAAAAACATTTTCTTTAAAAATTAAAATAAATTAATATATTGATTTAAATGCAAAAACCGTGAAATTAGTGTCTTCAATTAGTCTATTTTATCGAAAAAAAAATTAAAAACTAGTGGTATTTTTTTTTGGGATAACCCAATTCTACAAGGTAATAACGATACCGTTTTTGACCTGTTTCCGTATTGTAGGTATAATAATATAATAATAATGGCGACTGTGACATTAGCGATTCTTAAACGTGTCAAACACGATATCGTTTTAACGCACCTGAATAGAGGCCCTGTTTCCGTATTGTCAACGGTTTGATAACTCTTATGTCATTTACAATAATGGCGACTGTGACATAAACGATTCTTAAACGTGTCAAACACGATATCGTTTTAACGCACCTGAATAGAGGCCCTGTTTCCGTATTGTCAACGGTTTGATAACTCTTATGTCATTTACAATAATGGCGACTGTGACATAAACGATTCTTAAACGTGTCAAACACGATATCGTTTTAACGCACCTGAATAGAGGCCCTGTTTCCGTATTGTCAACGGTTTGATAACTCTTATGTCATTTACAATAATGGCGACTGTGACATAAACGATTCTTAAACGTGTCAAACACGATATCGTTTTAACGCACCTGAATAGAGGCCCTGTTTCCGTATTGTCAACGGTTTGATAACTCTTATGTCATTTACAATAATGGCGACTGTGACATAAACGATTCTTAAACGTGTCAAACACGATATCGTTTTAACGCACCTGAATAGAGGCCCTGTTTTCGTATTGTCAACGGTTTGATAACTCTTATGTCATTTACAATAATGGCGACTGTGACATAAACGATTCTTAAACGTGTCAAACACGATATCGTTTTAACGTACCTGAATAGAGGCCCAGTTTGAAGTTTATAATGTCATGGCACTAAAGTGCCATTTCTGTGGGTATACTGTACTGCTTTACATTTTCGTTGGGGTTGTACATCGGTTGTTTTAATGAAGCTAATTAATTAGTCTCAATAAATAAATACTTACATGATTAACGGATTGAAAAAAGACCGAACGATAAGGAAACACGAATCGTTTGTGACGATTCGAAACTTCGTCGTTACAAACTCGTCGGTGAAACGCAATACCGCGTAAGTAACAAATTGAATAAGTTGCAAAATCTTCCTTAACAAGTAAGTCAGTAAGGCACATTTTGCAACTTATTGAATTTGTTACTTACGCGGTAATGCAGTTTCACCGATGACCTGCCATTCAATCGCGCGTCTGGCGTTCAAAGTTCAATGAACTTTGAACGCCACTTGTACAGCGTACGGGACCAGCGAATCTACATTGCCGAATCGTCAGGTCACGCAAAGATGTCTGCGTTTGTTTTGTATCGATGCGAGAAAACGTAAAACAAAACGCAATATACTAAGTTTTGACCCGTTTATGTAGATTTTCGATTTTTCGATTTTGCCCGTGTGGGTGCCGGGTTAGAATAGTGCCACTCCATGTCTTCCCGGGGATGTCGTAAGAGGCGACTCAGGGAATAAGGGCTTGTAGTACTGTTAGGCGATGGGCTTGCAACCTGTCACTAATACACTAGCATCCTCATTTTATTTATGTAATTTTGTGGTTAAAACAGTTATTTCTGAAATTAATGCAAATTTCTTTATAAGGCCCGTGTGTTTTAATCATGGAACAACAGCTGTGACGTCATTCCTGTCGTCGATTTTGTAGTGTTTTTGCAGGGGGTCTGAACTATGACTTTTAAAAGCTTCATATATTGTGAAAAATTAACACGAGAATCGTTTCACGTATATACCTAGTCCTCTGTTATAGCACTCTCCGAAACGTAAGAAAAAAAATATGCATGTTCCCTATTCGCCTGACTAATTGAGAATAGAACTAGTTAAACATGAGAAAAAACCCTCCCACCTGATGGTACGATCAATCTACGATCTGTGACATACATTGCAATCTTAAGACTTCAATCTCAAGACTGCGGTCCTAAGGGCCGTATTAATAAATCAATGCCGGCAGTAATTCGACACTGACTCTTATTCATCCCTATGATCATTGAATTAAAAGCTTCTGTTGATCATTGGTGCATGTCAGCTAATAGTGTCGAGCACTGGTGCCGTTACGTTAGCAATACAATTGGTCAACTAGTTTTTAATTAGTTGTCAATTTTGGTGAGTCATATTTGTAGGTTATATATTATTTGCCGGTACTGTATATATGTACCTTCTTTAGTATCACGTAATTAATATATATAAAAAATATGTTCTGAAATAATTTAGTCAACCCACTTGCAATATATTTATTAACATATTTAATTGAATATTAAATACTTTTTTTACTCAGATCTAAGACTATAAAAGCATATCTAAAAGTTCAAGATTATTAAGTGAAAATTTTCATGCGTTTAAAGTATTCTAACTTAATATTCATAAGCTAGAAATGTAGAGCTTTCAGAGCTCGCTTTTGTAAGACTTGTTATGAGCTTTTATTGGCGAGTATTTTACTTTATTTTTCATGTAGTATTTCCGTTTTATATTACGTTTGTTAAAACGTTTTATAAACCGGAACGCGTTGTCCTTGTAATTTGATTAGTAAAGCTATCCCGGGTAGGAATGCCATTCATTTCATACTAATGCAGAACCTTATAGTCAAGGTTAAGTTTTTTTTGTTAATCGCGAAAGATTTACAGTGTCAGAAAAGAATTCGTTTGCCAAAATAATATGTTGTATGGGACATGAATCAGTGTGCCAATAGAACATTATGGCCTAGGCGCGGAAAGTAAGGGAGCCTGACGAGGTGGTTAGAAGGCCGAGCAATAGCGAGGCCTGCTGAAATACGAGTCAGGCAATCCCATTTCCGCCGAAGCATGTACAAATGCTTTTCTCAATAAATGCGAGGAAATGATACAAATGCATAGTTAGAAGTGTTTGTAAAAAGCAAAGACGAATTGATAGAGAATCAATATCCTTTTGAAAACTAGAAGACAGTATTGAGAATTGTCGCAGACTCGCGCCCGCCGCCGCCCCAGCGCCGACACCTTTTATTAAATAGAGAAAAGGCATGAAAATTAGAAAGGAGTTGCATTGATTCGATTTAAAAGAAAATGTAAAAAAGCATGTAAAACGCAATACACTAAGTTTTGACCCGTTTAATAAGATTTTATATAGAATCAACACTTGTTAAAATTTAAAACTTCTTCTAATGTTTAGATTGTTTTTGTAGACATTCTATTTTTTATTCACGGGGTAATTACGAAATAAATGCAAATTTCTTTATAAGGTTATATTTCAAACATGGAACAGCTGTGACGTCATTCCTGTCGTCGATTTTGTGTACAGTGTTTTTGCAGGGGGTTTGAACTATGACTTTTTAGAGCTTCAGAGTCTTATGACAAAATTACGCGACAGTTATTTTGCGTAGGTATACAGTTATTCCTCTCTTTTATAGAACTTTTTAGAGAGCGTAAGGGTGTATGGGATTTTTTTCATGGTTAATGTGATTTTACAGGCAATCGAGACCATTTTTCCTTGTGTTTCAATCGGAAAACGGTTCTTACCGAGCATGTTTGAGAAAAAAGTTTTTTGACGACACGATGGCAATCCGGGCAGGTAAGGGTAAGGGACAAGGGAAAATATTGGATAAATGTACAGTCCCTGTATTATCTCAACGTCGTATCGTTTCTAATTGATTAGTAGGAAAAGCACTCATGTTCCAAGAAGCATAAATACTACTTTTCTATCAAACTATTCGATCAGATAAGAGGTTACCCATGGTACGAGTGTAGACCTAAGTGTAATATGTATTTTTTTTTTGGACTTTTAACTTCGCATTATATTTTAATTTTATATTCATTGTTTTAGTAATGCTAGGTTAAGTATTATCATTGTGATAAATCACATCGGGGAAATACTGGAAAAGGGCCGAATCTTAAGTACCCGAAACCGACGTGCATGCATGACTCGATGTAAGAATGTGGAAGAAGCGAAAGAGCTTTGTCAGGATCGTAGCAGGTGGAAAGAAGTGGTCTCTGCCTACCCCTCTGGGAAACAGGCGTGATTTATGTATGTATGTATGTATAAGCAATGTGAAAAAAAGAATTCTTGTGTTTCTTGAGGCGTTTATTCTCTGTAGTGATGTCCTCTTGGGTAGCGCGTATTTGACGTGTAAAAGTGCCCGTGCAGCCTACTTTTAATAAACATCTTTTATGTCCGTATCGTAACTCCCAAATGAATTAACAGATTTTTACTGACACAGGTTTTTACTTATAAAAATTACATTAATCGGAATGGTTCTTAGCAAGATTTCATGTTAATTGGTAGGGCCTTTTAAGAGATATCAGCTCTGAAAGTAAGTGTCGCCGTTATATCGGGGGCTTTTAACCCCCAAAAGCTCAATATCTCAAAAACGGCTAAACCGATTTTGATAAAACATGCCTAAAACCCACCGCTAGAAAACCTGCTTTCGAGAAAAAAGAGCTACGGTGCCACGGATAGACACATACACACTCACATCAAACTTAAAACACCCCTCTTTTGCGGCGAGGGTAAAAATAAGTTTCTTATAAAATTACGTAATGACTTGCAATATTTATGAATTAACACAATAATGATTTAAAGTAATTATGTTATTTAGTTAAAGTAAAACTGCAGCTCTTTCGGTATAAATATCCAATTAATTCACTAACAATATAGCAATGTACATTATTTATGACAAACTAAGTATGCCCAGCACTTCATTATTTATCACTTATCACGAATCTTTGAAGGTTGGCATACATTACGGCTTCCTAATTCGGCTTCGGCTAATGTTTTTTATACGTTAAATGACTACTTGTTGAATGAGGCGTCTCAATAGTTCTTTTTGCATCAAATGCCAGTGGCATCGTAGGTACTAGTAATAATTATTAGATTTGACAAATACATAAATTTAATATATTTTAATTTAGTGATTATAATTTTATGTTTGATGTTAGATATTATTATTATTATTATTTTTTGTTACTCAGTGACATTGTATAAATTTAGGATAATAAGTGTGTACACCTGTTAAGGTAGGATTTAGTGGGACTAAACTATTTATTAAGCAACAATAACAGCAATCAATGTTAACTAACCTGAATCTATCACACATTAAAGATTTCATTTCATTTCATTTCATTTCCTGTTCATTGTTTCATTTGTCTCGATCATCGGTATACATATTCTCACAGCAATATAATTAAAAAAAGTCGTGTAAACAGCTATGCATATAATAGGGTACCATTATTGTATTGAAACAGCCTTTCAACAAACGTATCATTAAGCTAAATTTTCATATAGTCGTAAGGCATTTCGCGCCTCATGAGTTTTTTTCATAGTCCCAAGTCAAACCTTACCTAACCTACGTAATTAATGTACAAGATATCCTAAAAACATCATGGTTTCAGCAGAAAAGCATTCAATGGAATGATATAAATCGTTTTTTTTTCCGAGTCTTAGGATTGCGGTCTCGTGAATGCGAATTTCTATGGGTCACAGTTTTCGTTTAACATCAGGTGGCCTGTGTGCTCATTTGCCTTCTCAACGTCATAAAAATAAATCTGTCCGGGCGAATGTCACAGGTATTTTACTCAAAAACTACAATGTATATTAAAGAAATTTATTTATAACCAGCATAGCAGTCACTTCGTTCTCGTTTGGGTTCAAATTTGGCATTTTAACACATAGACGTATTAGTTTGCAATGCGACGTCACGAAATTTATAAAGTTCAAAATACTTAATGAGTCATAAATTCATTATACTCAATGGTCATAATATACAATGGTTTTATTTCTAAAACCGTCAACTTTTCAGGATTATTATAAAACAAACCTAACCTAGCCTAATGTGTTCTATACAATGGAATATAAAATAAAATGTTTACGGTTTCAGAGATAAAACGATTACATATCATGTCATGACCAGCACCTCTATTCAGGTGCGTTAAAACGATACCGTGTTTGACACGTTTAAGAATCGTTTATGTCACAGTCGCCATTGTTGTAAATGACATAAGAGTTATCAAATTTGACTGTTTTGTTTGACAATACGGAAACAGGTCAAAAACGATATCGTTATAACGCAGTTGAATAGAGGCCCAGTATGTATTTTTTACTAATATATTAAACCTTTTTAAGTCTCATAAAAATTATTGAACTTATTTGTTCGAATTAGTATTTTTATTCGTTATGAGAATCCCGTGTGGTTTCCGGGTTAGAATAGTGCCACTCCATGTCTTCCCGTGGATGTCGTAAGAGGCGACTAAGGGAATAGGGGCTTGTAGTACTGTTCGGCGATGGGCTTGCAACTTGTCACTAATACACTAGTAAATATCTCAGCCCACTTGTGCAAAATGTGGCTACAGAATTATGAACAAGTCTTTTTAGAGTTGTTGGTATTTCTGTAGCTCTGCCTACCCCACTCTGGGAATGAAGACGTGATGTTATGTATGTTTGTATGAGAATCCCTTGTTAGGGTATAGGCCTCCTCCTCCTTCCATTCCTTTCTTTTCTGTGCTACTTCTATCTAGGTGTTACCCAACAGCTGTTTTATAATAATAATATCACGGGACAATGCCACACAAATTGACCTAGTCCCAAACTAAGCTCTAGGCTTGTACTATGGGTGCTAGACAACGATAAACATGCTTATATAGAGAAATACATACTTACATACATAGAAAACATCCAAGACTCAGGAACAAATACTCATGCTCATCACACAAATATTTGCCCTTACCACGATTTGAACCTTTTATATCGACCATCCATCGTTTGACTGGTCTTCCTACGTTTCTTTTCCTACACGGGCCTGTCTATTTTGAACTTGCGATGTCCAGGGATGGTCGGTGCATTTTGCTCCAAGGCCCGCCCATTGCCATTTCAATTCATTATTTTCAGTTCCATAGTCAAACTAAAAGGAAAAGGTTAAGGTTAGGGAAAGGTTGAGGTACCAGGCCACGAGGAAGATCGCGTATGAGGTGGACTGACCAGATAAAAGCAGTGAATGGCTCATCACTGCTTGAATGCACGAGGAAGGCGGCTATCAGAGAAGAGTGGCGGCGTGTTGTGAAGCTTGCCACCAACACCTGAAGTGATGACCACGACCACTCTGTCAAGAGTGATACCGACAAAGAAGAAGAAGAAGAGAGTCAATCTAGGAACCCTTATATTGAAGACCGAGGAGATTTGTAACAGAGGTGAGTTGTGACAAAGCCAATTTCTCTGAAACTATGACAGTGTATCGAGCTGAAAGCTTCGCCAATTCTTTGCTTTGCGACAGTCCACAGTTTGCGTGAAGTTGTCAGCTTGCTTATTGTCATAGGTGCAGAGAAATCGGCTTTGTCACAACTCACCTCGGTCTTCCCTAGTTTCGCCATGTCCGTTCGTCCGCAGCCTAGCGCAGAGACTCTTAGTACTAGAAAGCTGTAATTTGGCATGAATATACATATTAGTCACGCCAACAAAGTGGTAAAATATAATATACAAATAAAATGTTTTTTTGGGTACCCCCCACGTAACGTGGGGATGTATTTTTTTTCTCGTTTACCCCATAGTGTGTAAAAATATTACGGGTTTGTGACAACATGTTTTCGATCAAGGGATCCGTTTATGAAATATTAAGCTTTAAAGCGCTAATTTTTGTTAGAGTCAAGTGTCCCTCCTGCTACAGCCAAAACTAAAAATACTAAAAATCAGGAAATACTTAAATGAACGCGCATATAACGAATTTACAAGGAAAACTATCACTTCTATGAAGACATTGCTTCTTGAGATACTGGAGGTTAAATTGTTTATACCTACTAAAATCATACCTACGAAAATTAGTTACTACTTGTTGATTTTTATGTTTGTAGTACTTAACGGCTTCGAAACCCTACACTGAACATGGTCCGAAATGCTCTGGCCCGGTATTTCCCAATTTCTTGGCTCCTTATTTTGTGAACTTTTCTTAGGCTTCGAATTCTCCTTTTCATCGCTTGCTGACTAGACCGTTATGCATTTTGAATGTTATAAATTACTAGCGACTAGCCCTCGCTTCGCTCCGTATTAAAGTGTTATACGTATAAACCTTCCTCTTCAATCAATCACTCTATCTATTTAAAAAAACCGCATCAAAATCCGTTGCGAAGTTTTAAGGATTTAAGCATACATAGGGCATAAGAGAAGTCCCTATAGGACAGAAAAAGCGACTTTGTTTTATACTATGTACTGAAGATACGATCCCAGCGCAAGCCCGACTCACACTTGACTGGTTTTTAGTATTTGTTGTATTTTAGCGTTTATATTTGTTTGTATAATCATGCCTGATCCTTACAACATGGCGTCTTTTGCGTACTATTTTTACTTGAAATCCGTTGAGAAAATTATTTATTTTTTACCCCCCCAATTATGACATAATGGTAGAAAATTAAGACCCTCGTTTTACTACAAATTTTAGCCCGCTTAGCATTTTTAAATACTTTAAAAACCAACCAAATCTAAAGGGCCAAGATCATCATCTCAAACAGCTAATGCAAGTTGTGTAGCACAGTGCGTGTCATTATTTTTAATTACCTTCTAAAATGTCCAGGGTTGTATATGAAATTTCAAAACTTAATAAATATCGTCGGCGGCGGCAGACGGCGGGCAGCTGTTCATTATCCGTGAAAATCTTATTTGCTTTTCAACAGACTCCAAAAGGGAAGAGATTCTCAATTTGTCGAAATCCTTTTCAGGGTTCCGTACCCAAATAGTAAAAATGAAACCGTATTACTAAGTCTCCGTCTGTCTGTCTGTATGTCATGAACCGTGATAGCTAGACACTTGAAATTTTCACAGGTGATGTTTTTCCGTTACCGCTGTATTCACCCGTCAAAAAGACACCGTATTTATACGGAACCCCAAAAAATTAACGTATCTTATGGACACTGTTTACTGTTTGGCACTATTCTAACCCGGCAACCACACAGATATGTGTGTATACTAAAGTAAAACAAAAAACCGGGCAAGAGCATGTCGGACCATGCTCAGTGTAGGGTTCCGAAGCCGTTAAGTACTACAAACATAAAAATCAACAAGTAATAACTAATTTTCTATTTAAAATCAATTGGTGCCGTCTGAGATGATTTTAGTAGGTATAAACGCTTTAATCGCTGTATCTCAATAACTCTTTCAAGTTTTTTTTTCTGATTTTTTGTATTTTTAGTTTTGGCTGAAGTGGGGGGGGGACACTTGAGTCTAATAAAAATGAGCGCTTTAAAACTAAATATTTTCTAAACGGATCCATTAATCAAAAATTGATTTCACAAACCCGTAATATTAGTTACATTTTATTGTACCACGTTGTTGGCGTAATTAATATGCATATTCATGCCAAATTACAGCTTTCTAGTACTAAGAGTCTCTGCGCTAGGCTGCGGACGGACGGACGGAAATAGTGAGACTGTAAGGGTTCCTTGTTTGACTACGGAACCCTAAAAACATCTGTGGCGAAAGAAAACTTTCATAATAAAATAATTAAAGTTAACGTTATATTTGAACATTTATAAAAGATGAATTCACCTTTCAGTCTTTTGATCAAGTTGACTAAGCTGCTTTTACCGGTTTAACTTATCCTTGTTTTTTCTCTTGCTGCGTTTGAAAGATAAGGCTTTTATGCGGTTTGCTATGCTAACGGTAGTAAAAAAACCTTAACCAACTGGTTGGCTAATCAAGTGCACCGAGGGTTACGTAACTTACAATCAAACACCGGATTGACGGGGGTAAAAATGTACCAGTGCTAGTGATTTATTAAATATCGACTAAGTTTATCGACTTTTTTTCATTACATAATAATTTTTGATTTTATATTTCTTACAACATTAAGTCGTACGTTTACTTCTATATCTGAATGATCAGCTTTCTATGAAGATAAACAATATTTTTTCTTGCGAGGCATTAACAGACTAAAAACAAAAAGGTTCTCAATTAGTCGGAATGCAATATTGTTGTACCGAATGAATTGTTATTCAATGTAATTTCAATGGTTGTGAAAATTGGCTCGAGTCCAGAATCAATGTCACATATCGTTTGTTTATTATAGTTGCGATAAGTATATATAAAAGAGGTATGCACATAATTAAAAGGTATTCAATTTGCCCATTAATTATGACAATGATGATTAAAAATTGCTTTTTATCGATGTCGATAAAGTTAGTCGATATTTAATGAATCACTAGCAATGGTACATATTTGCTCCCGTCAATCCGGTGTTTGCTTATAATGTAAAATTGTATTGAGGGACAAACTTGACTTTGCCGATGAAAAACTGCTATCTCCATACATCGACATAGGTCGCTATTAGTTTACCAACTGCAAATAAGTTGGCAATCGTTTTTTTTGTGATTTAGCAACAAATTAACGATTTTCAGATTTATTCCTTTACTTGTACCTACCTAAGAACCTCTTTGACTTAGAGATCTTCCTTGTTGCCAAATTTCAGGATAAATAACTTCAACGGCTCAACCGAGATTATATTTTTTTAAAAATCGGGAACAATGTCACAATTGACCTAGTCCCAAACTAAGCTCTAGGCTTGTACTATAGAAACAAGACAACGATAAACATACTTATCCTTTTTAAACTATGTCTAAATTGGCCAATCCGTTTGAGAGTTACATTCCCACAGATAGACACTAAGATAAAAATAATACTAAATACACACGTAAATTTAATGTGACACTGCTTTTTGGTCGGATATTAAAAATGGTGGAAACTGGGATAGTCTGACTCTCATTTTAATATTATGTTTCAATCAATTGTACAGGAAAATATCAAGCCATGATAAACGTAGCAGACATTAATTTGTTGAAGCACCCACCATACCACTTTAATTTGTAGATGATTAAATATTCTATAAAGGCGATTTTACGTGAACTGACGAGACAGGCTACTTGAAAAATGTACTGATAAACATTTAAAAAGTTCTTGGCTTCTTTTTCCTATAAGCTTCTTATGGAAGGAAATGTGACGAGGTAGTAAGCGCATTTGAAAATTTGTTAGGACGTTAACCTTTATATAGTCGGGTCGCAACCTTCCCAAACACATGATTGAGGGAGGCGGAAGTAGATAGATCATGCTCGTGAGGGGATGCTGTTTTATTGGACCCGTATGCTAATCCAACGCAGCTAAATTTTTAACAGACTTCAAAAAACCGGGCAAGAGCATGTCGGACCATGTTCAGCGTAGGGTTCCGAAGCTTTAAGTACTACAAACATAAATCAACAAGTAATAACTAATTTTCTATTTAAAGTCAATTAGTGCCGTCTTAGATGATTTTAGTAGGTATAAACACTTTAATCGCCTGTATCTCAAGAACCAATGATTTCTACTTAGTCGTGATAGTTTTCCTTTAAAATTCGTTATTATGCTCTTTTATTTAAGTTTAGAACTTCGAACTTCTTTTATAGAACTTCGTATTTAAATAATATGTGCCCTTGTTTAAGGAGACTTGATGCGGTACAAAATTGCCAATGTATGGCGTTTTGGAACGTAGCAGCATCGCGTCATCTGTCAAAAATCTACTTAAAATTGCTGCTGTATCCAGGGCATAAATAAAACTACGCTTTGCTATTGGCTAGTACTTTTAGCTTGGCACAGTACTGCAACATTACGGACGCCGTTCGTGTGATAACTTTTCTTTTCCAAGCTAAGAAGTTTACGTTTTTTCTGTGGAATTAAAAATCAGATCTTAAACTTAAAAAGTTAAAATATAATTTAAGAAAATGAGTAGTGACAGTGACGAAACATCTTTAACTCCTCATGAAATAACTATTTCAATTATCTTGTGTAAAAGAAGTCGGATAGTAGAACTAGACAATATATTTAGTACTTACGATATAGTTTTCTTATATAGGTACTCGTATTAATGATTTAAATTATTAATTTTAATGAACTCGTACAAAGAGTATTGTTCACTATAGTGTCATAATCAAACTTTTTAATCTCGTACCTTACTTAGGCCACTCAGCAAGCTTCGTGGCCTAAACACGGTACTCGACTAGAAAGCTCTCTATTATAACACGATTGTGAAAAATACTATTTCACAAACCCGTAATATTATTACGGGTTTGTTATAGTTTATATTAGTAGGGGAGTTACCATAAAAAAAATACAAGATTTTATTCTACCACTTTGTTGGCGTGACTAATGCGTAGGGTAAACCATACGGTTATTGCCCGCGATCTGTGATCACTACATTTTTTAGAGACTGACTGAATCACAGAAAAAAACATTTGCTTACATAGAAACATAGCTGTGTTACTGCTTGTTACACTTATGTAGCTTATTTTTTTAGGATTGCAGTCTCTAAAAAATGTAGTGGGCAATCACAGATCGCGGGCAATAACTGTATGGTTCATGCCAAATGACAAATAACATCTTTCTAGTACTAAGAGTGTCTGAGTAAGGTTGCGGACGGTTCCTAGTTTGATTACGGAACCCTAAAAAGGAGGAGGTTATAAAGTCAACTGTAGTTTTATTGTTTGTTACTTTTTCAATTGTGGACCGTATTTGAAAAATATTTTTTTGTTTGATAGGGTCCCGAAATTGCCGCCGTTGCCACCAAGTTGATGAGGAAATTCGTGAGGAATAATAGCGATTTTGGTATTTTCAGTAACAAGTCTAGCATTTGCATGCAGAAAGTATAATTTGGTGAAGTAAACTGATGATGAATGCCACTGATGGCTACGGAACTCCTCAATGGTGCCTATTTCAAGGGTGGCGATAAGATTCTCGATTTAGATAGTTGAGCGACTATGACATCACGCCTTCATTCCCACAGTGGGGTAGGCGGAGCTACAGAAATACCAACCACGCTAAAGAGACTTGTAGATAATCCTGTAACCACATTTTGCACAAGTAGGCTAAGATGTTTACCAGTGTATTAGTGACAGGTTGCAAGCCCATCGCCTAACAGTACTAAAAGCCTTTATTCCCTTAGCGCCTCTTACGACATCCACGGGAAGACATGGAGTGGCACTATTCTAACCCGGCAACCTCACGGGCAAATAATATATACGAAGTATTAATATTATCATAAGTAGCACAAATGCTTACTTGTTAAATGCTTTTATAATGTAAATAAGTTCTCATTAAGTGAAATGTAAATTTATTTAAACCGAACATTCACTGACATATTATCAATATTATCATTAAACATGATGACCTCTGCGTAACATTACTTTGTAATATTAATCATCAATCGCATATTATTATGCAGGATGGAGTTTTTAAATTCCACTGGAGGGAAAGTACTCTACATAATAGACAGCAAATTTATTTCAAAGTAAACATTTCTTTATTGTTGATACGATACAAAAATGAATTCTAAGAATTTTATTAATGCACCTCCCACATCCAGTACTAAAATTGTACTTTCATGGCGTCAATCGACAGGAATCATAGGGAACAAAATATCTCTCTAACAGACATGGTAAATTAAATTAAAGGAAATCCATGAAACGGTTTACATTCATACGGCATAACTTTTTTTGGCATAATCATAACTTGGCATAATCATTATTTGGCATACAGCCTTTTTTTTTCAGAAACCGTATACTTTTCAGGATTGTTATAAAATAAACCTAACCTAACCTAATGGGCTCTATGCAATGCTATTTTAAATAATCCTGAAAAGTATACGGTTTCTGACTGTATGCCAAATGATGATTATGCCAAGTGATGATTATGCCAAAACAAGTTATGCCAGATGAAGGGTAACGCCATGAAAGATTGGATCGATCCATTGGATTACTTTCGTTAGGAGTCCACAATAAATTATCTTTGACGTGACGTTATTTTATGAAAATACGCAAAAAATACAATTTACTCAAAATCCTATGCAACTGTAAGAAACGATATCGGTGTATGTGGTTGCCAAAAGTTCCAATTAAGCATGTGCAATGCGTGTAACACACGTATTCATAGACAAAAAACCGGGCAAGAGCATGTCGGACCATGCTCAGTGTAGGGTTCCGAAGCCGTTAAGTACTACAAACATAAAAATCAACATGTAATAACTAATTTTCTATTTAAAGACATTTGGTGCCGTCTTAGATGACTTTAGTAGGTATAAATACTTTAATCGCCTGTATCTCAAGAACCAATGATGTCTACTTAGTCGTGATAGTTTTACTTTTAAATTCGTTATATTATGCGCTTTCATTTAAGTTTTTTTAGGTATTTAGTATTTGTAGTTTTGGCTGAAGGGGGGACGCTTGACTCTAACAAAAAGTAGCGCTTTAGAGCTTAATATTTCATAAACGGACCCCTAGAAGGAAAACATATTTTAACAAACCCATTTTTAAAAGACCTATCCATCCAACGATACCTCACACGATATGGTAAGCGACAAAAAAAATACACTCCCACGTTACATGTAAAAAAATACATTCCCACTTTGTTGGCGTGACTAATATGTATATTCATGCCAAATTACAGCTTTCTAGTACTAAGAGTCTCTGCGCTAGGCTGCGGGCGGACAAACGGACATGGCGAAACTATAAGGGTTCCTAGTTTGACTACGGAACGTTTCTCACCCCCTGAATCTAATCCGATTTCCATGATTTTTTAATATCGCACCTTCGGTAGAACAAGGGCAAAATATACAATGTGACTAAAGGGGCAATTATGCCCTTGTCCGCTAGAACAAAGGGCACAATGTACCATGTGACTAAAGGGGCAATTGTGCTCTTGTTCTGCCGAAGGTGCGATATGTTGTAGATGTTACGAGAAAATTGGCCTGTAGTTTTCCTTTCCAAGAAAATATATATTGGAAAGAAAAAAAACAAAAGCAGAAACGTACAGACCTAGTTTTTCATAATATCTACAACATATTCAAAAATCGTGGAAATCGGATTAGATTCAGGGGGTGAGGAACGTTATCGCCCGGAGATAAACTTGTATGGATTATTTTTGACAGCTACGCGATTTAACCCTTAATAGGGCCCCGTAGAAGTAAAAAATTTAGACCAAAATGGAATACAGTGATGGAATCGCAAGTCTCTAAAGAGTAATAATAGATGATGTGATATTTGAGTAAAATACAACTGAAATTGCATCATAAAACGTAGGTAGTAAAGTTTAATTTCAGCCTATTGTAATGTGGTAAATATATGGTCACTGCCCTATTAAGGGTTGAGCATCGCTTATCTCTGAAGCAGAAGTAATGACTTAAGAAACGATTTTTGTGTGATTTTTGACATTGCTCAAGTAATTACTTTTCTTGTCAATAAATACGGATGTAAAAGTATATCCTGGAATTCTCTTGCTGGCTGTACGGCCGAAGAGCCGGTGTTAAATACGGATAATAAAAAAACTAAGAAAGTATTAAGATGAAACATTTTCTTAGAACAAAATGTATTTCATGTTTCTAGTGAAGCCGTGCAAGCCTCTCAAAGATAAAGCTTTGATGTTTATAAAGGATTATGTTTTAGAAAAGGTTCGTTAAGAAAAATGGACACGTGTACCTGAGACTGACAGGCTGGGTTTTATTTTATAAAAGGAACGGATATTGAAAGGAAGCCCTAATTAGTGTTATTGTGTTCTCTAATAAACTAACTTATTATTTTGAGATCGAAGAATAGGGCCTCTATTCAACTGCGTTATAACGATATCGCGTTTAATGTGTTTTGGTATCGTTTATGTCACAGTCGCCATTATTGTAAATAACATAAGAGTTATGAAAACATGGACAATACGGAAACACGTCAAATACGATATCCTTATTACCGTGTAGAATCCCAGCCCAGTATCTTGTTTTACAAATCGGTACACAATGTATAGCATGTATGACAAAGATTATTAACCTATAATCTTCGTGTATTTAACTTAAAGGACAAAGGTGGCCACTTTTTTCCGTTGAGTTACTCACTCATAATTCGGTTCTTGTTAAGTCATATGCCCTATTAATTGTGTATTCATTTGTTCAACAAAAAACCGCTCTTTGATTTCAAGACAATGCTTTGGTTTATTAGAAAACATAATGATGGTATTGAGGACACTGGACGTTCGACGCCCCCACCATGACGTAACATACCGAGAATTGCCTGTAATAGGAGCAATTAATTGCAGGATCACTTCTACTCTTTACACGTAGCAACATTAGTTCTACAACTTTAGCACAAAAGGTTAGTTTAAAATTTGGGATTTTATCGAACAACTAAATAGCATTTTCAATGTACTCCATCTAATAGTCTAGTTGACAGATCAGCCGACATACTTCGTAGTTTTCGCAATACATTGCTTGCTTGGAAAATCTATAGTCATTAATATTTACTTAACAATAAGTTATTTTCAAAAGTTGTAGAACAAATGTTGTAACGTTTGTGGTGTGGAAACGATCCCTCAGTTTATTGCTCCTATTACGGCCCTGCTATAAAGGACTTCTTAGTTCAGAGCTAAGAGAATATAATAACTTTATTTCAGACAAGGCCCATATTTACAAATACCTTACACATGTTATACTGCCCTGCTAACACAAATTACAGTAAACCCCTGTAGCAAATGCAACCTTATTACTAACGTATAGGATTGAATCTGCTTTGGCTATTGCATTTGAGATACTGTGAAGGGCAGCATACTTAAAATTAACAAAACTATTAAAACATTTTCGCGGTGTCAGCTAGCCGATGGCTACGAAGTCGCCGGAAATAACACCTTTCCGCACAAATTCCTCCTTTAAAAAGGTCGAGAGACCTATTTTTAGGGTTCCGTAGTCAAACTAGGGACCCTTATAGTTTCGCCATGTCCGTCCGTCCGTCCGTCCGCAGCCTAGCGCAGAGACCCTTAGTACTAGAAAGCTGTAATTTGGCATGAATATGCATATTAGACACGTCTACAAACAAGTACAATAAAGACTAAAAAAAATTTTTTAGGGTACCTTCCCTACACGTAACTTGGGGATGATTTTTTTTTCTCGTCTACCCTATAGAGTTGGGTGTCGTTGGATAGGTCTTTCAAAAATATATCAGGTTAGTGGAAACAGTTTTTCGATGAAGTAGTCCGTTTAAGAAGAAGAAGAAATACATTTATTCAAAGCCATAAGACACACATAGGTAAAAATAAAACATTATACATTATAGAACATTAAGGCAACCGGAAAAGTGTGTCGTCACGGCAGTGAAACGGACTCTGGCTTAGCAAAATGCTGAGGTGTCAGACACCTGCAGCGCTGATTTTCAGCCAGAACCGACAGTGACTCACGGAACGCTGTACAAACATACAATATTTTTAAAAATTCATGTAAACTACTTATATAATTTAAGCGGTAAATATATATTAACAAATAAAATAATAAAACGCATACATACTGATATACAGCCTTGATAAAATAAAAATAATAAAAGGGTAATTTTAAAAGCAACAGGTTAATAAATTAACGTGTGTTAACGTGTATGAGGGTTAGGATTTCTGGAGCGTCAACAAATAGCCTTTAAGCTTGCGCTTAAAGGTGTACTTGCGTTTATGAAATATTAAGCTTTAAAGCGCAAATTTTTGTTAGAATCAAGTATCCCCCCACTACGTCCAAAACTACAAATAATAAAAGTAGGGTATTATTGGGGATTCTGGATCATTTGTCCTCGCTGCGCTCGGATGATCCAGAATCCCCAATAATGATCCAGGATCCCCAATAGTTTCCATCGATCAGTGATTCAGAATTCCATAAACTCAACAGGTAGTGACCTAACGAATGACCTGTCAATCCTTCAATGGTAAATTTGCATATCCTCGCCTCGTTCATTCGACTGATACTGTCGAAATGTAGATACAAAAATGTCTATAACAAAATATTTTGTAAATAGAAGCAAAACCGGAGTGCCGTATAATTCAATTTTATATTACTTATATTTTTGTTTACGGCACTCCGGTTTATTTTTCATAAATTTATTTCTTTGTTTAGTCATCTTTGTTTATTCATCTTTGTTCCTGTTAACACTTTCCACACAACCATTGCTGTACTAATGTTATAGGATAGTCCCGCTAACAGTTTTCTGGAGTGGCCAATTCCATACTAATTGTTTAAGGACAAGGTGGTCTTTCGATACTAGAACGCTGATCTATATATGCGAGCGATCGTAAAAACTTTGATAGCACGATTTAAAATAAATTCTCCATGTTTGCTCTCTTTCAGCCATTTTCATGATATACTCGTATGTAGCCCCATTATCCTTCTTAACCTTACTTTTGGTTTGATTAAATTTTATTAAAATTGACATTAGTAATTGACGTTGTCGTAATTCAATAAGTAAATACTATTTGATTTGAGAACTCAGGGTTAATTACCTTTATAAGATAATAAATAAAAAGAATTTATAAAACATGTTTATTTAAACACCATTTTCTTAAACAAGTTACATTTCTTAGCGCGCATACAGTTGGATGATATATACAGTTAAACACATCACTTGACAATCTATATTCTTCGTACAAACTTAACAATTTAGGACAGTTCATATCTTCCAGGTTAATAACATCATTATGATCTAAAATAGTTTTAAGCCAGGTAACTTTTTCCAGACCCTTACATAAAATCGTCTTATCAATCAGAAACTCTTGGATATACATTAAATATTTTTCGTAAGGTATAAATCCATCATTCCAATTAATTTTTCTGTTTCTCTGTATCCACGATACTTGTTTACGTTCGGTTGGAGAGAGATTGTGCAGTGGGCAAGGTGGTAGAATAAGTAGGTGTAGTAATTGTTCATTAACAGCTATTGCAACTTCTTTGACAATGAATGAATTGTTGTCCGTTTTAAACCCCTGCACATCAACTATTGCTGTCGACATCATGTCAACTTTCTAACAATATTACTCAAAGGTCTGTACTCCACCAAACGATCGTTAATAATCAAACAGTAAGCACTAGTGTTATCCGGCAAATCCTTTTCTGTTTCGATTTCTAAACGAACGTCAACAGGTCCAGTTTTTAAATGCTCATTTTGCCTCGAACAATCAATCACATATAATGGAGCTTTTTCCTTAAATTGTATAAGATCAAGCAGCGGATCTATAGGAAGGTTATAATACGACTGACGAAATCTCGCATACATATCGTATAATATACTGTATTTGTACTCATCAAATTTCAAGTTAAGACTATCGTATGGATAATAGTATGAATTTAAAAATAAAGTCACATTTTTAAGATTACAATGATCAAATACAGCGCTATCGTTTAATTTGTTATTTTTTCTATTAGTTTGCAATCCAAAAATTACATATCGAGGCTTTTCTAGTTGCGAAGTGGTTTTTATAGACCATGTATGTTTGGTTGTTTTTGGTAATAATGGATATTCATATAAATCCCAATTTCTAAACGCTATTTGCATAGGTTTATCTTTTTCTAAATGTTTAAGCAATGCAAGCCTTTGATGATCTGAAACTTTAACATGCGGCATGCGCCATTGAACTTTATTTACCTTAACTTCCACTGAATCATCTTTTTCGGTTACAACACCATTAAGATTTGTACTACTTCTATTTAGTATTAGTTCATGTTTACTATTAATAACTATTTTCTTGTAATCCTCCGCAAAACCTAATAGTTTATTAAGTGGTAAAAGAATACTAAATCTTCCACTGTGATCATCAAATCCGTCCACGTTCCAACCCCACATTGCAGCAGCTTTACTTTCTCCACCATTCATTGAGACTAAAGATTTCATTGTAGTAGTGATTCCAACATTTCTAATTCGATCTATTTCAATCCCATTCATTTCATATCTAATATCTTGAAAAAGAAATGATATAGCGTTATTTGTCAACTTAACATTTTTCACTTTTTTTACACCACTCACGTCTTTAGCTGTTATAGAAAAATATCCTTCTATGTATAACGCGCTAGCTGAAGGTAATACGTATATATCTTGCTGATGGATAGGTATTCGTATTTCATCATTTTCATTAAAACTGTTATTGTATGGGTTATAAGTATGGATTTCATAACTTTCAATTGAATTGTCGAATTGCGGATCGTCGGTTATATGGAGGATGCTCATATTTTTAATCCAAGAGCGCGAAGAAACTCTTTATTACTTTTTGTTATTGCTACAACCTTTTTGCGTCTAGTTCGTCTGACGTTGCGCTTGACAGTGGAGTTAGAACGACTTTGTCTTTGTATTTTGTTACAGATATCATCGTTAAAAATTATCATTTTGACTTTCGCAAGTGAAGACTTATATTAATATTTTCGTTATTAAAATTAATTAGATTTCCCTGTATATCTAATATTTTCACCGTAATTGACGAAATATGTTTCTTCTTTAGAGGAAAATATATTATATTTTTAGGTACTTCAATTACTTGATATCCGGGCGGACTGTTAAGCACGAATTCATGAATTATATGTGTAGGCAAACCGTTCGTATAGGAACCTTGGACAAGATCACATTCGATCCGTATCACAGACGCAGCAATAATGCATACAGGGTTGACTGATTCATGCCATTTATTTGGATCCAACATCTCTGAGAACCCTAATAATGCACCTACACTATTTTTTACCTTAAAATTAATCGGTTCGCTGCAAAAAATTGAACATTTAGAAGTATTGTTGTTAGGAACGATTTTAAACTGACAATTGTTCATATTACTTTTTAAATATTCATATAAATCAGACAGGTCATATGCGCCGCAAGGAATTTTAATATCCTTCTGTTTACCGTAAGCGAATACATTGTTGCTGTCAGTAATATTAGGTATTGAATTAAATGTTGAAAAATACAGTAAGCCGCACTCGTAATCGTCTTCTAATATTAAATGAGTATTTAATTCTGATCGAAGAATGGATTCATTTCCAGTGATTGTGAATGTAATAGACATTGTTATTGACTAAAATGTTTTTTGAAAGTGTAAGCTATTTATGAAGATCCCAAAATGAGTTTAAAAAGTCTATACACAAGTGGCCGCAAATGAAAGGATGAGTTTTTTGCTTGTTAACGTAATTATAAAAAATATTTAAGCCAACATATTTTAAAAATTCTTCAGGTGGTTTTAAATTACCATAACTGTCGAAATATTCGATATAATTATTAAATTTTGCATAGGCTACCCAATGAGTGCCAGAATTCCGGGAACTATCAAGATTAATAATTCCGCATTCTTTTTTTAATGGACGTTTTGGCAACTGATCTCGCATGAAAACTCCTCGAAAATTGGGAATTTCTTTGCAATATTCGAGAATGTCGATGTTAGTTAACGCTCGTTTAGGTAGCCTCTGCATTAGTTTTTTTTATTTTTAAAATAAATTCCTAATCCATTCTTGTGCTCTTTGAGATGCAACCCTCTTCCTAAATTTAATTCTTCCATTTTTTGATTGTGCCTCTTGAGTTCTTGAAAACGTTGTTTAGCAGACTTAATAGCTTCTACCGCTCTAGCAATACCAGCTGCGCCACCTGCTAAACCACCTGCAGCAGACAATCCGGCAAAAATGGGTATTAGGGGCAAAACTCCTCCAACTTTTGGCACAGGTATCACCCGGGGAATGTTTACTGAAGTATCTGAATCCCTCGTCAATTCTCGTGCAACAGCAACTGCTAACTCAATAGCCGCTTTTTTACATGTAGGTTTTAACTTTTTAATATGTTTTTTTGTAAGAGAAACAATATTTTTGAAAGTGTTTTTAAAACCAGCGCCAGACTTGGCTTTCTGTGAGGGAGTGAACACAATTTTTTTCTTGTTTTTTCCATTCGATTTAGGTTTTGACCCTACCATTTTTGTTGAATTGTAAATAAATTATTAATAAATAAGTTATTTTTTGTTTCGATGAAATACTCTGTCCAGTTTCAAGTGCGCAATTAAAATGCGCTTAAACTATGATGTTTGCTGCTTATAAGATTTCTGTTTTATCAATCCAACTATTTTCTTGCGAAGGTAGACCTAACCATTTTACATATAATTTTCGACCATTTTTCTTCAATACTTTTTCTACAAGATAAATGTTCTTATATTTAGGTTTTTGCAATTCGTGAGCATAAAATGATCCTAAGATGGGTCGATGTCTAGCATCTTCTATGATAAACGTTATTGGGTTTGTGTTTTGTACTTTCGTAATAGTAAATATTTCAGTTGACCAATTGGGAGTATATCCTTTTTCAAATGTTCCTTTATATTTGCTTATACGAACGGAATCTCCGACTGCAAATTTATTTTTTTCCTTTGTTGAACTCCTCTTTGATAAAAGCTTTTTATATTTCTGTAATACAGCATCCTTATTATTTTCACTGACTTCAATTGGTTTAAGAGATATTGTTCTATGTATCGTATTATTATATTCATTAATTGCTTCCGAAAGTGTGTTTCCTATCCATTTATAGTTTCCTTTTAAACTAAATTGCTTGTACAATTTATTCTTAAAAGTCCTTATGAATCTTTCCACTATAGATGCTTTTTTAGTAGAGTATGTAGAGTAATGGTTTATTTTATGTAACTCAAGTAATGATTTTATTTTTTTATTATAGAATTCAGTTCCTAAATCAGTTTGCAAGTTTTTGGGTATTCGATTTTTTTGGAACAAATCACAAAAAGCTTGAGTTATATATTCCTTACTCTTTTTTTTTAATGGATATACCCACGCATACTTAGAAAAAGTATCAATAATGGCTAAAATATATTTAAACTGTAAATTATTGTTTGAAACAGATTGCATATCAATAAGATCAGCTTGCCATAAATCATCTATATCTTTCATCACTACATGTCTTCGAGGAAAGTTTTTCCGCGCTTGTTTATGTATTTCGTTTACTACGATTGCTTTACTCATTTCTTGTATTTGTTCTTAAATGAAACTGTTTCAATACTTTGTTGCAGGCTATTTACTTCTGTCTCTAGCTGAGCTAATGTTTGATTAATTAATTTTATTTTATTAAACAATTTATCTGCAGTATTGTCAACATACTGTTTTGTGGCGCAGTCCTCTGGATCGACAGGCTTTCCAATATGTTTAATTATCTTATTTTTTGCATCAAAACAATCGGTAACGTTTATGAAAGCCAAGGGAGGTTCATTAAAATTATTCATTTTATGCTTTTTTAACACATGGTGTCCAAACTTATCTACATTCATGTTCAACCAACACAATGAGACTGAATCAACAGTTGGTTCTGAAGTCTTTTTATTCCTTAATGATGTCTGCTTCTTTTAGTTCTTCTATAATCGAAATTATTTCGTTATCATGGTTAGTGTTGCCAGCATCTTTAGAAGCAATTAAAATTTTTAAACGTTCAATCAACTCATTAGGATCATCCCAATATACAAAATCCGTATTTGAATTATATTTTTTTAAGGAAGGCAGATTACCACCTTGCTTTGCCGTGCTGGATTCTTGAAATAGGGGTTTAATAATTTGACAGTATTTCATTCCTGAATTACCTTGTATCTGACCTTGAGGACTAAAACCTCTCTTATGGACATTAGTGTGCACCAAAATATCTTTATAGGTTATTTTATCCTTTTCATTTATTTTGTCGCAATTCGGTTTACTTTGAAATAAAAGCTCTTTTAAACCCGGCGTTAGTTCATAACTTTTATCATTTACATTAATCGTAGATATTTTATTAGGAGAATTCTCCCCATAAGATTTAAGCGTTGCAGGTGAATTTCCTATCATAAGTGTTTCACCGTCATGTCTTACTCCAAAGGCAACATTAAAAGGTTTATTTGGGACTTGCAAATAAGAATCGACATCCTCAAAGCTTTTTACTTTTGCCACATTATTTTCCATTTTCGTAGGAGTTTTTATTTCAAGTATGTTGGGAATATTTATTTTATCCTTTTTGATACAATCCGCGTTTACATCATTTGATAATATATTTTTGTTATTATGCTTATTTTCATTATAAGATGTTATTTGCTTAGGAGAATTATGAAGAAACATCATGGTTTCTAGCGGATCGGTTAATGGTTTCAAAATCTTCTTATTTTTTAATTCTAAATCATCCTCCTCTTGCTGCATCTTCTTTAACTTATTTTTAATATTCTTTACAGATTTAATTAATTGTGTTTTTATGTCTGTCTCCATGGCAAATCAATAACGCGGTCTAAAAAGACCCCCGATGTTTCTTATTGTTATAAGTAAAGTGATTTTATTTTAGTCATCATTTATATTTATTCAAATTTTACAAAAACATCGAATGACTTTCTATATCGACCATTATTTAATTTACAATCTTTGTTAATTATAAGACACGCATGTGAATCTTTCCATATATTTGCGGCAAGCGATTTGAATTTTTCCCAACTAATGTCAGAATTTACGTGCTCACGATAAATATGTTTTAAATTGATATCGTCTTGTTTAAAAATTATCAAAAAATTAACATTGTCTCGTATTAATTGCTTTGGCACTTTAGAGTAAGTCTGCGTTAAATAAAAACAGTCTATTCCTTTATGTCTGCCCATACAAAAGTAATTACGAATATTAGTCTGGTTTTCGCAAGCTACGTCATCAAAGATAAATATTGAATTGGGCATCGCCTCATGAGGAGAGATTACCTCTTTTTCATCGTGGATCATAAACAGTTTAATTTCGGGTATTCTTTTAAGAACTTCCTCTAAAAATCTATATTTAGGTTGAAAAGTTGTTTTAGAGTAAATGTAGACATTTCGAAATTTTAACCCATTTTCATGAAGCAATAAAGTTAAAATTATATTTGTTTTTCCACAATTTGATGGTCCACATATAATACATCGTATAGAGTTGGGAAGAAGCATACTATGTCTGTTATTATAATTAGTGCAATGTGATCCATCACTTATTTTGCTGATTTCTATTGACACAGGCTGTTTAATAAATTTCATTTCGCCTTCTGTTCAGTAATTTAATATAATATCAAATAAATACTTGTAATAATATAATCATCCTAAATCAATGAATTATCTTTGTAAGTCTTTATCATTTCTCTAATTACACATTCCTGTCTTATATTAGGCGAAGAATATTATACACCGAGATCTAAATTGCTGCTACTCGAGCGTCAGTCGCAGTCGACATTTGTCTCGCTTCTAACGTGGGTCCTGCGTATTTAAAATATATAGGTAAGTAAATCTATTTTTTATTGCTTCATCCAGTTATGTTGGATTTATTGCCATTTTTATTAAATAAAAACTTATGACACTTTTATATTTCAGATAATTATGGAAGACAGCACGCAGAATGATCGACTTGATTTTGGCAGCATATATGATGTCAGCCCCGTTTTCCACGATGTGCCGGAGGATCATCCTTTTTATTATGCTCAAGACGTTGACGGTTACATGGAAAAAGTGGAAAAAAAGCGGCAAGAGCTTTTAGCCCGTAGAGAAAACATGTGTAACGCAACCGTAACGCGAGAGCCTGACGCTCCGCGGGACAAAAGGGAGTTGAAAGCATTAAATACCAAATCGGGTATTAATAAAAAGGATCGTAGTAGAAAAGGATCATCATTTGTAATTAAAAATAACATTCGCAATGGACGATATTTAATTAAAATAAACATTGAGACAATGGACGAGTGTTACAGTGATCGTTCAGTTAGTGCGCAATATCTCGTGTGTGATCCGTATGATGAAGTGTTGGACAGCACAGAAAATGTGTTAAAAAAAATTATGAAAAAACTTGAAAGTGATTAATTTCGGTGTTAGTTATATATGTATAATTGTGACTTATTTCTATTATATCTCCATGTTTATTTTATATTATAGTTCTGAATTATAAAATCAATTTATGCCAATTATATTGTTATTTACTTACTTTGTAGAGCCAATTAATATAAGTTATTGTCAACGAAGTTTGAATTAAGGAAGAAAAATAGTAATTATTATTATTTTTCTTCCGTAATGTAATTAATGTAGCGTTGTTTTAATTTTATCATAAATTTCTTTAATTTATGTTTATTTATAAATAATTTGGCGTTATAAATATGTTATTTTTTGTCTCATTAAGTGTAAATTAGTAAAGACAATGGTTTATAAGAAGTCTGCCTGCTATTTAATTATTATTGTTGTACTTTCACCTTATTAAGTTTAATATTATTATCAACCTTATTTTAATAAATGATGTTCATATAGAATGTGGAACTTATTTTACGTGCAACCAAAGTTAAATAAACAGAGATAACACGTTATAACATGTCATGATTTGTTTCCTCTGCAACAGTATTGTAGCGGAACTACAAACCGACATTATTTTTTTATTATTTAACTTGGGTCATACACTAAGAAGATAAAGTCGAATTGCGCGCACGCCGCGTCAGCAACTCTTTACGTAGCCACATTCCTACGCGCCGAGCCAAAGTTAAACAAGCAGGGACAACTCGTTTTAACATGTTATGACTTGTTTCTCTGCAACAGTATCAAATTCCTTGTCTGAATCTCAATTATAACGAAATAAAAGAATAGCAACTTTGTTTAATTAAATTCTTAAAGTTAATCAATATTTCAGCCACTCTATTGGTGACGTGGCTGGCTTAGTTGGTAGAGACCCTGCCTACGAAGCTAGCGGTCCCGGGTTCGATTCCCGCTCAGAGCAAATATCTGTGTAATGCATGCATGAGTATTTGTTTCTGAGTCTGGGGTGTTTTCTATGCATTTAAGTATTTATTTCTTTATATAAGCATGTTTATCGTTGTCTAGTACCCTAACACAATCCTAGAGCTTAGTTGGGACTGGGGTAAATTTGTGTGAGGTTGTCCCATTTAATAATTTTTATTAATGGCTCCTCACTCTATATTGTCTGATTGTTTCCCTGTTGCTAACGTATTATCAACGTTGTGATAGCTCTTATTGACTTGACAGTAGAAGCGATCGAGTCATGATAATACGATTGCAATAGGTGTAAAACCAGCGTAACTCAAAATAAAAAAGCCAACTTATTTTAAATCAAGAGTGCGTCTTGAAATATGGAAAGATTAATAGTTTTGAGTTAGGCGGGTTTATTACTAAGCACGTGATTAATTAGCTGGCGGAGGTAAATGAAAGAAAAACAATAGGCATACATTCATCATTTATTGTTTTTATAAAAATAATATAAATGTTACAATTCACACGTTTGCATTAAATTTCTATTACTTTACAGTGCTGCCACATTAAAATGCTAATTTGTAATGTCCCCAAGGCAAAGTCGAAACATTATCTTCTAATACACACCTTTTATCATCATCCCTTGTAAGAACTAGCTTATTGATTTTTTGCGTGAAAATTTTATGATTTTTTGATTTTATTACACACATATTATCTCTAAAACATTCATTTTGAAATAAAGCATTTTTGTATTTATTAATATTAAGTTTTTTTGTAACACACTTTTTTATTCCCTTTGCTTTCCTGATTGTTGAAATTTGGGTATCTATGCAATATAGTTTTGCTCTCAAACCTACAAATTCCTTCACGATCTCACCCCCCATTTCGTCTTTAAAATATCCTGGAATTTTACAGTTCACTAAGGGCATATTAAATATGTTGCTAGCATCAAAATTGCTAGTATCAAAATACTTTATGTGTGTTTTGATATCTTCATAGAAATCTTCTGTATGAATTAAATACAAAAGACTATCAGTGTCCGTATAACAAAGATGAATTTTATTTTTATAAACACGTTTCATCACATCATAATGAAAGCGATACAAATGACTTTTGGCTATTTCTAGAATAGAGAAACCCACGTATATGGGTCGATCTAAAACGATTTTTGTCTGTTGCAACTGAATTGCTACTAATGAATCAGATATAACTGCCAAGTTTTTGAAGTTGGGAGCACTTATGTATTTTTCCGCGCCGCAAAATTTATTTGTGTTATTTGAATGATCTTTCCAGATATTAACAAGTTTTACATCAACCTGTTTTCTTTTATTTTCAATCGTTTTGCCAAATATTGAATTGTTTTGCTTTTTGAAAAAATCCCTTTCATAATCTGAGCTAGCATTTTGTCTCAAGGTGGTATTTAAAGATATGTATGGTTCTAAAAAGTTACTTTGATCGAAAGCTAAAACTTTATATGTTTTTAACAAAACAAGACCATTTTTCAAACATTCTTTTAAATGCATGTAGTGAATAATGTATCTATGTTTGTCGTAGAGGCTAGCAATTAATTTTTTATTTTTGCTTCCTCTAGGAGCAAATTTTTCAGCTGCAAATGGCATATCTGAATGAGACTCATGAAGTTCAACAGGATAGTGAAGGTCGACTTCAAGTATAAAACCGGTATCAGAATCGCGTGACTGTTTTTCAACGTTAAAGTTTGCTAATTCATCATCGTTAAGATACCTGAAATTTCCTGTTGGCAGATGCTGCATCATTGCATATCCATATAAATTTACACAGTCTAAATAGGCTAAAAAGCTATTCGGCTCGTTAATGTTAAAATCTGGAAGATATTTATTATTCGCCTTTGCGTATCTATGTGAACATTGAGCAAGACCTCCTCTTATTCCGTTTTCCAGCATTTGATACATATCTATATCGGAGAGTAGATCCAATTTTACTTTTGTGTATAATAACATAGCATCCCAACTTAATGATGGTGACGATACGTAATAACAGGGATCAAGATTGTAGTATTTAAGGCTCATGCTTCGAAATTTTTCAAAAACGTCACATAGAAGAAGCACATCACATTTCAAGTATAAATCTGTATATTCTCCTAAGTTTTTAATAGCAAAAGTTTCCCAAACATGTAAGGCATGATTATAATCCTCAGAAGATACAGATTCTGATGAGAGTTTACTAAAAAAATTGGAAGCCTGAGGCAACTGGGTTTCTTCATAACGTTGCCAAGAGTTTATATAATCATAACAATAGACACCCTTTCTTCGCACTATATCAAACTTGGCCCCATCTCCAAAAAATGATTTTAAATGTTGGAAATCATCTTTTTTCATTGTATTTACTAAATTGTCTAAACTTGAACTCAAAAAGTTGAAAGAATCAATAAATTTTAATTGAGCTACATTTTGCTGGTCTATTGGAATGAACTTCGTAAACGAAATATACTTTTCTTTATTTTTTGGGATAAGGTTTATTCGACCGCATACGTTTGTGAGTTCATTAATAAACAAATGGCAGTCATATCCGGAAAGGTTATGAAAAATTATTGGTATAAATGGGCAAGGTTTTGAATTTAAATTACAACTATTGTGAGCGGGCCCTCTATATCGACCTGTGAAGTGATCATGATCCTTTACAATGTTATCACTAGATGAAAACTTGTCTTTACAAATATGACAAGCAGTGCTAGTTTCAAATGATAGCTGTTCCTCTAGCGTAAGCGGAATCATAGGTTTGCTGACAGATAATATTGAGTACAATCGCTGCACATCATTACATATAGACTCCACAAACTTTTTCGAACAGTTGGGACCGCGATAAGAAACATAGTCGTTTAAATAAGGCTCGCTTCTACAACAAATGTAATATGCAAAGCAAGATGCCTCATGCAATTGAATATTTTCCACGTACATAGATTTACTTTTATCTGAATACTCTCGTAATAAGCTTTCGAAGTCACCATAGATCACAATAGGCACCTCCTGAGTTCTTTCAAAATTAGAAAAAAAAAGTTGTGTATTTGCCTCTGGTAAAACAGTTTGTACCCCTGCACAACTATGCTGAATTAATTTTTCCTCTGTTGAAAAATATAAAAAACAATCTTCACACAAATGTATCTTAGATTTATGTTTAGTTATTTGTTTGCGAACAAGTTTCTCAAAGTTTTTTATTAGGCAAAAGTGTGCCTTACTATTTTTAGTTATTAATAACAAGTTGATGTGCTGTAATTTACGATTAGCGGTTTTATATAAAGGGCCCATAACACTACCATTTTTTGTTAAACCATAGATGTTAAAACTAATATCAGTATTGTTGGCTTCGAACCACCTTATATCAGAGATGCTTGGTGGAAATGCCATGCCGGAAGTGTTTAAAACATTTTGGTATTTGGGATAAGATGAGACTCTGTTTGAGTTAACCTTGCTAGGATACAAGTGAGCCATTATAGACCATATAAAACAGTGATTATCCTCATTATTTATATTCAAACAAGCTTTTGTATTAGCAATATGTTTTGGTAATGGTATAAACGATCCAGCTCTCAAAGGATTGTATTTTACTATGTTTATCTCTAAGTGACTAACTGATTCGATTGTCCATCCTGATTCCGAGAGCTCAAATTCCGCACATTTAGTAATTAGTACATCAGCAAGTGATTTATATAATGATAAAACGTCTGTACTCTGCAAAACTATATCGTATTTAGTGTTAAATGACTTAATGGAACTTTCACTATTTTTTGGCAAACAATACTTTACGAAAAGTTCCAAATTAACTTTGAGTGAGACATGCTTTTGTAATGAATCTTTAATAAGTTGTTGTGCTATATCAGAGTTTTCACATAAAAATGAATCTGGGGTAATATTCGTATTTGAGGGATTGACTTTATAACTAACAATTCTACTCCGAAAAGCATTAGCTATTATATAAACGTTTTCAAGCCGCGTACTTAACAAACTATTAGACTTGTGGATATTAGTCTTTTTATGTGCTGCTAATTTTGGAACGGAAACATTACATACATCGCAAAAGAACATCTTATACTATTTTTGTTCTATGTAAGACGTGCTTTGTTTTGTAATAATTACATTTGTTGAAAACCGCAAAAGTTTTAAATTTGCCTTTAAACCGACTGTAAAGTAGCAGATTACAATAAACACATAACTAAAATTAGTTAAAAAGTATTTGACGGGTACAACACAGGCTGCACGCCTTTATACTCTTCTTTAGCAGCCT